>JANAVB010004600.1:22571155-22932805 GCA_029216955.1 Iris pallida | reverse complement strand
CCGTCGAAACAAAGTCATGATGATGCTGACGTTGCGACGCTTCGTTTTCTGAAAAGCTGTCAACTGTTCAGACTTTGGGAGGCGTGCTGCAACTCTGTCAGTTCAGCATTTAATGTTGGTGAGTTCGATGGACAGCTGATGGGCGCGTCGGTTGGGTTCCACTCGGTATGGAGATGTGTGGGGCGCACCCTCTGTAATGCGCCGAGTATGTAGGGCGCGTCTGGTGTGATGCCTGATGCCGAAGGGGCGTCCGTGTGATGCGCTGTCTGGCTGGCGCATCGGACATGTCTTTTAATGATGTGGCTGTCTCGCTCTTCGAGGCCATAAATAGCCGTTGGCTGAATTCGAGGCGTCCGGTTCATCCATTTAATGTAAATCATTGCACGGAATTCGGAGGGCGTCCACTTGGCGCGTGGGTTTGATCTGCCCGGCCTATAAATAGTGGCATAGAGAGAAGATTGCTTTCATTCCTCCGTACTTCCAACATGAACTTGAACATGCGGGTGCATTCTGTTGACGAAGTGCTCCCGAGGGTGAAGATGAGACGCTGTGGTCTTGCGATGCACTTGAAGGTGACTGTTACATCCAAAAGACGGAGTCGAGGGCTTCTGAGGCAGGCGGAAGGTGCCTGTTGCATCCAAAGATAGGGATGCTCGAGCCTCGTCTCCGTTATTCCGGAAGAGCCGTAGATCGGAATGGCGGTGCTAGGCTCTCTCTTCCTTCAAAGTGGGGTTTCCCCACTTGATCGTGTCGAAAGCTGCTCCTTTAGCCGCAGTTTCGATCACGGTCTTCCTTCGGCTTTGGAGGCTCTTTCGAAGCCTCCCCTGGCCACAGCATTTGCGGTGCTCTTCTCTTCCTTGGTTCCAGCCAGAGGGTTAAATGCTTTGTGTATCGAAGCATTTATCGGGCGAGCCTGGTTGGAAGAGCGGCACATAACTGGGCTCTGCTCGGCCAGGTGAGCCTGGCTGGAAGAATTTGGCTGAAGGGATGCACATAACTGAGCTGCTGAAGAGATGATGGAATGCGCCTGGATGGAGGCGCATGATATCTGCTGCGCCTCACTGGTGGCGCATAGTGATGCTGCGCCTATCTGGAGACGCATGGTGGCCGCTGCGCTTATCTGAAGGCGCATGGTGGCCGCTGGCTGTAGACTTAGGCTCTTTTCTTTGTAGAAATTCTCCTTTGTACAACCTTTTCTAGACATGTAATAGACTTTTATATATAAATAAAAAGTCCTTCTTCAAATGTCTATACTTATTGACTTTGCTGTGAAGTTCTGCGTCTGAGTTCTGGCGCATGTAGTGTCTGGCGTATGGGCTTTCTGGTTGTGAAATTCCATGCTTCTACAAGACCCCCTTCAAAGTTTTCAAAACTTTTGAATAAGTTTTGGAATACTTTGAATAAGAAGCATGGAGGTCAGGGCGCATGATTTCTGGGCGCATGCCTGTTCGGGCGCATGCTCTTCTCAGTTAATGATGATGGTGCTTCGGTAACCGAAAAGATTAATGATGATCTTTTGGTTTTATTTGCTACTATCCTTGAACAGAACCCGAGGCGACGGCTGAGATCACACGTCATCTGCTCACGCGTGCGACCAAGCCCTATAAATAGGTAAGAGTTGGAGAGAGAAAGGGTTCTTCTTCTCTGTGCCTCTGCTTCTTTAGAGTTTCTTCTTCAAAACCCTAACTTCTCCTTCCTCGAGAGAATGGCTCCCAAGACTCCTCGCGGTGCTGCCGGCAAGGGGAAGGAGAAAGCGAAGGAGTCCGCGGAAGTTGCGGCGGCTGTTGTTCCTCGTCGGCCTGTCGAAGTTCAGCCGGAGGTGGTGGTAAGTCTCATTGTCCATACGCCAACGCACATAGGCCTTGAGTCTTTAATGATGTGCCGCGGTCTTTGCCCGCCGACGCGCATGGGTTTAAACCCTGGTGATGCGCCGAGGCTATACTGCTGACGTGCATGGGTTCAAACCCTGAAGATGCGCCGAGGCTATACTGCTGACGCGCATGGGTTCAAACCCTGATGATGCGTCGAGGCTATACTGCTGACGCGCATGGGTTCAAACCCTGATGATGCGCCGCAGTTTTCTCCTTTAGACACATTTGTGTGTTCTCTTCTGACTTTTTTTGATCTTTTACTAGTGTCGATGCAATCCCACTTTTGAGTGAAGTTTTCTTGGAGGCTGCCTTCAACCAAATGGGAGTAGAGCATAACGAGGAAGTGATAAACCCTGCTCAAGATGCTCTTATGCTGGATCAGCCTCCTGAGAGAATGACCCTAATCCGTGAACAGCAGTATTGGTTCCTCAAACGGATGATGGAGCGTGGAGTCATTAAACCCTCCACATCTGATAAAGTGACCTTCCTGAAGCCTGAGTTCCTGTTTGGAGACCGTCTCACTTCTACTGATTCGTCAGTACTGAAGGTCAAGGAGGACTGGTTCTTTACTGCGAATGAAGTGCATATGACTGTTAAGCAACTTGAACGTCAGTGGCCTTTGACGTCCTTCTGTCGCCTTGTTTCCCAGAGGAGAATGTCTTGGGAGCTTACCCCTTCTCAGGGGGGAGCGGTGACTGGTGTCATCCAAATTGATTCTACTTCCGATCAAAGGGATGCTTTGACCGTTGTACGGTCTGGGTCTTCTTACACTTGGCGGACTTTACGTCCTGGGAGCCTCTACAGTGATGTACCCATTGATACGTTTGCTTATAGTACTTCGACTTTTACACATCATATGTTTTTAATGGAACGTTCCTACCCGACAGGAGAGTTTCGGGTGGAGGGTTGGTGCCATTACGTCTCCAAATGGGATAAACTGACGCTCTGGATCTTGTCGCAGTTTCGGACTGAGCTCCGAGAGATCGGGTTGACTGCCGCGATCCGTGCTACCCAGGCGGGTGTTGACCTTAATAGGCACATGTTCCTCGCACTCCTGGAGATGTTTGATATCCATACCGGGACCTTCTTTACTCCGGTAGGGGAATTAGGGCTCGCACTTCATGAGATGTATGAGGTGTCTAAACTCCCTTGGGGGTCGGAGCCCTATGAAGAGTACTTTCCAACCAATGAAGAATTTCAAGTCCTGGGGGACAGGGCTGAGGAGATGACGGCCGTCTTCAAGGAAGTGGCGAGTTATCATTACTATATGCAGAGGCGGGATAGGAACAGGACGCAGCCTCATGTGACCGCTTGGAGAGATTATGTCTTTAAACAAGACAAGGAGGATCCCTCACAATTTTCCACTCCACCGGCGCTCTCTCGTAGCGAAGTGTTGTCCGAAATGAGCAGGTTAGGGGAGAAAAATCCCCGAGGAAATGAGGACCAGCAGTCAGATGCACGCTCCTACAGCTGCTTCTGGCATCTTGCTTATCGGATGTCACCCAAGGCGGTGTTGGCATCCTACCTGATGATATGGCTCCGGGATGTGTGTTCGCAGGCGGATCCGGTGCCGTAGAGAGGATGACCCGAAACTTAATCCTGCCAGCCATGAAGCTGGTTTTCGGCTGGCGTTTGGCTCTTCTCCCCGCAATGGTATGTAACCTGCAGCGAGGTTTGAGAGAGTTTGCTGGAAATGTGATTCATGACAGAGGCCGAAACAATAACTTCCTGCGCGTTGAACTGCCGTTTCACTATTTGATGGGATGGCTGATTTTGCATCATCCCAGTATGATGAGCCCAGGCTCGGAAGGAGATTATAGGGCTGGAGATGCATTCCTTCGTCGTTTCCATCGGAGGAGCTGGTCGTATACTGGTGTCCCGGTTTGTAGAAAGGTTTTATCCCGTCTTCAGGGTTGGGAGATCACCAAAGTTGGTCCCATCTATTTGGCTTTTGAGGCCAACGAGGATTTAAGGGACCTGGACGAAGGTACCACCACTCTGCCTCAATGGGGATTCCGCTGGTTGCAAAGTATCCGGCCATCCCATCTGGTGTACCGGAACAGGAATCAGTGCTACCTGGAACCATACTTGCCGAGCCGCTTTGCGCGGTAATTTGGTTATGCTCAGATGATGTTGGATAACCCCAGTAATACCCTAGGGTATGTTGAAAGTTTGTTGGATGGTGCACGAGCTTGGCATTACTATAATGCCGGATGTACCGGAGCTCGTTTTACGTTGCCCGTCCCCGATCCGCGGCCGCCCATTCTTTACTCGGCCGCCAAATTTTACTGTGTTATGGCTGCCCCGCCCTTTGGATATGACAGGGAGACCAGCCTTATCGCAGGCACCCAGTTAGCAGCGACTGGGGATACGCCAGTAAAGGCCTGGCCGAATCGTCCGTCAGGGGTGAGTCAACGGAGTGCCCCCTCCGCATCACAAGCAGAACCCTCTGGCAATCGATCGAAACGATGTGCAGATACAGGGGCTGAATCTCTTGTGTCGAAGAAGCAGAAGAAGGCATCGTTACCGACGGTGTCATCGGATTCGGCGTCCGAAGAGGTAAGGACATCCTACTAAATTTGATTTTGGTTCCGCCACTTACGAGGCCTCATCTTCTTTTGTAGGAGCCGCTAAAAAGAAAACCTCGTACCCCAAAGTCGGGTGGGAGTAGGCGAGAAGAGATGGCGAGCTCGCCTGGAGTACGTATCCCGCCGATAATGATGTCTCTCATGGAGGAAGATCCGGAGGATACTGTCATCGTGGAGGTTCCGGTATCCCCGGGTTATGTCAGGAGGGAACCTGAGGGTGCAGCAGCTTCCGAGGTGACGAAGGCCACAGCGGAGGCTTCACATATCGAAGGTTTAGCAAGTGCGCAGCTTCCTGGTGATGAAGAGGAATGGAGTTCATCATCTTCCGATGACATCGCTCCGGAGCTGCAGGAGTCTGTTGCGGGGGTAGCAGAAGCAGTGAGGATAGAGGAGAGGGTTGATTCCCCTCCTTGTCATGATGAAGGGAGGTCGGCTGAATCATTGCCAAATCCTTCCTTGGCTTCAACCATGGACATAGAGATGGCTACCGATCAGGCGGGTAGCGACAGATTTTGTCCCTGTAGAGGGACTTGAGAAGAATGAGACCCTTCTGCCGGTCTTATCTCCTGGGGCTGGCCAGGAGATAAATGTTGATCTCCCTGTTTTGCCGGGGGAGGTAGCTGATGCAGATAGAACGTCGGGGGTAGAAGAGGTGGCCGTTGACGTCGGTAATTTCTCCGGGCTTGAGAAGGGTAAGGGTGTGGAACCCTCTGTTGCTCCTTCCATTTGGGGTACTATCACGACGCATGTGCCGGCTCCTTCTGTTCCTTCGGCTCCTCGGGCTAGCAGTCTGGGCCCTGTGATGAAGAGCCTATTGCTGCCGAGGTTCAAACCTCTCAGATCGAGGTTGGCGGATCTTTCTCCGGCCTGCAAACTGTAGTAGCTTCCCCAACTCCTGCTATGACGCCGCAGGTGCTGGCGGATGCCGACGAGTATGTGAAGTTCCTCGTCGAGAGAGTGTACAAAATGCTGGAGAAAGGTGTATCTGCAGTGATGGATGCCAAGGGGAGCTCTGCGGCAGCAAAAGCTTTGGCAATGCCTTGTATCGAGCTGATCCGCGTTCACCAAGGCCATGACCATATGGCCGAAATTCTGGAGGTTTCGGTGACTGAGCTGGACGAGCGGCTCGCGGAACTGCAGCGCATCCAACGAAATGACCTCTCTGTCTTGATAGATGCAGAGATAGGGAAGTTGATGGCTGAGATCGAGGCTTCCCATCGAGCCGATGTGAGCAGTTGGGAGCGTGAAGTGGCTGGGACTGAGGCTGCGGCGGAGCAGTTGTCTCAATCTATGGAGAAGACGACGGAGAAGCGGGCTGTGGTGGACGCTAACATCGCAGAGGTTGATGCTCAGATGCGCCGTCTTGAAGACCAGCGGGCCCAACTTCAACTAGAAGCTGATCGTGTCCGGGCTGAACACGTGGCATTCAAGCAGGAGGAAGCGACTCTTACTCAGCGGACCCTTGCTTTGGCTCAGCAGCGACGACAGCTTGATGAGAAGTATGAGAGTAAAACTTCCGCTGAGGCTGTCGGGTTAATGCGTCAAGAAGCCGAGCTGCGAGTCCAGGCGACTGTGGAAACTCGCACTGCCGATCTGAGACGTCGAGTCAGAGAGCTCTCATCCCATCCTGGAGAGGATCGGGGACTGTAGCTTCTCTTCTTTTTATGTGTTTTTGCAACTCTCGTTGGGGAAATAGCGTATTTCTGTACTCCTTTTTTTTTAAATAAGGAAATACACTATCTCTTTTTTGTGATGTGTTCATTTTTGATCTCATGAACTTGATGATTTATGTGGACCTATTATCTTTTGCGCACCTTGGTTTTTAGGTACAGATAATAAGTTTGAAGGAACCAACATGTTTGCTCAGAGGTAATGTGGACATGGCAATCATTAGGTTCAAATGATAGAATCTTCCTACTCAGAGGTATTTATGGACGTGGTAGGAATGATCCTGGGGGATACGCTGAACAACTCAGAGGTAATGTGGACGTGGAAGTTCTGCGATCAATGTACGACAACACAGGAGTTGTTTGTACGGGATGTTTACTCAGAGGTAATGTGGACGTGGTAAACATGAAGGATAGCGTAAGCTTACGAAATGTAAGGTTCCGCTTTGTAGGAAGTAGAGAGACAACTCAGAGGTAATGTGGACGTGGTTATCTTTCTACGGAAGGATGCCACGGAACAGCTGGGTTCCGGAAGCGTTTGATTTTGTAAAAAGAGGTTGTTTGGGAAAATACATGTCTTGGAGGATGTCAAGAATAGTACTTCTTTAGGAACTTACCGTTGATGGGCATCATGAACAAGTCCCCATTGGGTTTGGCGAGGCGGTAAGCACCGTTTGAGTATACCGTCTCAATGATGAAGGGTCCTTCCCATTTGGGCTCGAACTTCCCTGGTGTCTTGTGAGTTAACACCATTGGCCTTCTGACTGCTAAAACCAGGTCGCCAACTTGGAAAGTTCTTTGCTTGACCTTCTTGTTGAAAGCCTGTGATATACGGGCTTGGTAAAGTTCGATGCGTTGTTGAGCTAGGAGACGCTTTTCGTCAAGTGCCTCCAGTTCCCGCAGACGACGACGTTGATTGTCTTCTTCTGTGAGATCGTTTGTGATTGTCACGCGGAGCGAAGGTATCTGTATCTCGAGAGGCAGTACTGCTTCGCTCCCGTAGACCAGGGAGAATGGAGTGTTGCCCGTTGGGGTCCGTACCGTTGTGCGGTAGGCCCAAAGGCATTCGCCAAGCTTTTCGTCCCAGTCGCGTTTGTTGGATGACACGACCTTTTTGAGTAGCCTGACGATAGTTTTGTTGAACGCCTCGGCCAATCCGTTTGCTGCCGGATTGTAGGCGGTTGAGGCCACGTTCTGAATGCGATTCTTGTCACAGAACCTGCTGAAAATGTGGCTGATAAACTGAGAACCATTGTCATGGATGATCCACCGGGGTACCCCGAAACGGTAAATGACATGGTGTTTGATAAAGCTGACCACCCTGGAGCTTTTTACTTCTGCTAGTGGAACTGCTTCTGCCCATTTGGAGAAGTAGTCGGTGATGGCCAGGATGAAGCGGTGTCCTCTCGATGAAGGAGGAATGATTGGCCCTACAATGTCCATGCCCCAGGCTTCGAAGGGCCAGGAGGCGACTGTAGGATGTAGCGGCTCAAACGGTGTATGTATGAAGTCTGCATGAAGTTGGCATGCATGGCACTTCTTAGCATATTCCACTGCGTTGGCAACCATGGTTGGCCAGTAGTAGCCCATACGTCGCAGTCGATCTTGCAACTTAGGACCCGGTTGGTGAGCTCCGCAAGTTCCGTCGTGAGCTTCTCGAAGAGCTTCGGCCGCTTCTTCGTTAGACAGGCATCGAAGGAGAAGCCCCTCGAAGGAGCGTCGGTACAGCGTTTTAGTGGCTGTATCGTAGTAGAATCGAAGAGAGCGTCTCCTGACTGAGACGGCTTCCTTCGGGTCTTCCGGAAGGATTCCGTAGACGGCGAAGTCGATGAACGGGAATCTCCAGTCTCGGACATTAACATCAGTGTTTGTCGGCATGGCGTGAGCCATTTGCAAACATAGGTTATTCCTTGGACAAATCAAGTCTTGGCCAGTTACCGTGACATAGTGTTGAGTCCCAAGGGGCGCGGCCAATGAGGCTGCGAGGCCAGCCAGAGCGTCAGCCTCCAAGTTTTGTAGACGGGGTACATGTTCGATGAAGAACCCAGTGAAGGTTGAAATGATATTCAACGCAACTTCATGGTAAGGGATCAAATCTTCATGGCGAACTTCGTATTGCCCCCGAATTTGGTTTACGACGAGTTTCGAGTCGCCGTAGGCTTCCAGATGGTCCACCCCCAGCTGTTGTTCTAGCTGGAGTCCCATGACGAGTACGTTGTACTCAGCAACATTGTTGGAGCACGACTTCGAAAGAGAGTATGCGCGCTGGATGACCAGCTGATCGGGGAAGATCAAGACTACCCCCACTCCTGCGATGATTTGGCCGTTGGAGCCCGTTCTTGAAGCGCCGTCGAAGAACATCCGCCAAACGGGACTTCCTTCAGTGACGTTTGATTCTTGGACTTCATCCGGGATGTCTTCATAGAGTTTTGAAGATTCTGGGATGGGGTGTGCAGCTAAAAAGTCAGCCAGAGCCTGACCCTTGATCGCCTTCTATGGGACAAACACCATGTTGTATGGCGTTAGTAGGATCGCCCATGTAGCCAGCCGGGAGTTTAATGACCCTGGCTTCGTCATGAGAACTCTGAGTGGATTGACTCGGGAGATAACGTGAATTGTCTGACCCGAGACGTAATGACGAGTCTTCTGAATGGCAAACACCAAAGCCAAGCACTCCTTTTCAACGGGGTTGTACCGGTGTTCGGCCCCGATGAGTGTTCGACTGAGGTAGTAGATTGCTTGCTCGTAGCCTGCATAGCTGTTTTGAGCCAGTAAAGCGCCGAAGGAATGATCCATGGCACGGACGTAGAGGAGGAATGGTTTGCCAGCGACAGGTGCCACTAGGACTGGCGGGCTTGTCAAGTAAGCCTTGATGTCGTCAAAAGCCTTTTGGCACTCCTCTGTCCAGACGTAAGAGACTTCCTTCTTCATGAGCTGAGTAAAGGGTTGACATTTACCGGAGAGGTTTGCTATGAACCTCCGGATGTATGCCAGGCGTCCCTGTAAGCCCCGAAGTTCTCGAAGGTTCTTCGGAGGGTCCATGTTGAGGATGGCTTTAGTCTTCTCGGGATCGACATGAATGCCTTTTGCCGTGATGACAAAGCCCAAGAATTTGCCGCTAGAAACCCCCAGGAAGGATTTAGCGGGATTCATTTTGAGTTGATGTGCCCGCATGAGATCGAAGACCGTCTTCAGGTCCTGTAGGTGATCTCTTTTGAGGCGGCTCTTGACTGCGATGTCGTCAACATAGCACTCAACTGTCTTGCGAAGATATTGACGGAAGATGGTACTCATCGCTCGTTGGTATGTTGCACCGGCATTCTTCAAGCCGAAGGGCATTACTGTGTAGCAGAAAACACCTTTCGGAGTCCTGAATGACGTGTGTTTTGCGTCATCGGGGAACATCTTGATTTGATTGTAGCCTGAATACCCGTCCATGAAGGACATGCGTTCAAAGCCACATGTGTTGTCGATCATTACATCGGTGATTGGGAGCGGGAATTCATCCTTCGGGCAAGCAGAGTTGAGATCCCTGAAGTCGATACAGACTCGTATCTTCCCGTTCTTCTTGGTGACAGGGACGACGTTGGCTACCCAGTCCGGGTGTTGTTCCTCACGGATGAAGCCACTGGTCAAGAGCTTGTCCACCTCCTGATCGATGGCATTCATGATGTCCGGGCGGAAGCGTCGCTGTTGTTGTTTGATAGGTTTGGCATCTGGTAAGATGTTCAACCTATGCATCGCGATCTGTGGATCGAGATCCGACATGTCTTCGTAGCTCCAGGCGAAGACGTCAATATACTCTTTAGCCAGTTGGACTAAAGATTCTCAGTCTTCTCCTTCCAAGCTTTTGCTGATGAAGATGGGTTTAGAAGAAGACCCATCCCCGAGGTCGATCTGCTCGACTTCGTCTTCGGTGGGAGGTTCTCGTAACTCAAAACGAGACTTCCATTGTTCTCCTAGGCGCTGAGCCCAGGGTTCCTCTTCGAAGGGTTCCGGCGGTTGGTCTTCGCCTTCATCTTTCTGAGGTTGCGCCGATGTCATATTAGCTGACAACACTTTCCTGAAGACTGATCCGATACTGGTATCGGAATCCCACGTCGATGCTTCAGACGAGTGGGAATGTTCTATGTCTTCTGCGTCTGAACTCTCTGGAGTTGATGGCGGCGTGACATAGCCTAACCCCCGTCGAGTCCGATTATAGTAATCCTGTGGCTTTCCATTGGGCATCGAAAGCCGGACAGGGAGATGCCGACCCTTGCCGTAGTTTAAGCCTTTGTTGCTTTTCAGGTCGTAGCCCATCTTTTGGATGATGTGCTTAGCCGCATCTGTGTACCGATAGACTTGTACTCTGTCGGTATCAGGTTCGGGCTCGATTGACGGAAGGTCCCGCCGACGCTCGATTTTGCCCGAGATGATGGTGCCTTGGCCTCGGCTCCGTGGAGGGACTATGAAGACTCCTTGAGACGGGACTATTTGATTATGGTAGACGGTCGTTACTTGTGTTTGCAACGACCGTAGAGCGTTGTCTAATGTATACATGGCATTCCAGTGTGGAAGACAAGAATAATTGAAAGACACTCTATTATTGATAAAGTACCAGATTTTATCCCGTAGGATTACATTGTCGAAGGAGGGTGCGTCTACATCAGCGGAGATATATTCGCCAAGCTCCTCATCTGTAAGCACTGGGGCCGGATCAGGAGAGTCCTCCACCGCTCTGACTTTAGGGTCTGAGAGGGTTATGTGAGCCCTCTCCGGCATCTTGGATGACTGCGGCGGCTTGCCTTTAAGACGCACCTTGAGAGGTGCCTCGGTTGCGCCTCCGATGAGTGGCGCCTTCCCTTGTAATTTTACCACCAGGGGAGCCGCTGTTTGAGGTGGCTTTCCCTTGAGGCGTATCTTCAGGGGAGCTTTGCGAGCCGGCGCTTTTTCTGACAGCTTGATGCTCATTGGAGGCGCCTTCTGGGGTGGTTTCCCCTTCAGACGGATTTTCAAGGGGGCGTCGGGAGTCGTCTCAGGCTCCATGTCCGGCTCTGTTGCCGTCTCTGCCTCATCATCAGCGTCATTGGCTTCCTCCTCGTCAATGGGCTTGTACAAGTCGGAATCGGTGAAGTAGGCCTCAATCCCTTTGAAGGGATCGATATCTGCAAACTCCGTCCGGATGACGCCGTTGGTGGATACATATTTCATGCATTGGTGGAGCATGGAGGGCACCACCATGTACTCATGTAACCATGGTCGTCCGAGTAAGATGTTGTAGTTGACCTCGGCATCCACCACATAACAAGTCACCTCAGTTTTGAGGCTGCCGATGTGATACTTCAGCCGGATCTTGCCCAGTGGCTCGCTCTTGCTAGCGTTGAAGCCACTGATGGTCGTATTGGAGGGCGCCAGCCGGTACATTGGGATCCCCAGCTTTGATAGCAGCGCCTTTGGAATGATGCTTAGGGAAGACCCCGGATCAATCTGAATCCTGCTCACCTTTACCGAACCGATGTACCCTGTGTAATACAACGGTCGGTTATGTCGGTGATGCTTGAGCAGCATGTTTTGTTGGGTGAAAGTTATGTTTGGGATAACTTCATCCGCACAATGACAATGTACATAAGTAGTTGGGAGGTCTTCAGGCTGCTTCACTTGACTGAGAAAGGATTCAGCATCCTTCAGAGCTTCGCAGAGAGCTTCTCGGGAGTCCTTAGAGAGACGCAGGAGCTCGAACAAAGACAAGCGTGCAGGAGTACTGGCCAGTTGCGCCAGAATGTTAAAATTGTGGGGCTTGGCTAGCCCCGAAGCATTTTCTTTCCGCAGAGGTCTGTCGAAACGGGCCTCCACTTGCTTTTGTTTATTGGCTGCTGAGGGCTTGGATGGACCCTCCTCAGGGATGGTGCCAGGAGGCACCACTTCGGCGGCAGCTTCACCGGACTGGGAGTTCTGTTGTGCACGCGTCTGCACGGGAAGCGCCTCTTCCGTTGAAGAAGAGACCGTGCGGCAAGACTTGATCTTCCTGCCTTTTACTTTGGAGGTAGGGCGTACCTCCGGTTGAGTTACCTCGGAGACGAGGTCGGGGTGAACCCAGAGGACCTCTCCTCGAGATGTGGTGAGTGGGACAAGTCCACTCACATTGTCACGGGTGGGTGGCAAGTTCACCACCTCCATTGTCGCCTTAGGGATGGGGACGACGCCATCTTGTGTGGTAGTCGGCGGCAAGGTGCCGAACTGAAGTGACACCACATTAGCTGACACCGTCTTCTCTTCATAGTCGACGGAGATTACATCCGCATTGATCATGCGCTGGATGTAATTTTTGAGGACGTAGCAGTCCTTAGTCGGGTGTCCGACAAACCGATGGTAGTGACAGTACCTCGGGTTGTCCACTTTTTCGACTTCATCGGGCCGCTTCGGGTCTGGAAGCTTGATCTTGTCACCCTGCTTCAGTATCTCAAAGAGTTGCAGGGTGTCGTCATCATTAAATGAATAAACTTCCTTGGGTCTCGGTGCCAGTGGAGGCTTTTGAGTAGGCGCAGATGCGCCCTTCGAGACATTAACAGTCAATGCCTGTTTCCCCTTTGTTTCTCGTCCGGAGTTGTTGATTGCAGACTTTTTCCCCTTATCGTCAAAGGCGGGGAAGCTAACACCCAGAAGACGTGCATTGGCCGCCTTCTTCTCTGCAGCTTCAGCTTCGATGATTAGGGAGCTCCAGTCGGGAGGGGGAGTAGAGTTAAGCCAGAGCTTTACTGCAGGCAGCATGTTCATACTGCAAGCGGAGAGAAGCGCATGCTCTGGCATGCCTGGAGGTAGCCTGAAGCAGGCCTGACGGAAGCGTTCGATGAATGCCCGAACCGTTTCCTTGTCCTTCTGGCGTATCTCAATGAGAGACGCCATCGTCATGTCCTTCCCACCGTCGTAGAAGCGGTCGAGGAAGAGGTGTGTCAGGTCGTCGAAGGACGATATGGAATTATCGGGGAGGCTGCAGTACCAGTCATACGCCACCCCTTTCAGGGCCCCAACAAAGATGCTGGTGAGGAGCGCGTCCTCCTTCGGAAGATGCCCTGTCTGCGACTGGAAGTACGTCAAGTACCGTCGTGGAGAGTCTTTCCCGTCATACGGCGTGAGTGTTTATGGTTTATATTTTGGGGGATAAACCACCTTGTTCCACTCAAGGGGATAAGGCTGGGGAATGCCCATCTTCTGGCGCTCCTCCTGTCTGTTCTTGGACTCGAAGCGCTCCCGCAGATCTTTGATCATTTCGACCACGTCCTCCGTGGAGCTAGGAGTCGGGGAAGGAGGTACCACCTGGAGTGGAGCGTTTGAGGGCTCCGACGTCCGGGGTGCTTCTGTGTCTGAGGGTGTCCGTTGGAGGGGCACACTCGACTCTCCATTGGCTCCTGGGTCGGGACCATTTGAAGGTGTCCTGATCAAGGCCGACCGCATCTCAAAGACTGCTTGAGTCAGTGCTTGCATTGAGGCAGAGAGGGTTTTGAGTCCTCCCTCTAGCGAGTCTATGCGCTGGACAATGTCCTGTGGCGGCGCATCAGTCTCAAGATCACCCCCGGTCATGTATACTGTCATGACACGGCCGGAAGTGGATGGATCAGTTGAGGCTTCGCTCTCAGCCTCGCTCTCATGTGGGGGAGTCACTTCTCCTGGTGTTTGGCCACCCCCAGCCACATTCTGGAGTTCGTCTTCGACAGGCGCATCTGCAAGGGCCTGACTGCCCTCAGCTCTGTCTTGAAGGGCCTCTTCGTTTCCAGCACTACCCCCGGCGGTGTCCTGGAGGACATCGTCATTTTGAGGGGCTTCAGGGAGGCCATCTTTGCCTTGATGAAGATCTGCCGCAGCTGTGCTTTGGACATCTTCGTCTTCGGAAGGAGGCTCGACAAGGGTCTGGCTACCCCCAGCTTCCTCCAAGAACTTCTTCCTCGACCGAGTGCCTTCGAACACTCCAGAGGTCGAGACAGCTGCCTTTGTTTTCCTCGGCTGGCTTTTGGATGAAGACGAGGAATTGGCAGTCGTCTTCCGGACAGATGAGGAGTTGGAGATCACGTTGCATGAAGCAACCTTTAGCTCCTCTTCTGCTGACACCTTCGTCCCAAGGCGATGTCGGAGGGGTGTCGATGATTGTAGCCGTTGGAAGACCGACTGCTTTGGCGGTGCTGCCGTCTTGCAACAGCAGTTGATGGTGACCACTGCACAAGTGTGCCCCGCGAGAGGCGCATCGTGCTTGTTGGTCAACTCTTCTGACCGGCGCTTGTGAGTGATCACATTGCGCAAGTCGTTGGAGGAGAGTGCTACCCTCACACCCCTCTCAGGCGCATGGCAGGGCCAAGCGCCGGGGTGGTCGGGTGAGTGTTGCGCCCCCTGATCTAATACCAAGCAGGCATCACGATCAGTAGTGGGGGAACCACAGCATTTGAAGTGACTTGAACGGACCTCAAACGCACAACCAGAGGAGGCGCGGGAGTTCAAGACCACTGAGTTTGCCTCTCTCGGCTTGGTTGTGCACGCAGTGAATGCACCCAAGCGAGATGAGGACTTTGAAGATCGACTCGTTGTCGGTGCAGAAGCACTTAAGTCAACTTTGTACAGCTTGCCATCGGCAGCGTGCGTGATTGTAAGCGCGTGCCTCTGGTCGGCTGCTGGCATAGCACGTTTGTGGCGCATGGCCAGTGCCGCCTTGGATTTCTTCGTACCAGTCCGCTGCGGCGCATAGTACTCAGCATCCAAATTCTCCTCGCCATTACAGCGAGTGAGTCTGTCAAAGACAGAGGCTCTTTGTGGCGCATCAGAAGTGATACGCGGGGCATTGGCTGCGCCCCTGCTCCGTCGACGTATCTTCCTCGCCTGAGAGGAAGATGGCTGGAGAACGTGGTCAGCCGCACGCTTCCCCGAGAGATGCGCTGTATCGCCGGGCGCACCTTGACTGCTGAGGACGTCAGCAGGAAGGGAAGGCTGGACGGGCGCATCCCCTTCAACGGTGGTGCCCAAGGCGTCGACTTTGCGCACCCAGACTGCGCGGGTCTTCTTCGGCTTCGACAGCCGCTTCGAAGGACTCGCACTTCCTTCAGAAATGAACTCCTCGTACGCCTGTTGATTGAGGCACACTACCAGCGTCTTGTGGGAGGAGCCCACCTTCACGTTGTCGGCCTGTGACACAACCTTCTCGGTAGAGGAGAAAAAAGTCCCCAGCAGAGTCGCCAGCTTGTTTGCCATTAAAATTATTTTGATTGAAATCTTAATACAAACAGAACAGTGATACAATATAGGACTTAGATGTAGTCCTAGGAGTACACTTTTGTTTAAGCTGGGTCCTTAGTGCCAATGGAGCGAGTGGTAATGCGTTGACTCCGTTGACCGGCTGACGACGGTTATCGGTTCTCTGAAGGTGTTGATTGCTCTGGGTGCTGGAGCTTGCTGAGAGGAGAAAGACGTTGAGTGTCTAGAACTGCCTCTCGGTGATTCTCTGTTGTGGATTCTTGTGTGTTCTGAGTCTCTGTGTGTGTGTGAAGGAGATGACCCTTCTATTTATAGTTTTGCAGGCTGGCTGCTCATGCGCGCATGCAGGATGCGCCGGTGTGGGGATGCCACGTGGAGGTTGCTGATGGAGGCGCACGGATGCTGCGCCCTGATCGAGGGGAAGAACTCTTCATACTGCTGTTGTGAGCCGGCACGTAGCAGAGAGAAGATCTTTCCGTTGCTAAAATCTTGGACGAGTTGAGTCAAAAGACACGTGTCGTCGACTCATGGTTCGAAGATCTCGGATTTGGTGGAGAGGAGTGATCTGGTGGGCTGCGCCTTGGATTGGGCGCAGGAGGAGGCTGCGGCTCATAACCTTTAGGAGTTACAAACCATTTGGGGCGCATGGCTTTTGAGGCGCATGCAGGCGACTTTCCTTCTGTCTTTCGGGATCAGAGAGCAGTCTGAGGCGCATGGCTTTTGAGGCGCATGCTGATTTGGACGCATGGCCATAGGGGCACATGCTGATTTGGATGCATGGCCGTAGAGGCGCATGCTGATGGTGGAGTGGCCACGTGGCAGTAGCCGTCGAAACAAAGTCATGATGATGCTGACGTTGCCGACGCTTCGTTTTCGGAAAAGCTGTCAACTGTTCAGACTTTGGGAGGCGTGCTGCCAACTCTGTCAGTTCAGCATTTAATGTTGGTGACGTTCGATGGACAGCTGAATGGGCGCGTCGGTTGGCGTTCCACTCGGTATGGAGATGTGTGAGGGCGCACCCTCTGTAATGTGCCGAGTATTATAGGGCGCGTCTGTGTGATGCGCCTGATGCCGAAGGGCGCGTCCGTGTGATGCGCTGTCTGGCTGGCGCATCGGACATGTCTTTTAATGATACGGCTGTCTCGCTCTTCGAGTGCCATAAATAGCCGTTTGGCTGAATTCGAGGCGTCCGGTTCATCCATTTAATGTAAATTCATTGCACGGAATTCGGAGGGCCATCCACTTGGCGCGTGGGTTTGATCTGCCCGGCCTATAAATAGTGGCATGGAGAGAAGATTTGCTTCTCATTCCCTCACGTACTTCCAACATGAACTTGAATATGCGGGTGCATTCTGTTGACGAAGTGCTCCCGAGGGTGAAGATGAGACGCTGTGTCGTCTTCGATGCACTTGAAGGTGACTGTTACATCCAAAAGACGGAGTCGAGGGCTTCTGAGGCAGGCGGAAGGTGCCTGTTGCATCCAAAGATAGGGATGCTCGAGCCTCGTCTCCGTTATTCCGGAAGAGCCGTAGATCGGAATGGCGGTGCTAGGCTCTCTCTTCCTTCAAAGTGGGATTTCCCCACTTTGATCGTGTCGAAAGCTGCTCCTTTAGTCGCGGTTTCGATCACGGTCTTCCTTCGGCTTTGGAGGCTCTTTCGAAGCCTCCCCTGGCCACAGCATTTGCGGTGCTCTTCTCTTCCTTGGTTCCAGCCAGAGGGTTTAATGCTTTGTGTATCGAAGCATTTATCGGACGAGCCTGGTTGGAAGAGCGGCACATAACTGGGCTCTGCTCGGCCAGGTGAGCCTGGCTGGAAGAATTTGGCTGAAGGAATGCACATAACTGAGCTGCTGAAGAGATGATGGGATGCGCCTGGATGGAGGTGCATGATATCTGCTGCGCCTCACTGGTGGCGCATAGTGATGCTGCGCCTATCTGGAGACGCATGGTGGCCGCTACGTTTATCTGAAGGCGCATGGTGGCCGCTGGCTGTAGACTTAGGCTCTTTTCTTTGTAGAAATTCTCCTTTGTACAACCTTTTCTAGACATGTAATAGACTTTTATATATAAATAAAAAGTCCTTCTTCAAATGTCTATACTTATTGACTTTGCTGTGAAGTTCTTCGTCTGAGTTCTGGCGCATGTAGTGTCTGGCTCATGGGCTTTCTGGTTGTGAAATTCTATGCTTCTACAGGGACATTCTATATGTAACCTTGCCGTAGGTTCTGATCTCGCGTTTGTGTATGGATATACACCGATGCCGTTCGTGCACGTATGTGCATGCCAGAAAAACTTGATATGTGCCGCTGTACATCCTATTCACCTATTGACCGATTCACGTACATGCTACAGTTTTAAACTTTTAAACTATATGTTGTCATTCCTAAAAAGAACCAATTAAACCATGATATGCCATGATTCCAGTTTATTACCTTCTTGTTCATGCTTTGTATATTTAGTTTGCTAGAAAACAGTACTTGCTCCCATCCTGACAGAATAACGTTGTAGGTATACTTACTGAGGAGGAGTTGCTCTGTGATTCGTATTATGGAGTCACTGCCGAGGACCCGGTTTTGCCATGCGAGGATGTTCCTGCGGGGAGACTCGCCTAGTTTGCGTAGTCACTTGGGATACTTAGTGTAGTCATGTATTAGACTACGTATTTTGTAACTAGACATGTATCCAGTTTTATATTTCAGACTTGTACTTTGGACTTATTTCTATATATATGAGATAACTTTTGTGTTTGGAGCATTTATGATTCTTCTTCACTTATAGATCTGTTAGCGCATTTAGTCTTATCTTGTTATCTCTAGAACAGCTTACTGCGCTTTATCTTAAGCGTAGGCTGGACATGGCTCGGTCCGGCCCAACAATTTGGGTAACGGGTCGTGACACTAACCATTCTTTCCTTTCTTATCTTTTATTCGTTTTTTCTTTTCTTTCTTTCTTTCACTTGTTTGTTCGTTCATTGATTCATTCACGTATTCATTCATTCATTCATTGAGTTCATTCATTCACTTATCCATTCATTTTTTCATTCACACATTATGCAACTCCCCGTGCGGGAGTCGCCTTGGCGACCCATCGGTCCCATAATCTTTCAATATTGCTATACTCTACTCGGAACGACTATGATGATAGTCTTTCCGTTTCATTGTTGTAATCCATTCATTGTTTCATTGTTGAACGCATAGGGAACTCGAATGTAAGCTTGTGCCTTAGCACGAGCGTGGAGCGCGGTGCAAGAGTTCTCACATTTTCTATGTTCTTTTCCACATTCTATACAATCATACAAGATGGGATTATTCCCTTAGCTAGGTGCGTTGAGTCATTTATTAGCATGCGCGGTGTTATCGCCTAGTGATTCTAGCATTAATGTCCGTATTGTTATGTGTCTAGGCTAAGCAAAGACGGGTTCATCGGAGTCACCCACCTTAGCGATGTTCGCATCGGCCGAGCGATACTCCGAGCGCGCCTTTGAAAGTCTAAGTCTGGATTTCTCTTGACGGGCACTGTAAGCCTTGCATCGATTCTTCATTAGGTCGATGACAACTCTTCGGGTTGACGGCTCGTTTGAGTCGTTGCACTTGCCGTTTGAATCGGCGTTCCGCTAGGGCGGAGCGGGTCATTACATAATACACCACTCAAAATAAGTTTCGTCCTCGAGACTTCCTGAGTGCAGGTCATCCTACCATTCCTTAACTCGTGTCGTGTACTTATCTTAGACAATTCCTATCGAATGGCTTTACCGTTCGATAGCATCGAACTATACTCGATACCTTTCCAAGTCCCGTGTCTGCATACATTTGGTCGATTTTTATTGAATAACTTTGCATTCATTTTAGAGTTGATGGTACTTGTTCAATTCAAGTGTTTCTTCATCTTGGTTTCTATTTCTTCATGTCATGGGACTGAAATGGTCGTACGAGGCACGTTGTAATTCGTCAAATGCGCAGGTCGTGGGCTGAGGCAAACTTACTTTCGTTTATCTCGGTTATCGAGATGACCCGATTCGCTTCTCCAGCGTTCTTGTCCACGAAATCAGTATGATTTCTTCTTAGCGGGGTCGACCAAGTATAAGTAATTTTCGTCCGATTCAAGACCAAGTATTTGCACTATCATCGAGTATATCTTCCTATCAATGGTCCAATTCATTATACCAACTTTTACTTGCACGATATCGATTCCATAACATTCACTTGTTTAAGGCCAATCTCGTTGTCGTTCACGCACACTCCGTTCACACGTTTCTTTGATTCCGAGCCACGCTCGTACTAGTATCATTCCTTTCTTTTAACACGATCTCAATCTCCGATACTTTCCATTCCTCAAGTCTCGTTTGGAATTCAACGTGTCACTTGGTTGGATCGTGCACGTATTCCAGGCATCCCCAAAATACATGCATTCACCAAACCGCGTGATAGAGAATTCATTATTCTCACTCGAGTCGCATCGTGCACATACTCCGGCGTCCCTGAAATATATGCATGTCAGCCGAATCTCGTGAGCAGGGTTTCATATTCTTGCATCATTCAATCCATCCATGTCAATCCTCAAGATCAATCTTTTGATTGCTAACACTTGAAACAGGGGCGTCTCGCCTAACCGCTAGGCCATTTCTCAAGGCTAAGTCAATGTCAGGATTGGAATCATAGTTCCCCAACAATAATGCCAACAGTGACCCCAATCCTAGGGTCAAACCAAAGTCGGTAGTACGGGATTTTCTACCCAAGCTCGCGTCACTCAGATTTCTAAACATCGAGCACGATCACCTATTCGCATTAATGCGTTCGTTACGTATATATTCAAATCTATTTCAAATCATCAGTTCTAACCAATTCATATATTCGATCACGAGTTCATCTAGCTTTTGACAATACGTTGTGCCCCAATCTCACGTGAGTCAGATTATCCACGGTGGTTCATGAATCACCATGTAACGCTCCCGCGGAATAATCATTCTCATCGGGGCATAACTCTTGCTTGCGTCTAGACTATTCATTCTCGATACGCGGATGGGACCTACGCAATCCTCAAGCTCAATCATCAAGCACACCAAGTCATTCTCAAGTTCATCTTCGCGTCACCACAAGTCGAAGCACACAAATTGCCATGCCATGCTAGTTCAATCACCCCCGCTGTATGAATCACCATACCAGCGCTCACACGGAGTGATCGCCCTAATCAGCGTGACGCATGTGCGAGACTGGAGTTGCGCTCACATAAGACAAGAATGTCGATATTGGGGTTATCGTCGAAGCAATACAAACATTTTATTTTTATCCAATCCGAGATCTCTATTCGATAGTCCGACCGTCATTTATTCAACCAGAAAATCCTCAAGCCACGTCTATATTTTCTCGACACATTTCAGTATACCGAGTATAGCATCCGTCAGAACAATGACATTTGCACGATCGTCATTCGCCGAGTCAGAGTACCCCTGAGTTATCGCATATCAATCTTTGATACGCCTCAATACCATCGACGATATGCGTAACCTGACGATCTTCCTTTGCAACCAATTTTGAGTCATGCGACTGATGCTATTGTCCGAACTGGATATACCATGATTCCATTCGATTCAATCCAAGATCAAGTTCGATTGCTATTCCTCAAGCTAGTTTCAATATCGTTCTCCAAAACTCAAGTCACATTTCATTTGACCCAATTTGAAATCACCAGTGCTATCCTCTAGCTTCTTCGATCGAGACATACATCTTTATTCATCGTTCCGAGTCGTTTTCTAACTTGCGTTGCCCATTGGCAAGTTGTCCGAACGACATCTCGTTCGGGACATTCGAAGTCACGACCAACTAAGCGTGATGCGTTCTAAGGGTTTGCGCGATCTTATCGCTTCACCGACATACTCGTTCTATCCGTAAATCCTTTAGTCTTGCTCGAACAATTTCTATAACGTCCATACACCACTCAGGGTTCGAGCCATTCTATCAATCTTCAAAAGATCATTCGATTCCCAATCGACATGTTCAATCGTGCGTTTGCCCGTTCCTCACAGTCTAAATCAATCTTCCGTGCACGCCTAAGCGTGAACTCGATAGCGTTCCTATCGATATACACTCTAAGTGTAGCTTCGTTCCCGACCGAGCGATACTTGATATCGCTCGCAACTCGATTGCACCAAAAGTCGAGATGCACGACACGCGGACTAAGTTGTGCCGCATAACCATCTCGTGCGGACTATATTCGAGTTTGTACGCTCATTTGCTAGGTCGACGCAAGACTAGTCAGGCACGCACGCGACATGTTAACTTAGCATGTGTTCTCTATCGAGTCAAGTTTTACATCGTTCGGCCCAAAGGCCTTCGCTTGTCGATCCCGTTCAACCGAGTACTTGTACGAGCTTTTGAAAGTATTAGACTTATTGTATGGAACATCCCAAGGCACAACGAGAGAGAGAGCGTATACTTCTTTGTTTCCAACGACGAGCTTTCAAAACTGAGAAAATCGAAATCAAGTCCAAGGACGTAAAACCGTGCTCTGATACCAATCTGTCACGCTCCGCTCCCATAGGAGCGATCGTCCTCGCTAAGGTGTGATGCCGCATGGGCCTAGGTTGCACCCGTGCAAGGCTATGTCCAGAAACGGCCGATTCGAGCTAGGCCACAGAGTCGCACAGAGTGTCCCCATTTGCAGCGGAAAGTAAAATAAACACAAATTGAAGCAAATTCAACTCTTTATTGATATTCAAGAAGTTTACAAGCGGCGCTAGGCCGATGTTACAAATCGCTCAAGCTCTCTCTCTCTGAAACATAAAAGGCGTGCCAAGTGGCTTACAACATGGAATGATTCATGGCGATGTTCCGATATATTATGTCATGTATATGGTGCTCCAGCTCCTTACAACGCTCCAAGGCTCCAGGGATAGCTCCGCGCCTTAGCACGTTCGATGGAAGCTCCGCACCCGACGGCGTCTCCTGCATCCTGCAAGCAGATTGTGGGGTTATCAGTACATTGTTATGCACTGGTGGGAAGGCTAGCTCGCCCACAATACTATCATTACCAAACACGTTCTATTTACTTTCGTGCACCGTCTATCATTCATTGTCTTTCTAATCTTGCCTTAGGATCAGTTTCATAGCATATTTTATAGTCTATCTTGTGTTGCCGAATACAAGTGTCGCATGGAAATACATGCATGACTTACCCATACTTACCGTCCGGCCTTTCCTGTCCAAAGTAAACTAAGTTAGTCAACAATTCATAGGAAATAACTTAACGTGATTCATGTGAACTTTCGATGTCAAGGGCGTGTCCCTGCCTCGGGTCCTAGCACGTCGTAGGCATATTTTCTAACTCCTTTGCCGAAGCACTCTCGATTATCTGGTGTGTTATATTCAAGCATATTCAGAAGGCATTTCATTTAGTTAACTTAGACTACTTTGATTTCAATACAAGGACTTGCACGTGGATTGCCACCAGCAAAGCCTACTTAATCTATATGCATCGGTCGCTGGCATCACAAGCCAATTTGGACATGTCTTTCCCTTGGTAATTTCTCACCTATCATGGCGTGCGGCTTGGTACACCCTGATAGTTGTTTTCTATAAAGAAATTCTCTTTATTTGTTGTGTTTCTGGGAAAATTACAACTGTAGGAATCCGATCTAGAAGACGATCGCTTTATCCCTTGGACTATGCGAAGAAGAAAAGCTCTCAAAATTTTGACAGTAGATATCAATGTATCTGTACAATGAATGAGAAAAAGAACTCTATTTATAGAGTCAAAAATAATAACCGAAAAGATAACTGTCTTCACAGCCTGTGCTTAGTTGAAAATCACGCAGGATTTAACATACGCAAGGCTGTGAGCAGTTACTGGACGTGACCTGTAACTGTTGGACACATGGCAATCATGCATGAGTCGTGTGCAAGTTACAGGACACGCAGGCGAGAGATCAGTGGCATGGCTGCCACGTACTCCAATTTGATGAAATCCACGCAGACTTGTTGAAGACGAAATCCACGTGAACTCGGTGTAGAAAGCTTCAAAATCTACGCAAACTTGGGGCAGAAAGCTTCAGGATCCACGCAGACTTCGAGGCAAAGAACTCAAAAATCTACGCAAACTTGAGGAAGAAAAACTTCAGAATCCACGCAAACTTGAGATGAAGATCACAAATACACGCAGACTTGAGATAGAACTGCCAACTGTCTTGATTCGGCGTGTCTCGACTGACACAAAATCTCTGACAGTGATTGCTTTGTCAGTCGCATTAAATGATAAGAAACCCTTTTGGTACGCCAACTTGACGAAGGCTGAGTCTTGCTGAAGAAGATTTCAAAAATCACGCAATAGACGGCGATGATCTCTCGAGTTCTGTGCATACGTGGCATACGAAGAGACGTTTCTCGACTGTTGTGTTGTCAGTCATTATGATTCTGACGTATGGCTGAGCTGTCTCTGCGTGACTTCTAAAGGAGATGGCCAGGCAGAACTTAGCGTATCTTTTGTGCTGCTTCTTGGATCACTCTGCGTGACTTGTTCTGATCAACTCAGCGTGACTTCATTTTTGAGGCCAACAAAACCCCCTTCAAAGTTTTCGAAAAATAATAAAATATTTTCGAAATACTTTGAAATAGAGATGATGAAATAAGTTAAAGTCACGCTGAGATGACTTAAATGATTTTTCGAAAGTCGAAAAGACTTTGAAGTTCTTCGAAAACACCCGAATGAACCTATTAAATATCATAATGACTCTTTGTTCTCCGAGACTGATTGCGTCCAATTTATGATGGAATATGAACTGTCGACGAGATCTGTTATATAAACAGGAAGAGATTCTCAGTTTTGACATTCATCTCTCGAAAATATGACCCCAAAGGAAGCAGCCGAAGAGGAAGCACACAAGTTGGGCTTTTGTTCCCATGGTGACCCCACTTTTGGGGGTAAAGAACCCGAACCTGTCGTCATCGAGCTCAAGGACGACTCCACGCAGTTAGCCAAGAATCTCTTGAGCTACTTTGGATTGGATGGCTCGTCTTCTTCTGATGGACGGAGCCTTATGGAGAAGCGTGAAATGCTCGAGACTCTGTTGCATCGCCTGGGAGTTAAGAGCGTAGAGGAGTTAGGCATCAAACTTAGCCGCTCTGGAAAATAGAGCGTAACTTTCTACGCTTTTGTTTCACTTTTCTGTTTTGTCTTTTTGTAAGGCCATCAGTGCCTGTTTAAAGAATGAAGTACAACTTTTGTGTTTGATCTGCGTGCCTTTTAATGAAGAATATTAATTAGCACACTTTGACTGTTTCCAATGTTGCACTATCTTCCGAAGTACACGTGACACTCATTCCACGTTTTACGAGTGCTACTCACGCGGATCTTTTCCAAGAATAGACCTGCACTTGACCCTTTAAATAGATGGATGAACTCCACACAAACTCATCTTTCCATTCTTCTTCCTCTCTTCTGAGAATGAATTTTCTGTGAGAAGAAAATAGAAAAGCCATGTTGTCTGATGTCAGATCTCTGTGCATGCTACCAGACATGGGTCTGTCAATCCTTAGCAGCAAACTCAGCGGTAAGTTCAATATACACGCATCGAATTTTTTGTTTACTAAAAACAAATTCATCTTCCTGAAATGAACAGAATGCATTTGTCTTTGCTTGGCCAATTTCTGTTGGCTGATTTTTCTTTACTGTTTCTTGCAAAATTTTGGCTGAAAACCTTCTTCAGAACTGGCATTGGTGATGTGGATGCTGTGGAGAATATCCTGCTGACACCAACATCAGGGAGCTCATACGCTTTTGACGCGTACATCAGATAACTCAGAACTCTTCGTGGGATAGAAGGGTCTTCCTTAGATGGTAGGAAGAGCCTTTATACACGAGAGTTGGATGGTGGAGTCAACTCTACTACCGAGAAATCGGGTAGTAGAGTTCCTTTCAAGGGAGAACTAGGAATTGTATCCCGAGGTTGGATACATTCCTGTCTTCCTTGAGAGGTTACCCCCATCCACCAATTGTATTGGCAGCAACACATTTTCATGTTGCCCTACTCTGTGGTTCTCCTCTCGTCTGAGAGAGAAGACCAGAGTTTGATTCCTGCTGGACACCCAGGAATTGCCACAAACAACGAGATTGCCAGAGAAGATCCAAGAAGAAATAGATCTCAGTTGTACATAAGATGAAAATCCAAGATTTGTAATAGATTTCCATTATGATTTGTAGGAAAGTCTAAGAAAATGTAATAGACTTTTTTGTGGTGAAATGAGAATGGAAATGATAATTCTTCTATGCTCAATGATTTGTATTTGTGGATGAATTGTGGACATGATAGATAATAAAATCATCTTTTCTGTTTTAGAGTATATGATATTATCAGAGGTATTATGGACGTGATAATATATAGGAACTCAAAAGAAAATAGATTGATTTCTATGCAGAGGTCAAAACATGACAAATGAGTAAGCAGATTCGGAATTGATTCAGAGGTTATGAAAACATGATCAATAACGAATTCCCACTTTAATAAATTGATAGAAGATTATGAACGGATGAACCGTTAGGAAATGATAAACAGATGAACTGTCGAGTGGATGTAATAAATGAACGGATGAACCGTCAAGTATTAATGAATATGTGAAACGTCGGATGAATGTGAGAAATGAATGGATGAATGAAATTGTGAAACGTTGGATGAATGAGGAACTTCTGCCTATAAATATAGCAGAAATTTGGCGAGAACGAATACTTCTACTCCTCAACATAAAAATGTCATCTGGAGAAGCATCCAAGAAGACTGAGATAGCCTCAAAGGTTCAGAAAGGCACTGAAGAACGCCCTGCTGGTCCAGCCAAAACGAAGAAGACGAAAATAGGCGAAGGTTCGTCTGCACCCAAGCCACCAAGGGACATTCTGGATTTTCTGCTCGAACCAGGAAGGACTGAAGAAGAGGAAGCCATGAGGATGGCCGTTTGCAAATTCCTCGTGGGTTCTAGCAAGGAGGTTCTCGACTCTTTTGATGATCACGTCTTTGAGAAGGACAATAGTGGCCCACGTCCAAAAAGTAGAGAAGGATGATAGTGATCTTCCTTAATATCATGTATCATCATTCATGAAAATAAAATAAAAATTTTATTTTTAAACATGAATTTGTCTGATGATTACAAGTATTTATATTTATACATAGTACTTTTTAAGGAATTTGTCATTAATAGGCATCAAAACTTTTCGACCATCCAATTCTGAGAGTTGATAAGCTCCATTTGAGAAAACTTTGCTCACAATATAGGGACCTTCCCACTTTGCGTCAAATTTGCCCTTACTCATATGAGTCATAGTCATAGGACGTCTGACTGTTAGAACAAGTTCTCCTTTTTGATATAATCGAACTCTGACTTTTTTATTAAAAGCTCTTGAAATTCTAGCTTGATAGAATTCAATATTCTGTTGAGCAGATAATCGCTTTTCATCCAGAGCTTCTAATTCCTGAAGTCGAAGACGATCATTATTTTCTGAGGTAAGTTCATTAGCGATTGCTATCCTTAAAGAAGGAATTTGAATCTCTAATGGAAGAACAGCCTCAGATCCGTACACCAGAGAGAAAGGTGTACACTTAGTAGCATTACGGACTGTAGTGCGATAAGCCCACAAGCATTCACCAAGCTTCTCACTCCAATTTCGTTTGTTGGAAGAAACAAACTTCTTCAAGAGTTTGATGATGGTTTTGTTGAAAGCTTCTGCTAATCCATTAGCGGCAGGATTATATGCGGTAGAAGTCACATTATCAATCCGATGATCGTCGCAGAATCGAGCAAATCTCTGGCTGACGAATTGTGGTCCATTATCATGAATAATGCGCCGAGGGACACCAAATCTATAGATGACATGGTGTTTGATAAAGCTGATAACATTGGACGTCTTAACTTCAGATAAAGGAATGGCTTCGGCCCATTTAGAGAAGTAATCTGTTATTGCGAGAATGAACCGATGACCTTTAGATGACGGTGGATTGATCGGGCCGACAATGTTCATGCCCCAAGCTTCGAAGGGCCATGATGCTGCCGTCGGATGTAGAAATTCCGAGGGTTGATGAATAAAATCCGCATGAATTTGACAAGCTTTACACTTCTTTGCGTATTCGATAGCATCAGATACCATGGTGGGCCAATAATAACCCATACGTCGAATACGGTCTTGAAGTTTTGGTCCTGGCTGATGTGCTCCACAAATTCCATCATGTGCTTCACGAATGATTTGTTGAGCCTCGTCACCGGCAACACATCGAAGGAGTAAACCATCATAAGCTCGACGATATAAGGTCTTTGTTGTATGATTGTAATAGAATCTGAGTGATCGTCGTCTGATAGATGCTGCCTCACTCGGATCATCCGGAAGAATATTATATAATACGAGATCTAAGAAAGGAAGTCTCCAATCTTTATCCGTATTCTGATTCTCAGTCGAGTTACTGAAGATGAATTCCATGCTGGAATCGGATGAAGATGATATCGATTTACGACTGAATCCAAATCCTCTTGTTGTGTTGACGTCATGAGATGTTGATTCTTTAATGTCAACTGGAAGTCCTAGAGTCAGGTTATTTTCAAGATGAAATAATTCTCGATTACTAACAACAATTATTTGTTGCCGTCTGATTGGGATAGCCAGCACCGCTGCAAGATTAGCAAGGACATCGGCTTCTGTGTTACATGCTCGCCTAACATGTTCAATGAAGAATTCTTCAAACGAAGAAGCCATAGATATAGCTTTTTTATGATAAGGAACCAGATCTTGATGGCAAACTTCATAAGTACCCCTGATCTGATTGACAATGAGTTTAGAGTCTCCATACGCCTCCAAATGTTGAATATTCAGATGTTTAGCGAGTTGAAGACCAATAAGTAATACGTTGTACTCAGCTACATTGTTTGAACACGGCTGGTCGAGAGAATAAGCTCTTTGGATGGCAAGACCTTCTGGCGATACAAGAACAATTCCAACTTCCGTCCGGACCGTCACGTCCTTCACACTTTGACTGTGCCACTGAAAATACCCTTATTTCCCCTCTCCCCCGTATACGATGGAGGTGTCCACGACCATTTCATTTTATTTGTCATTTTAACTTAACGGCTGTCTCTGTGCCGTAGGCTAACCCTTAGCTATAATGCGTTATCGACCAGGTTGGCGTCCGTGCAGCGCGGGTAGCGAGCTCCGTTGCACGTGCCCGTCACACCTGTCGCTAACCATTCTTTCCTTTCTTATCTTTTATTCGTTCTTTCTTTTCTTTCTTTCTTTTACTTGTTTGTTCGTTCATTGATTCATTCACGTATTCATTCATTCATTCGTTGAGTTCATTCATTCACTTATCCATTCATTCTTTCATTCACACATTATGCAACTCCCCGTACGGGAGTCGCCTTGGCGACCCATCGGTCCCATAATCTTTCAATGTTGCTATACTCTACTCGGAACGACTATGATGATAGTCTTCCCGTTTCATTGTTGTAATCCATTCATTGTTTCATTGTTGAACGCATAGGGAACTTGAATGTAAGCTTATGCCTTAGCACGAGCGTGGAGCGCTGTGCGAGAGTTCTCATATTTTCTATATTCTTTTCCACATTCTATACAAGCATACAAGATGGGATTATTTCCTTAGCTAGGTGCGTTGAGTTATTTATTAGCATGCGCGGTGTTATCGCCTAGCGATTCTAGCATTATTGTCCGTATTGTTATGTGTCTAGGCTAAGCAAAGACGGGTTCATCGGAGCCACCCACCTTAGCGATGTTCGCATCGGCCGAGCGATACTCCGAGCGCGCCTTTGAAAGTCTAAGTCTGGATTTCTCTTGACGGGCACTGTAAGCCTTGCATCGATTCTTCATCAGGTCGATGCCAACTCTTCGGGTCGACGGCTCGTTTGAGTCGTTGCACTTGCCGTTTGAATCGACGTTCCGCTAGGGCGGAGCGGGTCATTATAGAAGCTCTCAGAAGTACACCCTGAATAGTTGCTCTTTCTGTCCAAGATAAAACATACAACAGTAATCGAAACTATCGATGGTTCCGAATACTGCATTTCACATATAATGTAAACACAGACACACATCATCACAAAAATACACATTACATTTTTTTAAAATTTGGACAGCACCTCCTTTGTATATCAGATCATCGCTTATAACCCAGCGTAGGTATATTTGTCATCCCCGTCGCAGATATCATCATATATAATTAACAGTCTCCCATCATAACAGTCTACAACTAATAGATGAATAACAGTCTCCCATCATAACAGTCTACAACTAAATATCATACATGTACTCAATGAAAATACCAACAAATTAAATATCACAAACATACATGTCCTACAAACATACATGTCCAACAGAGTCAAATAATAATAAAAAATAGTGTACAAAACGGTCAATGGGCCCATAGGGCCAATACATACAAAGATGATAAAAAAAATCTACTGGATCACTGAGGACCCCTGCCGCGCATCTGGGATAGCATGTACTCATACTGCTCCTATGTGAGCTGCACCGTAGGGGCAGTAGGAGGCAGTGCAACGTCTGGAGTCGGCGCCGTCGATGGACCGGAAGGACGTATCTGCTCCAGCTCTCACAGTCGCTCAACATGCGCCGCAAGGGTACTCATATCCATATGGAAATAATTCTGCAAAGATGGACACACATTATCCAATAGGCACAAATTTGTATATTATGTCTTATTATGGGACACACATTAGTAGCGGACAGTTACTAATAACCATGCTATATCGCACATAAGTTCTTGTGCATCCAACGTGTACACATACGCTATCGATTCTTACTGATGTCAGTCTCATTCAGACACACTAGATTCGTTTCGATATCGCCAGGGTCAAGTTGAAAATTGTCTTAACATCAATTTTCAAGACTTGAATATAATGTCACCTACAACCGATATCTATGACCCCATGACAAAGTCAAAGACCCCATGAATATAATGTCACCTACAACCGATATCTCATTCAGACCCACTAGATTCGTTTCGATATCGCCAGACCATATATATATAATGTCACCTACAACCGATATCTAAGACCCTATGACAAAGTCAAAGACATTATTGACAAGACTTGAATATAATATCAACTAATTACAACCACAACTAGTACTAAATAAGTCTCCTAGTATGATATAGAGGTAAATAAATAGTATACTAGATTGACTGACACTCGACTGAACACCCTCTGGACACATACTCAAGCCTATACTACACACTCACAAAAGAAAAGGAGGAAAGAAAAAAGAGACGACACACAAAAGAAAAAATCAGCGAGTGAGAACCTCACCATGCGCGAATATTATTCCGCAATTGCTACCCAAAGTTCTGCGAGGCACGTTGTACCTCGACCTTGGTAACAATTCTGTTTTTATTTGATAAATCATCCTGAAACTCTTCGAATTTGACCAGTCGTCCTGAAATTCGAAGTGAGTTATTTGAAACTTTTCTGTTTTAATTAAAATCCCAAGTTGAGTATTGTCCCATTGATCCAGGCAATTCTGGCACGAACCATTGCACCGAGAGGCGCATATGATCATTTTCGACGTGTAAAAATATAAGGTACTCGAATTCATGGACTGTGCGCAACGAATTTAGCTTGTATCCGTCAAATTCTACCATATTGATATTTTCAAAATTTTATAATATTTTTTCGTGTGTTGTTCGAATCGCGACGAGAATTGCGTCATTGATGCACAACGACGAGTTTATCCTACAACATAAATTTTGTCCAATTCTAGGACCGCCAAAGTATCATTATTTTGCGGACCCGCAATTTATTGTTCTGACGTATTTGTATCACATCTCTAGATGAAAATTCTGACTACATCACTTGATACATTATGTCATGTAATTAACATATTTGAAAGTAATTTCAGAATCCTTAGTTACGGCAATAGATGTGTTATAATACATGTAATATAATGCTCAACCCTTTGGGGGCCTTTGATTCAAAGTTTGGAGGATTGAAAATAGATTTTAGATTTCTTACCTATGTTTGGTATATGTATATATAGAATTGGGAAAAATATGAGAGGTTTCATATTTCCAATATTATGGAAAAGTAAAACCCAAGGTCCCTTTAAGAATAGTTTTGTTTTCATAGAAATATTATTTGAGTATTTTGTTTGGTCGATAATACCCTCTTTTTTCTTCAAAAACTATAAGGCCATGTTTGGTTCACGGAATCATGGCATTAGAAAAGGAAGGTAATTCATTTCCTATATTTGAATACTAAAGAAAATGTTTGGAAAAGGAACTGATTCCCAAAGAAAAATTAGGGAAAAGTGGTTCCTCCAACCACTTTTGTGTGTGTCCGTGTGTCCGTGTGTGTGTGTGTGTCTGTGTGTGTGTGTGTATGTGTGTGTGGGGGGGAGAGAAGGAGGAGGAGGAGTTAGGTTAGGGTTTACCGGAGAGGAGGAGTAGCTCGGATTGGGGGCGGAGGAGCTCGAGGAGGAGGAGGTCGCCGGGGGGGGGAGGGAGTCGCCGGGGGGGGAGGGAGTCGCCGAGAGCTCGAGGGAATACTGAAATTTTTGAGTTTTCGAGTGAGGGGGAAAAAAGAAACAGTACTGTGCCCTAAGTAAAAAAGTTAGCGACGTCAACAGTCGACGTCGCTATCCGTCGCAACCATTTTAATATACGGAGACATATTTTAATAATATGTCGCTGAACGTCGCTATTCAGCGACGTTTTGCGATGTCAATAGAAGGGAGTCGTTATATTACATATTTGGCGACGGTATTTTGTTCCGTCGCTAAATTTCGTCGCTAATATAGCATATTTTTGTAGTGAACTACAATGTCATTGGACCTTTCTTAGATTTGGACTGGGATGGATGGGCAGTAATTGAAGTTGGATACAGAAAAGAGAGAGCTTTTCTATTGTTTGGCTATAGGCAAGGCCTACGGTAAGTCAGTAAGGCCTCGTTTGGTTCACAGATTTAAGGAACCACGAAAGAAAAGTTGTTCATTTCCTTTGTTTGGTAGCCACAAACTTGGAAATCAATTTTCTGACAAGAGAAAAAATGGAAGAGAATATGGTTCCACTCATGATCCATAAGATTGATTTTTCCTGCTCCTTTTCCAACATTTATTACAAAAAATTATGACAAAACTAACCATGTGTTATTGCTTATTTTACCATTAACTCCTCGTATTCTGTGTCCCTTTGGATTTTCATAATGTCATTTTTATTTTAAAATGTAAGGATATTATTGGAACATTGGTATATTTTTGCTTTCCTTTCCTGCACCAACCAAACACTGGAAAGAAAATCAAATGGTCTTCCTAGGTGGTTTCCTTGTTTTACCAAACAACGGAAAGGAAATGTGACAGGAATTCTACTTTCCCATTCCCATGAAAAGTACAAGGGAATCAATTTCCCTTCCGTGAACCAAACGAGGCCTAAGGCCATGTTTGGTTCACGGAATCATGGCATTAGGAAAGGAAATTTTTTATGTTTGGATGCCAAAGAAAATGTTTGAAAAATGAACTGATTAACGAGGGAAAGAAAAGTTGGGGAAAACGAAATGAATAAGGAATTGATTTTCTTTCATTTCCCAATTTTGTTGGCCTTTCCAAACACCAGAGGAAAAAAAAGATGAGAATTACAATTTTCCAAAGAAAACGAAATGAATAAGGAATTGATTTTCTTTCATTTCCTTTCTGCGAACCAAAAGTGGCCTAAAGATTTCTTCTTAGAAGGGAGATCCATAAGAAATAATACTTAGAGCATCATTAGTAAGGTTCATCCCATTTTCTAGATTCTAGATTTAGAATGTAGGAGCTCATTTTGTAGAATAGTAAGTCTCGTTCATAGTCCTAATTTCTACAATTTCGGTCGCATCTCGCACATAGGTGCTAAGGCCTCGTTTGGTTCGCGGAATCTCCCGGTTGGGAAAGGAAAGTGATTACTTTCCTATGTTTGGGTGTCCAAGGAATTGAGGAGGAAAGGAAAGTGATTCCCAATGGAAGGGAAATTAGGGGGGAAAGTGATTCCATCCATTCAAGGAAGGAATCACTTTCCCACATTGAAGTATTCACTTTCCTTTCCAAATTCCTTGGCATTACCAAACATCGGAAAGGAAAATCAATAGGAATTAAAGTTTCCCAAAGGAAAGGAAATGACAAGGAATTGATTTCCTTTCCCTTTCATTCCGCGAACCAAACGAGGCCTAAGGGTTGGGCGCATCCCACCCATAGGTGCTAAGGGTTGGGCCTCCAATTTCTAGATTCTAGATTGTATGACTCATTTTGTAGAATAGTAAGTTCCAATTTAGAGCCCAACTTTCTAAATTCTAGATTTTATATTATTATTTTACTACATTAATTTTTGACCGTACAATCTTTGGAACTGAAGTCCATTTTATTATTTTCTACTATTATCATACAAATCCAACCCATTTTATCTTTGTTTTGAAATTTTGGACCATAAATTGTATTTGAGAGTTCCAACTACTAATAATGCTCTTAGGGAATAGATCCTTGGTTGTCATGTCAGTGTAAGGAATCCTTATCTTCTAGTTGAGAGGAAGAGCCTACCCAAGTCCCAAGTCCTGGCAATACAATAATTGAGTAGATAAAAAGACAATTTCTGCCAATACCAATAATAGAACAGTTAAAAGACTGGTGATCGATAACATCTTGCACTCCAACAAATCCACAGATTAAGTTCAGCATCATCTGTCTCTAATCAATTAGAATCGTCCAAACTAGTCTCATAACTATGGATTCTGATATCAATATGCCTTAAAAGATAATTCTCATGTAAAGCCTGAACCAATTCAATTATCTACACTACTTGATCCTACCTCCTAACCGACGTGGAATTAAATTACCAACTCCATTGTTGCTCTCCCCTTTCCACTAAAGTACTCAACTGAATACGAGATACAATCTTACACAAATCATGGTACTTGAATATTCAAAGATCGTGTTAGGACCTTCCTCTTTTGACAAAAAAAAAAACTAGGGTCGCAATTTTCAACAAATTTGGCACGGCCAACTAACCCGAAAGTTTTACTAGGTTTGCGTTAGAATATACATTTAACAAGTTTAATAAACTGGTCAGGTTTGGTATCAGACAATTTGTCCCAATTTTTTGACTTATTATCTTATATATGCATAATATGAAAAAAAAATTAGGTTTTATTGTGGAACTTTCATATTTCAAAAGTGTCATTTTTCAACCTTATATATAACAAAATATACTTAAATTAACTAAGGGTAAACATGTAAATTATACATCTTTCAATTAACATGTTTACCATCTGAAATATAATTTTACTTCAAAATCGCTTATAATAAATTTGTCATATAAGTATACATTTAAAAATGAAGAAGCTTTATAATGTACTTGCACGACTTTTAATAACAAGTAAAATAACTTCGGAGATAAAATTGGGTAACAAAAAGTTGAGATAAAGAGACTTAAAGTTATATATAGATTTTTTTTCCGAAAAATTGTACTGTAAGCATTGAACTTTTAACTTATTTCGTAAAAGAAATTAAGTTTGCGGAAATTACCTGCTGAGCATCGTCGCGCCGAAATGTAGGGCACCAATTTTTTACGTCCTAAAATTGGGTGTTATAAATAAAGGATATGGGATTAGGGATATAGGAAATGGATTAGGGATAAAGGTTAGTGATATTAAAATGGGTTAGGGATGGATGTAAAATGGGCGCCCATCTTTTGGGCGTGGATTTAATGGATTGAAGTTTGGCGCCCAAAATATGGGCGTGGATTTCATGGATTTTTTTTTTTTGCCAAAAAATGGATTAGGGATATAGAAGAGTGCATGTATGCCAAAAAAAATTAAATGGGGCACCCACGGCCACACACGCAAGCAGCCACGTAGCCCAGGGCCACGCGGCAGTTAGGCAGGTGGGCGTGAGATTTTTCACGCCCCTTATTTGGGCGCCATTTTTATTATTAAAAAAAAAATCACGCCCAGCATTTGGGCGCGAAAAAAAAAATATACGCCCTTATTTTGGGCGCATATTTTAGGACGTGTTTTTATTTTTAATCACAATTCTGCTTAAGGATTGGGGGTATTAAGCACACATGTTTAAGTATTGGAAAAAAAAAATTAATTTTGACGCTCCAAAATATGGCGCCAAATTTTTTCACGCCCTATTTTTAGGCGCGACGATGTTGTTCTGGTTATTTTCCTAAACTTAGTGTCTTCTACGCAATTTTTTAAAACATTTATGCCTCTCATGAAATTTTTCTCTTTTGTGGGGAGGGAAAGAAAATTTTGAGAGGAAGAAAAATGGAATAGAGTAAAATGAAGGTAAAGTTAATTTTTCCTTCCTTTGTTTGGATGGATAAAAAGTAGGGAAAAGAAAAGTTTAAAAATAATTTTTTATTTGTTTAGGGATCGAGATACAATTACTATTTAATCCTTGTTATTCTCAAATGATAATTTATTATTACCTTTATGAGGGATGATGGAGTAAATTCACTCAAATTCCTCTCATCTCTCTCTATTTTTCTCCCAGAGGAAAATTTTTCAGTGGAACCCACCTACTTTTTCTCCTCAAATTTTTCTCCCCCATTTTTTCTCATTCTTTTCAAACACCATCACTTTTAATTTCCCTCTCACTTTTCCCTCAACTTTTTCCTTCCTCTCATTTTTCCGCCTTCCCAAAAAGTACCTTAGTGTACATTGCATATAAATGTAAGGAATAATACGCCCCCAAGCTCGATCCACTGATCTTCCACCACCCAATTTGGATCTTATACCTCTACTCGATAACCAAAAGAGTCACTAGAGTTCGATAAAATTATATATAGTTAATTGGAGGAGTTTTAAGTGTTAGTGCCGAGGCACAATTTTCGATGGAAAATTCTGAAACTGAAACAATTGTACAGACAACGTTTCAAATGCAACACCTTAAAGAAGATGTGCAACAGAAATCCTGGAGGATTCTGAATTACGAGGATCTAAAAAGATTCTACGTAATACACAAAAAATCTAAAGAGACTTTGTGCAAGCAACTATCGACAGTAGAGCTTCTAAAAAGAAGTTACTGTAAAAGGCAACAGCAGCGATGACAGGCGAGAATGAGATGCTGGGGTGAATGAACCACCGTTGCTCAAAGCTTTATTCGCCCCACACGAGCACGAACAGCTTCCAGGAACCAGAAAGTTCACGAAGAACTTCTGGAACGCTCGTAAGTCAATATTTGAGACTTGAACGGACTTCCTGGACTTAACAGACTCCCTCAACTCTCTTCTTGGTGCATCTTTCAAAGGAGGCCAAGGGGCTCTATTTATAGAGTGGAGTTGAGACTTTACTTTTTCTCCTATCCGATGTGGGACTAAAATACCAATACTCAAAAATAGAGTTTGATATTTTAGATCATCCCACAATCAGCATAGAAGTGTGCCAGTCCACGCCTACCCCCCGAACACTCCCGTGCATGTACGAGACATCCTGAAGTCCGTGTCCGAGTCCGAGTCCGCACAACAAAAATTAACTTGCATCCTTGTTGGATTTAATCCTTTTTCCTTCTAGGAAAATACTTCCACATGGCACAAACTTGTGCCCCACTACACCTCATGTGCACACCTCAACACAAGCAATGCATTATATTGAGATACTCACCATTTGGTGTAGCCGATGTGGGACTATCTTTTCTAGTCCAAAGGCAAAAACACCAACAATCCCCCACATATCTCAATATATGGGTTGAGCGTTCCCCACAGTGACTGCCCATCATGCATTAGGAGAGATGTCGCTACGACTTGAATCTTCCCGCATAGGTTAAATAACAGCATGATACAAGAATGGACTAAGCCTTGAATTCTGCACCATAACTGCAATTCTTCCTACTCACATAATGACATCAACTGTGCTTCTGGCTGCACATTGAAGGCCTTGTGCCAGCCTGGTTTCAGTGTATAATTTTTGGGCGTCTACAAGTTTACCCTCAAGAGACGGCCTGATATCTCTGTCCATACACTATAGGTGAGTTCTTTATAAAGAGTCATGGCATGAAGCATTGCGCTTCTTTGCGGTGCTACGCCGCTATGACATGGCTTAAAGCCGAGGCTTTACCCCACCTGGGTACCTCATCGTAGTGTCATACTACTGTAGCATGAGGTCACAGGCCTCTTTGTAGTGCCAAATTTGGATCTTATACCTCTACTCGATAACCAAAAGAGTCACTAGAGTTCGATAAAATTATATATAGTTAATTGGAGGAGTTTTAAGCGCTATGCTAACCGACTAATAACATTTAATAATATTGGATTGGTGTACCAGTAACGCTAGAGAGAGATACCAAGTATAGACTTGAGAGCATCTCAAACTCTAATATCTTGTAATGTGATATGATTTTTATATGACATGAGGTACAAGACAATGTCTTTTTTAATGACAAAATTATATTTACACAAGACAATAAAATAACTAATATGGACCGCATGAAGTGGTCCAACTTATTTCCAAATCACTACTGGTACCACGAATTCATGTTGGAAAAAATGCTAACAAAACAAAGGGAGAAGCCCACATAGCAGACACCACGACCAAGAAAAAACCAAACACGCACATATAATGTTCACTTAAACTAACGCGACAGAACTCGAGTGGCTCTTGTGGTTACCGAGAAGAGATATAAGATCCTGACTGGATGGCGCAAGATCAGTGGATCGAGCCACGGGAACGTATTATTCCTTCCATTTATTTGGTGGAAGTTGCGAATAATGAGCTCAACAGACATGCAATGCATCAGATACAAAGTCCCGTACAAATCGTCAGACATCTTAAAAGAAAACTTAAACCAACGCGAAAAACCTGTCACCCTCACTTTTCCAAGATAGGGGTAAAATGGTAATTTTCCATTTTAGAATTTTTTTGAGAATTTTATTTCATGAATATTAATATTTAATGATTATAGGAGTCGGGTTCGAATTTTATCGCATTCCGACTTAATTCGGGACTCCGAAAAAATTTCGACTTGAGTTGTGTTTAACACATTAATTAGCCATGGTCCACCAAACTTAACAATTAGGTCTAGGAGTTTGGACTAATCCCACATGAGTGTTTAGGCTTAAGTATGATTTTTATTTAGTCTAAACTAACTCCCAAAACCAAATTAGGAAGATAACTTCATAAGGAAGCAAAGGAAGGGGCAAACTTGTAATTAGCAAGGCCCCAACCCTTGCTTTATGGCCGGCCACCCCTTTCCCCCATTCTTTCTTCCCACTTCAAATATTTCACCATCTTCTTCTTCTCCAAGCCTTTTTTCCAAGTAAAGAATAGGATTTTCTTAGATTTCATCTCAAAATAAATCTCTTCTTCCCATTTTTCTTCCATCCAACTCTTTCTCTACCCCAAGTGAAGCTTCTCCAAGCTTTTGGGAGTAAGAAGTGCAAGGGTGTGTCCTAAACAATTCATTGTGTCGGAACCGTGTCAAAGGACTTTTGAATCGGGAATCCATCTCTCGATAGGTACAACCTATTCTCTAATTCATTCTTTTCATCATAATAATTAGTTTGAACCCCGTAGGATTTATTCCCAAGGTTGTGTCCCTCTTCGTGTCAAGTTTGAGTCCGTTTGGAGTGTCCTAGGAGAAGTTTGGATTTGTGATTGTGTCCTTGAGTTTTTTTTCCAAATTTGGACACTTCTAGAATAATTAGATTTGCATCTAAGTGGGTTAGGCACTTTAATTCATTTGTATTAGTGTTATGTGGAGTGTAATATTCATATTTAGTGTGTGTGTGAGTGTGTTCATATATATATATATATATATATATATATATATATCTATATATATATATATATATATATATATATATATATATATATATATAATATAGACACTCTCACACACACATATATATATATGAACACACACGCATATATATATATATATATATATATATATATATATGCGTGTGTGTTCATATATATATATATATGTGTGTGAGAGAGTGTCTATATTATATATATATATATATATATATATATATATATATGAGTTTTAGAGAGATTAAAGAAGAGTTTTAGAGAAGAATAGAAGAGGATTAGAGAGGAGAATAGAAGGGAAAGAGAGGGGAAGAAGAAGTGCAATAGCAGCAGCAGCTAGGGGGGGCAAGGGGCTGCTGCCCCCCCCCCCCCCCCCCCCAAACACAGCAGCAACAGCAGCTGCATTTGCAGCAGCAGTAGCAACAGTAACAGCAACAATAACAGCAGCAGTAGCTGCTATTTACCCCCCATTTGACCCCCATTTGATCCCCCATAGACCTACGTATATATACCTATATGTATACATATATATACTCCTATATATAGCTATATATACGCCTATTTAAACCCACTAAACTAGCCCCTAAAACTAGTCCTAAGTGGGAGTGAAAAATGAGATTGAGTGAGTGAGTGAATGGTTGAGTTAGATTTTAGTGAGAGGGTGATTTTGAGATAGGAGCGTCGGAACGCGTCCAAACTTGGAGGGGACTTAGTTAGTATAAAATAGAGTTTGCGGGTAGGCTCCTAGGTTGAAGTCGGGGCTTCGTGTGGGATTAGGAGGATGGTATCGCACGATACCATTGAGTATCTTGAGATACTCAAGATAACGGGTAAACGGGTAACATGGACCGTAAGATGGACTGGATGTCCACTTTACCTAGAGAACTTGGTAGGTAATGGTTGTATAGGCTAGAACCCTACTACCCGAGGAAGCCGGGAGTGAAATTCCTAAGGGAAGGCCACTTGGCTTCATGGTTAGAGTGGTTTAAGGGTAATGTATAAAGGGTAATCGGTAAATTCAAGATACGGGATATGGGTATTCGGTTTGACTTGAAACTTAGGTGACTTGTTAGGTACACCCTACAAATGTCATATTTTGACCAATTTTGGCTCGGTTGACCCAGAGTTGACTTTTTACCCAAAAGTCAACAATGAGTCAACCCTTTGTCTAAATTGGATCAAATCCAAACTAGAGTTGGCCAGTTGACCAAAAGTCAACTGTTGGTCAACATTTGACCAATTTGACCTAGGGTTGACCTAGAGTTGACCAGGGTTGACCAGTTGACTAAAAGTCAACTGTAAGTCAACTCTCGACCCCGTTTGACTTGCTTCGACTTGTTTTGACTTGCCCTGACTGGTATGACCTAGGGATGACTTAGTCTGACTTAGATTGACTTGATATGACTTAATTTGACCTAGATTGACTTGACAGGACTTAGTGTGACTCAGTGAGACCTAGTTTGACCTAGATTTCATATCATTCATTATAAATCATTCATAACTTTGTTAAACCTAAATTAACATGCAATATCTCATCTTTAGGTTTCTGATTACCACTCTGAGCATTGATATACCCTACAGCTCAGGACAACAGGCAAGTACATTCACTGATAGTTTTTATTGTCTTGATATCTGCTATATCTGATTCAGTCGTAGTGTCTTACTCGATTCCCAGTCACGATAGTTCACGGACTAGTATACGTTGGATCATGACATGAGATGTTGTTCCTAGATTTCTGGGTATATTGGTACACTTCCTGTCTTGTTTTCTGTACTTGTATAGACACCAATTTCTAAGGAGACTTGCTACCATCTTATGGAATCACGTGCCATGACGTGTCATGTCCAGATCTATTGTACTATTCGGGGATGGGGAATTATTAGGGACTATGTGATCCAAGCCACCGTGTCATGTCCAGCTCTGACAGATACGGACGAGGTGCCCCTAAGAAAAGGGACAAGAGAACAATCAAACGACCGGACATGAAGGATCAATGAAGTCAAAGGATATGAGAAGGTCAAGCTAGGATTGAGAACAACGAATCATGAGATCAAGGGGGAACATGTGTGATTGAGACATCCTAAAATGAAAACATCCCACAAGTCTGAAATCAGACCTGCATGGGCCACCACTAAAACCTTGTCACGCCCCAGAACCAGAATACTGGAGAGCGGGGGAATGACTCAGCCAGCTACGTATTACGGGTAGATGAATACCGTATAATACGATCAATGCTGTCTAAAAGACAAGGGGGTGCATACTACATGAAAGTCTCACTATGATCACTTCACATCTATTGTCTCAATCATTCAAATAAGAAACAGAAATAGAGAACATGTAAGATAAAGCAGTAAGGCGTCCCAAACGCTCTGTCAAAATATTCTTGATATCTGGCTTTACAAAACATAGCCAGATTGATGTAGAAAAAGTATACACAATTGTTATCAGCTGCAGTCTGACTTTAATTACAATTATGTAAAAGTAAGTACAAGACAATCCGACTAACATGTCGGTGCCAAACGGCCAAGTATAAAGTAAGTGACAAAACGAGCGGTGAAGTAAGGAACCCACTCGAGTCCTCCTGCGATCATCCCTCTAGTGTTGACCATCTTGGAGGTAGAAGTAAGCTGGATCCTCGGGGACCGGCTCTAAATCTGGCCATGCAAAACCAGAGAGGTTAGACCTCTAATAGCAAGTACCACAAGGAAGCACGACATGAGAACTAAAACCAGTAATGTAAGAGAATAATACTAATAAATCTCTGCTTGCTACTAGGATTCACATCACATCATGACACTTCGAACCAACCTCCCAACCAAACAAGGACAGAAGTTGGTCCGTCATGTCCTGACATTCTGATCATCCCAGTTAGGTAACAGAGTAGTACAGTACACAAACAAATCATCTTGAACGGCCAATCAACTCCTACGGCTTGCTATTGTGAGTCCCAAGTTATCCTGGAATTATGCAATTAGGGATTCCTCAGTTCTTACCATGTGCGAGCAAGACTAGTCTATCCAGTCAATCATGTGCGCCATGCATGAATTAGACGAGTCCTAGCAGGACGCCCGTCAATATACAATATACAATCATAATAAAAGCAGATACTGTTCCCTGCCCGTGTGGCAGTTTTACAGTATCTGTGGGAACCAGCCGGCCCATCGGGTATTACTTGTCCCAAGGGGGCTGCCATGTAAGAACTCGGGAATCCATTCTCTCCATGCCATCATTATTTTATTTAACTTAATAGTCCCTACGTTGAGTGAAATCCCATGCCGTGGATCATGGTTATTCGAATGAGTACTTTCGTACGGGGTACGATATGCACAACTCTACAACGATACCAGTGCGGTTAGGTTGCAGGTCTTACATAGCGTAATGCAACAATCAAATCTAACCACGATAATCATGCCTTGACCATAAAGTATACATGCTTCTTTTGTAGAAAATAAATAAGTAAATAAATAAATAAATAGATTGAAGCCTGCATGTGCATGTAAGTCAATATTCGGGATCAGCCAGTCGATTTCAATAGTCCATAACATGAACGTGTCTCATTCATTCAATTCAATAAGACGACTAGCCAGTCTCTTAGTTCCGACTAGGAACGCATGATTAATTTAGTCAAGATAACCATTATTATCAATGGTGACAAGGCACGAAAGTCAATTAGCATTAAACGGGGTCGAGTCTATAACTCTCATGGTCAAGTCCCAGTCATACTGGATATCCCAAAAATCAGTCGGGACACAAGGCACATTCCACATAACAATTGATATTAACAATATTATCATATCATGATTTTATCGAGTTATGCCAAAAAGGCGTAAGGATATAAAATGGACGTTAAATATCTAATAAAATATCAATATACAGGGCTATAGAAGATCAGGGTAAGTAAGGTCAGCGTACGCTCAAGTCAGGCTACGCTCAAGTCAAAGAGGCAGCGTATGGGCTCCATACGTCTCCTCACCATCCAAGTGAGCGTATGCAAGTCATACGCTCCCAAAAGGTAGCGTATGAACTCCATGCGACTCCTAACCATTCAAGTCAGCGTATGCAAGTTATACGCTCCCAAAAGGTAGCGTATGAACTCCATACGACTCCTGACCATTCAAGTCAGCGTATGCAAGTCATACGCTCCCAAAAGGTAGCGTATGAACTTCATACGACTCCTGACCATTCAAGTCAGCGTATGTAAGTCATACGCTCCCAAAAGGTAGCGTATGAACTCCATACGACTCCTGACCATTCAAGTCAGCGTATGTAAGTCATACGCTCCCAAAAGATAGCGTATGAACTCCATACGATATACGCTTCCAAAAGGTAGCGTATGCAAGACACACGCTTCCTAAAAAGGTAGCGTATGGACTCCAGACTGCGCTGCGCTAAAGAGCGCACACAGCTCAGTGACGCAAGCTAAAAAGCTAGTGTACACTGCTCACTGTCTTCTCCAAACAGCAAGAACTCCATGGTTGCACCCCAAAGCTTCAAAGGTCCATAACTTGGTCAAAACAAGTCCAAATCCAACTTTCCAAAGGTCAAAATTGGGTAGAATAAAACTCTCTACAACATAGAACCATCAAAACTTGAAAACAAAGAAGTTTGATAGATCAAAACCACCAAACTCCAAAAATAACTCATATCTAGATCTACAAAGATTAAGACTACGAAATGAAAAATGCCAAGTTCTAAACTCTCTTAGGATCTTGCGAGGAAGATAAATAAACTACAAAGACATGGGTTCTCATGGAGAGCAAGTTGTACTTGCCTATGGTTTGGTAGGTGGAGAGAGTAATGAAGAAGAAGAAGAGGAGTAATGGTGAGAATGTGAGTTTATGAGGAGAGAGAAAGAGATGTAAGCTTTAAATAGAAAAGGGGTGGTAGGTGGGAGTTGGGCCGGGTCCAATGGGTCGGGTTGTAGGGGATCCAACCAAAGCCAATCCCGAACCCAAAGTCTAGCTAAAGCAGAGAATAAAAGCAGGAAATAAAGTGCAGAAATAAAATTGCAGAAATATAATTGCAGGAAATAAATTAACATGAAAATTTAAAGAGCAGATTAATTGATTAACATGAAATTAAAAGAATTTAAATACAGGATAATACATGATAAATATTAAATAAATACTCATGAGTTGTACATGTATAAAAATACGTATTCTGGAAATGGGGAGTGACACAAGCCGATCACATAACGCTCTAATAATTCAAGGCACATTTTATATTTACTTATCTTATCATATATCATGCTCTGTTCTACATTCAGTACTTTCTTACCATGCTATGATATTCAGTTACTCACATGTTCTACATGCCTTTATATTGTACCTTGATTGGAGACTAAGTTCTGCTCGGAAGAAGAGTTACAACCCCGGTCCTTATTTGGTTTAAGGGTTGTAACTCAGCTTCCGAACGGTTCCCAAGTCTTCCTATATCTTTGTCTTGTAGTTCATTATACTGTCTCTTATAGAATTTGTCAATTCACATGGAACTGCTGTTAGTGCTTGTACTTGCTCATTTTTCTGACAGGATACCGTTGATATATATTATAGATGATTCTGAGTCGGACTGCTCGACCTATTATGGGCTCGAGTCAGATGGAGTAGTCCAGGACCGTGGCCTGATAGTAGAGCCACTAGATTTTGTTCTCCCAGAGTAGTGTAGATTAGTTGGGTTGCCTGGACTGCGATCCAGCTAGCATTATTAGACTGTAGCTTCTATGTTATATTTTGAGACCCTGTGATGTTGTGTATATATCTGGGCTTGTATTGGATTCTGGACTTATTTCCTATTTCATCTATCATATGTTTCCTTCTGTGCCATCTACCTTAGTTTTATTCTGTGATTGAGACTGTATTGCTATGTCACCTCCACTCGGAGTGTATATACTGTATAGGTACCTTTATATTGTTAGTCGTAGTATTTACAGACGTTTTATACAGCGTTCTACCGCCGATACTGCGGCGTAGGCTGGACATACCCACGTGCTCGTGCCCCTCATTTGGGTGCGGGTCGTGACAAAACCTCTCCCCAAACTGATAGAATTTGGTAAGATTTGAAGGAAATTAAACATTCCATATACACGATTCCAAATTTTACAATAAAAAATAAGGACAATGCAAACACTTTTTTTATTGAAAAAAATATGACTTAAAAAATTACAGGACGATCGGAGTCCAAATCAAAAAATTCTTTACTGATAGAATAAAGAAGGTACACCGACTCCTTTACAAAATCCTCTACTGATTCACATGGATCACCGTAGTACTTCAAATATATAGAAATAGTTTACAACGGGTATAAAAAATTACCGAAGGCGAAGAAGAACTAATGAAGAACTCCTCAAAATGATTTCTCTTTAAAACAACCTCAGAAACTCTGAATCATCTATTTCTATCCTTAGAAAATTTCAACATTTGAGAAACTTTATCCTTAGATAGTAATTCCTGAGGATTAGTGTTAGAAAACACATATTTAAAGCATCATACTCCCGAAATAATCTAGACCATTGATCAATATCCAACGGTGTTAATAAAACATCTCAAATTTACCTTCAATTCCGACAATATCGGTATACCGAAAACTGGACACCTGTGGGAGAAGCATTCTAGAACAAAACGATGTATCACCGGTGTATCGGTGTTACCCCGACGACGGTATATACAACTTTGTCCAGAAATCTCACATGCACCAAATCATGTCATCATTGTTGCCTACGACTCTCTCAACAATCCCGCACTCCGAAATATTCTTCACATATATTAGATTAGAAATCCAGCCAATAACAACACCACCAACCACCACATTTGTTCCAACCACATGATGACTCCCTTGTATCATAATTCAGATGCATAAAGAATCACATATGACAAGAATATACAAAGCTCAATGGTTCAGCAACCTACCATAATACAAATAGTGTAAAAGTAAATGCAGGAATAGTTGTACATCAACCCAACCAACAAAATGATTTTCTTACAGATTGAGTAAAGAAATGGACCTGTACACAACGGACTGGTCTGCCGATGCATCTTTCGCCAGACACTGACTCGAAATAAATGGACGACAGAAAAGAGAAGTCTGCATTTATTGGAACTTATTGTGAAAATAATCATGATGAGACTGAGTCTAAGAATTTTCACAATCTCACCCTACAAAAGTTGACCAATCTGTGGCCAGAGGAAGAATAGCAATGGGGCGAGAAGAATTGGATCGCAGTTCAGAGCAGGTACAGGAACAGGAAGGTGATGAATTGAAATCGACAGACAATGTGTGATGTTTGATAGGCAGATGCGAGAGAAGGGGTCACTGCCGATCCAAGAGAGGGCCCCAGCAAAAAAAAAAAATTGTTGGCCGCAGAACGGATGCAAAAGCGATGTCAATCCATCTGAAAAAAATAATGAACTACCGTCTAACAAAACCGACAAGATAGAACAAGCACACTATTTTCGGTGACTGCGTCGCATGGACAGATCTCAATCTTTATAACTCTAAAAGATACAAGATTGAATACAAATTATTGAACTATTTGTCCAAATAAGAATAACATTTTTGCAGGTGATAGGAGAAGCCAATAAGAACAACATTTTTGCAGGTGATAGGAGAAGCCACAAAATAGACATACCAAGAAATACACGAAGTATTTTACTCGGTTAAGTACTGATATTATTTAATAAAATATATCCTATAATAGATTAGAAGGAGACCTTGCTTATAGGGGTGAGCGTCGGTATAATTGGTCGGTATTTGGTCGAATTTTTCGGTACTTTTTTAAATCGGTATTTAAAAAATTAATACCAATATCGTAACATTTAGAATCGATTTTTTCGGTTTCAGTTAAATTGGTATTCAGTCGGTTTTTGATCAATCAACACACTTAATATTATAGAATCTCTTAATCTATAATATATTTTTTACTCTTTTGGAAGTATTAAATTTTAAAGTCAAGACTCTACCAACCAAACAAATAATCAAAATTATTAGAACAATATGTAACAAGTCGCAAACACCTAAAAATGAGCTTAAAAGATCAAACGCGGTCATTAAGTTTAATATTTAGTATAAGTCTAAGTAACCAAAATTCACTTCAAAATTCTATGAGAACACAAAAACATAAGCTCAAAAGATAATAAAAAATAAAATAAAAAACTCAATTCTTAGCATTCTTAACATAACTTCAAGTCCACTAAAATACATTCTAAGTTATAAGAAACTGACAAAAACAAAGATAAAAATGAAAATAAGTAGTATAAAATTAATCACAAACAACATTCTAAAAAAAGTAAGTGTGTGTATGTCTCTCTCTCTCTCTCTCTCTCTCTATATATATATATATATATATATATATATATATATATATATATATATATAGGGTGAGGATAATGTGACACATACAATTTGACATCTACAAAAACACGCAATCTCAACCACACATTATTTGAAATGAATGATTCAGATTTGATAGAGTAATTGTAATAATTAGCATGCATACCAAACTGAATATCCCACTAATTAATACAACCTACTATTAATTAGCATGTATGTCAAATTTGACTTCCATGCATGTAAATTTGGTATGAATTTAAATCTGAACCATTCATTTCAAATGACGTGCGGCTGAGATTGTATATTTTTTTTTAGATATCAAATTGTATTTGTCACTTGATTCCCATATATATATATATATATATATATATATATATATATATATATATATATATATATATATATATATATATATATTGCAAATGACCTCTAATCTAGTGGTTAAGAGAGATGCATGCGGCCGAAGTGGTCGGAATTCGAGTCCCAGTGGAGACAAGTTCGCAACAATTACCCACTGCTTATATATATATATATATATATATATATATATATATATATATATATATATATATATATATATATATACCATTATACCATATTTTAGTCGGTTCGGCAATTCGACATCGGTACATAATTTCGATTCAATTTTTTGGAATATTTTTAATCGGTATTCGGTCGAATTTTCGGTCTCGCTCGGTATTTGCTCACCCCTACTTGCTGATATGAATACTCGAGTAGGGTCGTCCATAACTGATCCTATATTTCTCACGGCTGCGTCCTTAAGTGATCCTATATTTGTCACAGCCGCTCGCTCTTGAGACCAATACCATCATTTCCATTGCTTAGGGTGCGTTTGATTGCAATGTGGAAAATGTGTGGAAAAGAAATTAATTCCATGGAATTATTTTCCTACGAAAAAAATTCCATAAAATTTTTAAAAAAATTCATGGAAAACTTAATTTGGGTGTTTGATTGCCATTATTTTCCACGGAAAATAGTTATTTTCCGTGGAAAATGATATTTTTCTATGGGTTTGACAAGTTTCATTTCCCACCATTTTAGATAGAAATATGGAAAATGATAGTTTTTTGGAAAATAATTCCATGGAAAATATAAGCTATCAAACACTACAATTGGTGAAAAATTTGTGATGGAAATATTTTCCTTGGAAAAAAAGTCCAATCAAACAAGATTCAGGTTCATGGGTTTTGAAGTTCCACAATATTAATAGAAGAAATCAGTATATGCTGTACCCTTAGCCTGAGGAGTTTGTTATGACTCATTCCTATGTGCTAATTCGTTAAACTTTAGACCATCTCCAATGGTGATTTCTAAAATTGAGTTCTTATCCTACTTGGCATTGTACTTTAAGGAGATTTATATCCTAGTTGGAAGAGTTTCTACATAGAAATTGTACACATACAAAAAATCTCTCCAATGGTTCTCCATTTCTATCTTATGTGTCACATAGTAAAAGGACCAATTTAATGATGTGGGATCCAATAATAATTGTCATGAGAGATAGGAGAATTTCTATGAGAGTTTCTACATGTAGAAATCCTCCTAGAAAGTTTCTATCTTACATCATTGCCACCTAGAATAGAAATGGTGATAGAAACCACCATTGGGAGAAGTTTTTTCTAAAATGAATTTCTTCCATAGAAGTAGGGAAGATAGAAACCCCCATTGGAGATGGTCTTAGACCATCTCCAATGGTGATTTCTAAAATTGAGTTCTTATCCTACTTGGCATTGTACTTTAAGGAAATTTCTATCCTAGTTGGAAGAGTTTCTACATAGAAATTGTAGATATACAAAAATGTTCTCCAATGGTTCTCCATTTCTATCCTATGTGTCACATAGTAAAATGATCAATTTAATGGTGTGGGGCCCAATAATAATTGTCATGAGAGATAGGAGAATTTCTATGAGAGTTTCTACATGTAGAAATCCTCCTAGAAAGTTTCTATCCTACATCATTGCCACCTAGGATAGAAATGGTGATAGAAATCACCATTGGGAGAAGTTTTTTCTAAAATGAATTTCTTCCATAGAAATAGGGAAGATAGAAACCCCCATTGGAGATGGTCTTACTAGCAACATCTTTCAGTTGTAGTCCTCCTTGTATTAGGGATTTGTAACAACTTCATTAGCTATCAGTTGTACTCCTCCTCTGTATATATATTCAACTACTGACTTAATGAAGACGAATAAGAAATAAAGCATATTCCATCCTTATTCTGTCAAATCTCTCTCATAATAACATGGTCCTTAAAATTGATTTTTGCTGTTTGTTTCTTAAAATGGGAAGGAGATATAGAGTGCATTTCATTTCTAGTAGAGAGTACCTTACCAGTCCAATATTTAGTTTCTCTTTTTGGATTTGATGGTGATGTTTTTCTTATTTGAGAGAACCAACATTGCCATGATTAGATAAAAGTTTGGGTATTTCTTCTATAGTTAGGGGAGGAAATTTCAAGAATGATTGGTTTTTATTTACAAGATTATGATATTCTTGCATAACGAAAAACAAGATTATAATATTTCTAGCTATCTTTGGTTTAATTCTAAGATTTGGGCAGGAATGTCAATTAAAGACACTTTTGACACTCCACCAAAACTTTCTGAGCTCGCGTTCTGGTGATGGCTAAATATTTATAACTTACAACATGTCCCTGCAGGTTGAATGACTATGTACTGAACTTAGAGCTGGATTCACGCAACGGTATAATTTTTCGTACAATTTGCTTGAAATGCACGAGATATTTGCATATAGGTTGGTTCGAAACCATGTTGGTTCGAAAACGACAAAAAGTGACAAAAAAGAGAACAAAGGACAAAAAATAACAAAAAACGATAAAAAACGACAAAAAAGACAAAAAGCAACAAAAAATTTGATAAAAACGGCAAAAACGACAAAAAAATGACAAAAAGGACAAAAAAAGACAATAAAACAAAAAAAAGGTTAAAAATGATCAAAAAAATATAAAAAAGTTTAAACATTTTTTTTTTGCCCGGACAAAAAAAAAAAATACCCACCTATTCTTAAGGGATAGGATTCTCATTTTTTATGGGTAAATTATTTACCCGAATATTTTTAATTTCCGAAAATAAATTTTTTATAGTCCAAACAAACATGCTAATAGATTCTTACCCTAAATTTTTTCGGAAATAAAAAAAATACCGCGTACCAAACGCCCCCTAAAGAATTTTTTTTGGGCTGAGGGTTCAATAAAAACTGCAACTTAGGTAGTACAGGACTTGTCAAGGGCTTTCAAATGTGATTCACTTTTAGGACTTGTTTGGTAACCGGATTTTACTATTTGGATTTGGATTTGGAAATCCTCCAAATACAAATCATGGATTTTACTATTCAAATCCAACTCCAAATTCAACTCCAACCAAACATAGGATTTGGTTTTATGATTAATAATTAAATTATAGTCATGATCAATTATAATTAATAATTAAATAATTAACGATTAATAACTAACGTTTAATAATTAACGATTATTAATTAACGATTATAAATTAAGTAATTAAAAATTAAGTAATAATTAAATAATTAAGTAATAATTAATAATTAAGTAATAAATTAAAAATTAAAAATTAAGTAATTATAATTAATATTATTATGATTAGTAAATTATTATAAAATATGATTCTAATTGTGATTAAAATATTATTAAGTAAGATTATAATAAAATAGTTATGAATAAATTATTAATTAATATTATAATTAATATGATTATAACAAAATTAACTAATTAACCATTTTTTTAATTAATAATACTAAACATATGATATGATTATCAATTAATATTATAATAATACTAATAAGTTATTAATTAATATTATAATAATAATATAATAATACAATTTATGATTATTAACTAAATAATAAAATATTATTAATTAATATTATAATACTAATAAATTATTAATTATGATTATAACGAAATTAACTAATTAACTAATTTTTAACAAAATTATTAAAGATTAACTAATTTTTAATTTACTAATTTTTAACAAAATTATTAAATAATAAATATTTTAACAAAATTATTAAAGAATAATTATTTTTTCCTCCAAAATCCAACCAAATCCAAGTTTTGGATTTTGTCATACTTTCCATATCCAAATCCATCTCCAACCAAACATAGGATTCCATGGATTTGTCTCCAAATCCATAAAAATCCAAATTGCACCTCCAAATACGGTTTACCAAACGGACCCTTAACAAGAATGCGTATGTCAGTTTTTATGCTTCCAGGATGAGAGGGAATTCTCAAGTGTTGTTGTATCAGAATAACGCTTATTGTTTTCCTAATTATTGACTTCTCTTCAATTTCCTTTTAACTTTTTTTTTGCTTAGAAAATAAGTAAAAAGGATTGATTCATTCTGGCACGACATTATGCTTGGCATTCAAAATGAATCACTAACCATGCCGGGAAATCTTCTCTTAACTATCGCAATTGTTCATAGTCACTGCTTATAAACTCTAAGTACTAACATTATTAGAAAGATTAAAAGACATTTGTAGTCAAAATTTGTTCATTTTTTAATAAATAAATTATGCTAAAGAACGTTCATTTTTCAATGTCTCATTTTTAGATACTCAATACATTTAAGAATTGTTGTAATAAGAAATATCAAATGACAACTCTTGTATTTACCTAGATACCTCATATTAATTTTAATTAGTAAATATAGAAAAAATGTGTTTTTGGAACGAAAATTTTTACGGAAAAGCTTACTTTTGGCATTATACATTAGAATAAATAATATGGTTACAATGTCTTGTGCATGAATGAAGCCATTCAGTCCGAATAAGGCTAAAGAGGTCGCCAACTGTATTTTTGTTGGACGTTTCTGAGATGGTGAAATTTTCAAAAGTTAAACCCTTAATTGCGAAAAAAAACCTTAATAATTGGATTTATGATTGTTTCACGTCCTAATTATGACAGGAAATCAAATAAAAGTTGTTAAACATAAAGATGAGGGAAATTGAAACGAACATGGGATTATACCATTTGTGATTTGTGAATGCAGAATCTATGAGGAGGCATGATTGGTTCTATTCGGACTCTCTACATTGCTGCATCATGAAAAAAGCACAATCAGCATTTCTTTCATTATTAAGGGAAAAAAGAATCATTTTTTGTTATCCAAAATACCCTTCAAAAAACATTAGCCGTTATTCCAGTTTTTTGTGTCTTATGACTGATAGGATTCAGGTAGTCCTAATTGTAGTTAGGACTGACATGATCCTGGTAGTTCTTTGTCGTCCTCAACACGACTGTGTCGATTCCTAAAGCTTCCAAATCCTACAAATGGTGTTCAAAATAGTTAGGGCTAACGTAAGTCATGTAGTCCTTCGCTGTTCCCAACACGATTTTGCCGATTCAACTGTGCCGATTTCTAAATCTTTCAAATCCTAAAAATAGTGTTCAAACCACCTATAATAATGTTCGAAGAAAAAAAATCCCCAACATATATTAATTGAAATCTAAAAATGAAAAAAAAAATGTGTTCATTTTTATTTGGAAAAAACCTAGAAAATATATATTGGAATGAAGAGAGGAAGAAGAATAGGAAGATTTAACTTCTCATCTTCGATTAGGGTTATAAGAGGAAGAGAGAAGAGGAGTTTAGGTGTTTAGAAAATGGTGTTGCCCTCCTAATACTTTTACAACTTAAAAGTGATGCCCCCTATCATGTAATAGCTCCTATCACTTTTGGTGGCGCCCTTAGTAATTTAAAGTACTTTTACAACTTAAAAGTGATGCCTCCTATCATGTGATGTTCTCTATTTGCATTGCAAAAATAGAGTAATTTCCAGGGAAAAAAACATGCCTCAAGTTAATGTAGGTATCAGGTATTATTTGCATTGCAAAAATAATTACCAAAGAGCATCAGAAACTCACCTACATTAGGCAGGATGGATGCTCAACCATGGGACTTCAAGAAGTGTTTAAAATCACAACATCAGGTGAATTCACCAGTTCCACAAGGTGCTTTATGGAATTATAAAGATGGAGTAATTAGAATAAGCAGAATTATTTCCTACAAGGAATGAGAAGGGATAACATCAACTTCCAATTGGTCTTTGTATTTGCAAAAAGGACAAATACCTTGTCATAAAACAAAAACATAGTTTGCAGTATCGGCCGATACCGATCTGATACGGTCGATACCCGATAGTGACCGATACCAACATTGGGATATTTTTTCCGATCAATTCGGCAAAGAAAATTGAACGAAAAAGACCAATTAGCAAGGGCGCAAAAGTATAGTAAGGTTGTAAAAGATAAAAAAAAATTATCTATCGCATGTAAACCAATTGTCAAGGGCAATTTCAAAACTGCTAAGCAACAACATTAGAAATACTTAAAATTATGTCTAAATGTATATAATATACGTTCTAAAATGTTAATAATTTGTTAATAGTTATATGATTTTCGATACCAAGAAATCCGATACTCCGATCCGAAACCGCCGATCCCGATACTCCTAGGAATGGTTCGATACCGGTTCCGATACCAATACTGCGACAAAAATTCCTGTCATACTCTAATACCCTTTGTGCTTATTTTAACTATGGTAATATAAAATCAATAAGGTAAAGGAACATGTCTTGAAGAACTGATACAACATTTGTTGGTGTTTTATTCTATGTGTTGTGTGTGTTCACAACATTCTATTGTTAAAAGATAGTCCCACATCGGAAAATCACACCAATATGTATCTCTATATATTACTTATGAAGGAATAGAGAGATGCACATGGGTTGAGGCCCAATGGAGGGTGCCATGTGGGGGGATTTTACATAGAGGTGAGAATAATAAACCAACTTTTGGCCAAAATGAAAATAGATTGGAGCTAAGCCCCGAAGGGGCTTAGCGACTCGGACTCGGACTCGGACTCGGACTCGGGCTCGGGCTCGGGCTCGGGCTCGGACTCGGACTCGGGCTAATGGGTCGTACGGGTCGAGCGGGTCGAGCGGGTCGAGTGGGCCGTTCAAATTATGTAACGTCCGCGGGTCTTGTGGGCTCAGATCCGGAAATGGCTCAGATCCAGAAAATTCGGATCTGGCATTAAACCAGGGCGTGCGTTCAGATTTTGAAAAGCCCATCTCGTGCCTATAATATCAGTAGCATCTCCTCTCTCTAAGGTTACAGAAAATAATCAGAGAATTTCCAGAGAGAGAGAGAAGTGCTGCTGCTATTCCGAGGAGTCGTCGACATTTTTGGCCAGCGTTCTAAAGTTCTCTTCGAACTTGCTGGTTCCTGGAGGCTTGTCCGTAAGGCGGATATAGCTTTGAGCGCCGGTGATCTTTCACCCCAGCAGGCTTTCTTCTTCCTCCGTTGCCTTCGAGAATACCGTCGCTTCTCTTTAGAAGTTATACGGTTCTGTTGCCTTCGAGAATACCGTCGCTTCTCTTTAGAAGTTATACGGTTCTGTTGCCTTCGAGAAATATTACGAAATCTCTTTAGATTCTCGTAATACAACATCACCTTCTTTAGGGTGTTGTTGCTGGAAACATTATCTTTACAATAGTTTCTGAAAACGTGTTTTTCCATCGATTGTTCGCCAAGGGACTAACAATCTCAAAGCTATATCGAAAAGATGGATAACTCACGTGCATCGCTCGTCAATACCGACTTTAACAAGTTGGAGAAATTCGACGGCGAACATTTCCAAATCTGGAAACGGAAAGTAACCTTAAACATTCAACTCGTGGAAGTTGATCACGTGCTGAATGAGGAAGAACCGATCGTTCCAACAAACGGAACCGCAAAAGTTATTGCAGCTGCTAAGTCCAAGCAGGCAAAATGGATTAGAGAAAACAGTATCTGTAAACTGTTGATTCTCAATAGCATGGAAGACTCTCTGGCAGAGTCCTATTCCAAGAAGAATTCTGCCAAAGAGATTTGGGACTCCTTGGGGAAATTGTACGAAGATGACGAGAATCGGTCCAAGATCTTCTTGGTTGAAAGATACCACAAGTGGACCTTCGAAGATGAGAAGGCTATGCTGCCCCAAGTAAAGGAGTTTCTGAAGCTGCGCCAAAAGTTGGATGACGAGAAGATGCCTCTTGTCGACAAGTTTGTCGTTGGAGGAATCGTCTCTAAACTTCCTGCGGGTTGGAGCAACTTCTATGCAAGGACGCACCGCAAGAAGCTGGACATATGTATGGAAGATCTCCTGCAAGAGATCCATGTTGAGGACGAGATGCGCTCTCAACAGAAGATGGATTCTCTGTCCAAACAACTGGCGAAAGCAAATCTGGTCCAAACCAGAGAGTACAAGGGGAAGCAGGCGGCTTCTCCTCACAAGAAGAAGAAGGACTTCACTAATCTGAAAGTGAAGAGTCCTTCATTCAAGAATCAGAAGTCCAAGTCCCATGTGACTTGTTACAAATGTGGCAAGAAGGGCCACTACAAAAGTGACTGCAAGGAACCAGAAAAAGGTGAGCCTAGTAAGGTTTCTTTGGTTACTAATCTGGTTGCAATGATAGCGCAGGTTGCAAATGTGGGGGTTGACTCGGACTGGTGGATAGACACTGGTGCGACATGTCATGTCTGCTCAGACAAGAAATGGTTCGACTCCTATGAGCCAACTTCCGAGAAAGTCATAATGGCAAACCAGGCACAAGCTGAAGTACTGGGGATCGGGACGGTGGAGCTGAAACTCACATCAGGGAACACTTTGACGCTTCAAGGAGTGAATCATGTTCCTGCAATTGCTAAGAACCTGATCTCTGGGAGCCTGCTTTGTAACGCAGGCTTGAGGATGGACATCAATGCTGGCCAGATGGTGATACATTCTTCGGAAAAGCTTTCCAGACTGAAGGAATGTACAAAATTCAGCTTGTTGTAACCCAGAAAAATGATATTAATGCTATTTCTACTTTGAACTATTCTTTTGAGTTGTGGCATAATAGGCTAGGACATGTTCATTGTAAAAGAATTAACAAGATGTCTAGCCTATGACTTATCTCCAAGTGTGGGGGTAAGGTAGAGAAATGTGAAGTGTGTGCTCAGACGAAGATCACAAGGAAACCCTTTCACAGGGTCCATCGAAGCACAGATCTTCTGGAGTTGGTTCACTCAGATATCTGTGATTTCAAGCAGTTCTCTACAAAAGCTGGGATGAAATATTTTATTACTTTCATCGATGACTTCTCAAAGTATGCTTTTGTCTATCTGCTCAAGTCTAAAGACGAAGCATTCGAGAAGTTCAAGGAGTTCAGGGCCGAGGCTGAACAGCAAACTGGACAACAACTCAAAAGGCTAAGGAGTGATCGAGGCGGGGAGTATCGGTCTCATGATTTTTCATCATTCTGTAAAGAACATGGAATCATAAATGAGACGACGGCTCCGTACTCTCCTCAATCCAACGGAGTAGCAGAAAGGAAGAACAGAACGTTGACAGAGATGATGAACTCTATGTTGTTGACTGAGGGTCTTCCAAAGAGCTTCTGGGGAGAAGCTGCATTAACGGCTACTTTCATTCTCAATAGAGTACCGTATGCAACTTCGGACATAACACCTTATGAACTCTGGTTCAAAGTCAGACCTAACTTGAATGTCATTCGAGTGTGGGGGTGTCTGGCTTACATGAAGCTCCCAGATCTGAAGATTCAGAAGCTGGAGACTAGGACCACTAAGGCTATCTTCTTGGGTTATGCCGAGAAGAGTGATGCTCGGAGATTCCTTGATATAGAATCAAATCATATCATTGAATCTCGCGATGCTGAATATTTTGAAGACAAGTTTGCAAGGCACAAAAATATTGTTCTCACGGATCTTCCGGAGAATGATAAGAGTGCAAAGCAGACAGAAGTCCTTAAAGAACCAGTAGTCCAAGAAGAAGCTATTGTCGAAGAGACACCAGTTGAACCAGAACTCGCTGGGCCGTCAACTAAGCGAGTAAGGAGGCCGAAAGACTTCGGAGATGACTTCGTCACTTATCATGTGGAAGCAGATCCGCTTACCTATGATGAAGCGATGAAGACCAGAGATGTTGTATTCTGGAAGGAGGCGATAGACAATGAGATTGACTCAATCACCTCCAATAATACATGGGTGTTAGTTGACCTGCCAGAAGGAGCAAGATCCATCGGATGCAAATGGATCTTCAAGAAGAAGATGAAAGCAGATGGAACCATCGACAAATTCAAGGCCAGGCTAGTGGCCAAAGGGTTTGCTCAGAAACAGGGGATCGACTATTTTGATACTTATGCTCCAGTAGCTCGGATGACAACCATCAGATTGTTAATTGCTCTAGCAGCAATACACAAACTAGTGATACATCAGATGGATGTGAAAATGGCATTCCTTAATGGTGAGCTGACAGAAGAGATCTACATGCAACAACCAGAAGGTTTTGTCGTCAGAGGTCTGGAAGACAAAGTCTGCAAGTTGATGAAGTCTCTGTATGGTTTGAAACAAGCTCCCAAAATGTGGCATGAGAAGTTTGACAAAGTGATAAGGTCAAATGGCTACAAGGTCAGTGAAACAGACAAGTGTGTCTATACTAAGTTTGCTGACGGAAGAGGAGTTATCGTTTGTCTATACGTTGACGACATGCTAATCCTAGGTACGGATTTAAGCTGTGTCACAGAGACAAAGAAATTTCTCTCGACCAAGTTCAGTATGAAGGACTTGGGGGATGCCGATGTTATCTTGGGGCTCAAGATCATCCGGACAGGCACGGGAATAGCACTGTCACAATCTCATTACATTGAGAAAATGTTCACTCGATACGGGTATCAAGATCTTCCTATAATTGATACACCGTACCGGAGTGATCAGAAGCTGGAGCCAAATTCGAGAGAAAGCGTCAAGCAATTGGAGTACGCCAGCGTCATCGGAAGCTTGATGTACGCTACTACTGCCACAAGGCCTGACATAGCTTTTGCGGTGGGAATGCTGAGTCGGTTCACTAGCAACCCAGGCGTTGAACACTGGAACGCTGTGAAGCGTGTTATGAGATATCTAAAAAAGACTCAGACATTTGCACTATACTACAGCGGAGATCCGTCAGTAGTGGAAGGCTTCAGTGATGCTAGCTGGTGTTCAGAGGTGGAGAGCGAGTATTCTACAGGTGGATTCATATTCGCCTTGGGCGGAGCTGCTATATCGTAGAAATCGAAGAAGCAGACAATGTTATCTCGCTCCTCCATGAAATCTGAATTCTTTGCATTGGATGCTGCTGCAGATGAAGCAGAGTGGATTCGGGAGCTCATGTATGATCTTCCAGTGGTTGGAGCTCAGATACCGGCAATCCCGATATACTGTGACAACCAGGCGGCAGCAGCAGTAGCATCTAATGAACTCTTTAACGGAAAGAAGAGGACTGTGCGGTTAAAGCACAGAGCAGTGAACGATCTCATCAAACGAGGCGTCATTGCAGTGATCGATGTTCGGAGTCAGGAGAACCTGGCGGATCCGTTCACGAAAGGCCTCAAACGACAGCTGGTCGAGGACACAGCAAGGAAGATGGGTTTGAAGGCATTCTAATATTGTGTCATTATAATCCTATCAATAAATTTTATGTTATTGGTTCAAAGAGAAATCTACCAGATATCTAATTTTTTGATTCAAAGGAGGACTATTGACTGAAAAAATATTAGTTAACAATGGGTACTTGTTCTGCGGAACATGGAAAGGTTTCGGACCCAGAACCACTGTTGTCTACTATAAATTTTCTACGGAAAATTGATCCTGTGGGAAGGATGGCATAATGCCTTAACGAGTTCTCAGACTGAGTGAAGGTCAGTTATGCTTTACAGGAATCATGGTAGCACAGCACTACAAGGAGTGTGACTCCATGCTATGTGTGGCGGTGACTCCACCATGAGGTTCTCGAAAGAGGTAAATCCTCGGCTATGTTAGCCAAGTCACAGCGGCGTAGCACCGCAAATAGGCAGTTGGCCTAATGCTGTATATTGAATTAAAGAGGGATGTAGTCAGCACTACAAAGAGGAGGTGTTCCTCATGTTACGGGTGGCACGACACCACAATAAGGTAAACCCGGCTAGGGATAAAGCCTCGGCCTTGCAAGCCATGTCGTAGCGGCGTAACACCGCACAGAAGCGTAAGGCTTCATGCTGGGTAGTTTGGCACTACAAAGGGGCTAGACCTCATGCTACGGGTAGTATGACACTACGATGAGGTTCCCGGTGATTCGGGATAAGGTCCTCGGCTTAAGGCCATGTCATAGCGACGTAGCACCGCAAAGGAAGCGTTGGACGCTTCATGTCATGTCTCTTTAATAAAGAACTCACCTATAATGTATGGACAGAAAAATAGGCCGTTTCTTGAAGGTAAATTTGTAGACGCCCAAAATACATACATTGAAATCCAGGCTGGCACAAGGCCTTTAATGTGCAGCCAGAAGCACAGATAACTACATTATGTGAGTGAGAAAAATTACAGTTGTGGTACAGAATTCAAGGCGTAGTCCATTCTTGTATCATACTGTTGTTCAACCCATGCGGGAAGATTCAAGTCGTCAGCGACATCTATCCTAATGCATAATGGACAGTTATTATGTAGAACGCTTAACTCATATATATAGAGATATGTGGGGGATTGTTGGTGTTTTATTCTATGTGTTGTGTGTGTTCACAACATTCTATTGTTAAAAGATAGTCCCACATCGAAAAATCACACCAATATGTATCTCTATATATTACTTATGAAGGAATAGAGAGATGCACATGGGTTGAGGCCCAATGGAGGGTGCCATGTGGGGGGATTTTACATAGAGGTGAGAATAATAAACCAACTTTTGGCCAAAATGAAAATAGATTGGAGCTAAGCCCCGAAGGGGCTTAGCGACTCGGACTCGGACTCGAACTCGGGCTCGGGCTCGGACTTGGGCTTGGGCTTGGGCTAATGGGCTTTTGAGGCTTAATGTGGCTTTTTGATGACACTTTGCACTTAGCACGACAGCTCGTCGCTAGGCGCATTGTACGGATCTGGCATTAAACCAGGGCGTGCGTTCAGATTTTGAAAAGCCCATCTCGTGCCTATAATATCAGTAGCATCTCCTCTCTCTAAGGTTACAGAAAATAATCAGAGAATTTCCAGAGAGAGAGAGAAGTGCTGCTGCTATTCCGAGGAGTCGTCGACATTTTTGGCCAGCGTTCTAAAGTTCTCTTCGAACTTGCTGGTTCCTGGAGGCTTGTCCGTAAGGCGGATATAGCTTTGAGCGCCGGTGATCTTTCACCCCAGTAGGCTTTCTTCTTCCTCCGTTGCCTTCGAGAATACCGTCGCTTCTCTTTAGAAGTTATACGGTTCTGTTGCCTTCGAGAATACCGTCGCTTCTCTTTAGAAGTTATACGGTTCTGTTGCCTTCGAGAAATATTACGAAATCTCTTTAGATTCTCGTAATACAACATCACCTTCTTTAGGGTGTTGTTGCTGGAAACATTGTCTTTACAATAGTTTCTGAAAACGTGTTTTTCCATCGATTGTTCGCCAAGGAACTAACAACATTTTCTATCTACGTTTCTGGTGTTTTAAATTACAGATAATATATTCATCTTCATCTTCATTCTGCAATTAGAAGGTCCTATTAGTCAATGACTTCAGCAGGCTTATTTTAGCTTTTTGCGTAATTAGATCAAATTTATATCATCTGAAACATAGGAAGAGAATACGAAAAAAGTTAGGCATATCGATGCCGTTAGAACTCGTAAAATCAAGGAATAGAACATAAGTTGCCAACGCAGCATTGCTCCAGTGAAAGCACATCAGGCATTCGACAAGAATTTGAATGTCGGGACCGTTTAGAGTGTAGGTGAGCGTATGAGTAATAAAAAGAAACAGAACATAAGTTACGGGAACACGAAGGCCTGCTAAGTACTATAACCACCAATTTCCTGAAAACAAGTCATTGCAGTTCGTAAATATGAAGCCTAAGCCTATGGAGCAAGTCCCTAATCACCAAATAAAAAATTAACTCTGGCATTGCCTTTGTAGTGTTGAAGCTAAGCTCATATTGCTTTTACTGTCATGATTAGTACTGATTCGCAGTTAGCAACTACCTATATCACCTACAGACACTGCCTTTACTAGTTGATTTCATTGGAATTTAGAATACAACAATGCATTAGGTGAATCTTCCATGACTTCTAAATTGGGGAGCGTATCTGTTTTCTCCGATATTGTGTCAATTATGTCCCTTATGTAATAATCCGCAAACTCTGGGAATCATAAAAAATTCTAAAAATACAAAAAACAATCAGCAATTCTATACAGAAATCAAATTGGTACAAAATATCTGAAACAATAAATCTAATATAGCCCCCTTCTCTGGGAGAAGAGTGAGATGGCATGTGAGATTGAAACTGGCGGTGAGCCACCTCCCTCTCGGTACATACAGTTGAACTCCACCCTTGTCAACAAACGACTTAAGGCCACGTTTGGTTCGCACAATCAAGGCATTGGAAAATGAAAGTCGATTCATTTCTGTTTAAATACCAAAGAAAGGTAGCATGAAAAGAAAATTATTACCAAATGAAAGAAAACAAAAATAGGAAGAAAAATAATTCTCCCATCCACCCCCCCCCCCCCCCCCCCCCCCCCACCCACAAGACTACAAATACACATTCCTGACCAAATAGAGGATTGCTATTTTTTTTTAAATGACAGGTGCCCAAGTGACATACGATCAAGATCAACACCTAGATCACTGCCAAAAGGAGGAATTTCTCCGCGCATAAATAAGAAAAAACAAAGATGAAACGTTATATAAAAGACCATGGAGATAAAGAAAGTCGCTTTTGTCAATGAGCTCTAGCTAAGTGGTTGAGAAGCGAGGATCTCCCTAACAAGTTGCTAGTTGGGAAAATTAAATTGGAGGACGTTGCGGTGTGATCCAGTGTGGGTACGGATGCGGTGCCAGTGCCGATGCTAGTGCAGAGGCTTTCGGACCATGATGTAGCTTTCGTGCTGGATTTGTATATAGACTTTCGGATTGAAATTTGTTGTAGGACTTCCTGTTGAGTTGTAGGCATTCGCGCCATATTTACATCCTTCGGACAAAAATGTCACTTTTTTGTAAAAAAAAAGGAAGGAAAATGGAGGTCAAAGTAACAGATGTAATTAGTCACTTCCTTTTTACCCAAATGAATTGAGAAGATTTGTCATTATTAAAACTCAAGTGGTAGAAAGTGGCAAATCAAAACAAAAATATATAATGTGTAGTTATTACTTATACCGAGTAGTAGCTTTTTTTTTTATAGGAGGGCCTAAATATTTGTCTAATAGCGAACTAACAAAATGACATTTAAAATTGTGAACTTCCTCTTACTCGAATGATTTATGCCTATTGGACAACCCAACAACAAAGGATTAATAGTCACTAATTCATCGCAAATTCTTAAAAGGAAATTGAAAGTAGCAAAGGTCCTTTTAGGTAGATAATTAGGATGTTTAAGTTTAACAATTACGGGATGAGTACTAGAGGAATTCTAACATAGTTTACATTTATTTACAAAAAAATAACTAACGATTGATGTTTGCAAATTTGTTGCTAAATTTAAATATATTATCAACTCCTTTCATATTAAGCTGTCTAAATTTTATCATTCTCGACCACCACTACCAGGGCTGTTTGGTTCGCGGTGAGTGCGCAGAAAGTGAAAGGAGATGCGGTAAGTGGCTGGATTTCGAGGGAGTTGCGGCGTTTGGTTGGCAGCAACTGGAGGCAGCAAGTGAAAAATCTCACTTGCTGCACAGTTGATGTCCCCCTCCTTTTGTTCATTTCCACTTCCCTCACAAAAGTGAGGGAGGTGGGATGAAAGTGGGGTGGTGGCGGTGGTGGTGGTGGCGGGGAGCTGGAGTGGGGTGGTGGTGGCTCGTGCAGGCGGTGGTGGTGGCTCGTGGAGGTGGTGGTGGTGGTCTGAGGCGATGGAGGGAGGCTCGTGGAGGCGATGGTGGTGGTTTGAGGCGGTGGTGGTGGCTCGTGGAGGTGGTGGTGGTGGTCTGAGACGGTGGAGGGAGGCTCGTGGAGGCGGTGGTGGTGGCTCGTGGAGGCGGTGGCGGTGGAGGGAGGCTCGTGGAGGCAGTGGTGGTGGTCTGAGGCGGTGGTGGTGGCTCGTGGAGGTGGTGGTGGTGGTCTGAGGCGGTGGAGGGAGGGAGGGAGGCTGGTGGCGGTGGAGGGAGGGGAAAAAAATAATCTATCCACTTTTTCACTTACAACAACTATCCAAACACCAAATTAATTTTTCTTCCACTTGCAGCAGACAAAAAATAATATATCCAAACACATTTTGGAAAGTGACACTTGCTGCAACTCCACTAAAACTCAACTTGCAGCAAATGTCACTTTTACACTTTCGAAGGATTACATCTATCCAAACAGCCCGCAAGTGAAACCAACAGAATCCAGTTAAGAGAAGATTTTGGAGCTACATAGCATGGATATCAATGTCACGAAAACATTTAGTATATAAGCCAAATGGCAAGGGGATGGGATATGCTGTCCCTAATTTGGTGTACTCTACCAAATTTATAAAAAAAATAACACTAAATAATGGTGGAATCCACCTCTATTTGAGAGAGAGGGCATGATTGGAAACACCAAAATAGGGACAGGAGATCCAAACCCAATGGCGAGACCTGTCTTGCTTGAGTTATATGTGAAACATTAACACTAGCTTTAGTTAGGAGCAATTAATTCCAATTACTTCTGTAAAAACAAGAGAGATCGTGTGCGAGAAGAGAGATGACATTCATTGTATAGTTTTTAATTATTGAACCTAATTTTCTTTAGCACTCCTAAAATCTCTTTCCAGAAGTAATTGTAACCCAAAAAATATACCCAAAAAAATTAGGTTCAACAATTAAAAACTATTTTCAATAATATATATATATATATATATATATATATATATATATATATATATATATATATATATATATATATATATGAGTGCTATTATTAGTACTCCTAAAATGTCATTTAGCACTCATCTTTAATTTTTTTAACATTCAAATAACAAATCTATCCCTGCATTAAATATAGTATGCATGTATGGAGGGAGGAGTGTAGGATAACATTTTAGGAGTGACAATAATATTAGGCAAATGTTAAAGGCCACCCCTCTTTACTAAGGACAACCCTCCTACTAAGGACAACCATGACTTACTATTATTTTTACTAAGAGCAACCTAAATTGAACAAGTTTACTAAAGGCCATCAATAGGAAAAAAAAGAAACAAAAAACAATAAGAAAGAAAGAAAACAAAAACCCAAAAAAACCTCCCCTTTCCCTCCCGTTCGTCCTGAAAACCCCCCTCACCTCTCTCTCTCTCCGCTCATCCCCCCCCTATAGTCCTATCTTTGTCTGCTGCAGGACTAAAGTAGATCACATGTCTAACGGATAATGCATAAAATGATCAACAATTGTAAGATGGAGGACTGCAGCCAATCGCTGCAGTCCTGCCTTCACTTTAGCCTGCAGGCAAGTCCTGCGGTCACCGTAGGTTGGAAGTTTTAAACAAAAAAGAGAAAACCTTCTGTCAATCGATGACTGCAGACAAGCGTTGCAGTCCTGTCTTCACTTTGGACTGCAGGCAAGCCCTACAGTCCTATCTTTGTACAGACGTACGAAATATCGAAAATTGATATTTCATGTACTTATAATCGTTGGTTTTTGGGGACCAATAATGAGATTGGATGACCGAATATCTTCTTCAAAAATATTTTGGTCCATAATTCTAAACAAAGATTGAGTGTCAACAAAATAACTTAATTAAAAAAATAAAATAAAAAAAGAGATAGAGAATCACTGAAGATAGAGAACACAAATAGAGGTGGGAACAACAACAATGGAGGTAGGGACACCAATGGAGGGGGTGGGGACAACAATGGAGATGGGGATTGAGAAAAGCAGTTTGGGGATTGAGAAAAGAGGAAGAAGACAAAGGAATAAGAAATGCAAACTTGTAATTTTTGTTACATTATAACTTAGTGGCCCTTAGTGTTTTCAAAATGACAAACGTGTAATTTTTTAAAGTTTTAAGTTGGTGGTCATTAGTAAAAAATGGTGACCTTTAACATTTGCCTAATATTAATGCAAGGATAATTTTAAATTTGAATATTAAAAAAATAAAGAGGTGTGTCGAATGATATTTTAAGGCTAATTATATGGGCACAACAAAAAGCGATCGGGACTAGTCCATTTTTTCAATTTTTCTGACAGTCCAGTCCAGTCTGTAGACTGGACTGTCAGGATCTAACAAGGACTTCCAATTTTTCTGGCAGTCCAGTCTGTAAACTGAACTGTCAGAAAAGTGGACAGTCCTAGGACTGCCACAATTAGGGGTGCAACTCGGACGGGTTGGGTCGGGTTTGAGGTCAACCCGAGCCCAACCCGATAGATCATAAGCCTAGCCCAAGCCCAAGCCCGACCCGACTTCGGGTTCAACATATGAAGCCCAAGACCAAGCCCGGGGGATCGGGTTGGGCTCGGGTTGGGTCGGGTCCATCGGATTTATCGGACGCTAATATGATATTTGAAATAATTTTAAACAAAAGTAATATTAAATGTATAATCAAATAGCAATCAAGCCTCAATCATTACAAAATAAAACTGAAATGAGATTTAGGACAAGGAATTGAAGAGTTCGGGTGAAAAATATTATAGTTTAAACTTTTTGTTTAAGTAGTATGAAACAATATATATATAAATTATATGTATGTCGGGTTTCGGGTTACCCAACACATGAACCCAAGCCCAACCCAATTTTTGATCGGGTTCAAATATTTTAACCCGATCCCAAGCCTGAACCCGAATATCTTCAACCCTAACCCAACCCATTAACGGGTTTACCCGATCGGGTTCGGGTTTAGCCCGCCCAAGTTGCACCCCTAGCCACAATGGGATAGCTCCGATCACTTTTGGCTGTGCCCATATAATTAGCCTATTTTATTTGACTGAGAAATAATTTCAGTGATTTGGAGATCCACCAAACTCTAAGGCCTCTTTTGGTTACCGAAATTTGAGCTTGGGAAAGGAAAGTGATTCCTTTCCTATGTTTGGGAGCCAAAGGAAAGTTGTTGGAAAGAGAAAATGATTACCAAGAGGTAGGAAAATAGGGGAGAAAGTGGTTCCTCACATTTATCTAAGGAATCACTTTCCCTCCAACTTTTTCGCATTTATTATAAAAAGTTTTGACAAAAATATCTATGTTCATAATATTATTTACCATTTTTATCCATAATATCTTTTAGACAAAAATATTCTAAGTAATAATTATTTTTATTAGCACGAGGATATTTTTAGAAAATTGACTTGATTTTATTTTCTTTCTTTAAAAACACCAAACACTATAATAAAAATTAAAGATATATTTCGGTTATAATTCCGATCTTTCCAAACACCGAAATTTTTTTTTTATAGGAATTATAATTTAAGGAAAAAAAATACCAAGAAATTAATTTCCTTTCCTTTTCATTCCGCGAACCAAACGCAGGCCTAATATGGATTAATTTCGAGACCATACTCATATGTGGGATCCTACAACTAAATATCGGGCTTGTTGCACGACTACCTTTTTTATCGTAAAACGTGGGATTCATGTGCGAAATAATTTCAGCCGTCCATCCGAATCATAAACACCACCGAGTATCGTCTCGTTCCATAAACCCTTGGATGAAACCCTTGCGAACTTCTTCATCATCATCTCCAGTTGCGGCCATGGCGGGACTCGGTGGATCCAACAAGAGGAAGAGGGAAAACCTGAATCCGAAGCGCATGAAGCCAGCGTCGGATGGAGGATCCAAGAAGGCTGCCAAGCCATTCAAATCCAAACCCGATAAGCCCTCTTCTGCTCCTCCTCCTCCCCCTCCCCAGAAGGAGCCCCAAACTCCGAGGGAGAAGCGATTGGCAGCCAAGGTCTCGGCTTTCTTTCTCAATCTATTTATTCGAAGTGGAATTAGACTAGGGTTTGATTTTTTTAGGGAAAAAAATGCAAATTTGATTTATATTTTGTTGGAAAACTCATTAAAAGTCACCGATTTATCGTAATTTCGTGCATGAATGGTTATCTACAGAAGAAAGATTTAAGTTTGACCTAGGATTCACGGATAAGGCACTGATTTTGTCCGCTCATAGTGTATTTTTGGAGTACTGGGGTTCAATGCGTGTCCGACACGGTGCGGCACGAGCACGGCACCGGTATTGGGGTGCCCGCTCACCTAGGGTTTTTGTCCGTGCTTATTGTGACGCCGAAAGGAATTGCCTTTAATGGTGAGCATGCTATTATTTATTTTGAGCATAGTTTTATAATGCTGGCTTGTTGAAACCACTAATTGTAAATTTTTGACTGGGCTTAGATTTAGAGAACAAAGGAATGCCAATGGTTGTGTTTTCCCATTTCCTCTTTTTATTGATCATTGACTCAATTGTAATTCTTGAAGTGGAGAGAGCAGCTGACTACTAAGAATTGGGTGTTTGTTATTCATGTTGGTAACATTCCATCATGTCGAAACTAAGGGTTGATTACATTTGCAGTGGACTTTTGTTGATTTTCCTATAGGAAATTGCTGAGGTGTGGAAGAAGAGGTCAGTCAAATTGTATTATTTGGTTTGGAGTGTTAAGAAAAAAACTGTTTGTTTAGACTTTAGAGTTTTGATTTGGAACACAGTTCTATGGTGGCGGCATTAGAAATTCTTTCAGCCTTTTGGAAGCAGTGTAATACTTTAATTGAGATTTGCTCTAGAGACGGAAGGAATGTTGATCATAAAACTTATGTTTTTCCCTTTTTGTTATTATTTGCTAACTCATTATAAATTCTGTAATTATTGTGAACATATTGGGTTTTTGGTTCTTCGATTCTGAGCATTGGTATGCCTCTTTGATTCTTTCTTCTATTGTGGATTTTAAACTTTTTGTAGTTGGTAAAATGTTCAGCATGTTGTAACTAAGGACTGTAAAACTTACGGCGAGATTAATTAATTTTGTGTAGGAAATGGCTGAGGCGAGGAAGAAGAAGAGGAAGCCAAATTACAGTCTTGAGAAAGTAAGACCGACTGTTTGTTAACTTTCTCATCCCTACTTCATTTCTTCCACTTGTTTATTGACCTGTTGTACTCCCACATGCTCTATCCAATTGTTTATAAAACTATTTGACTATTGTCATGTACTTCTAAATAAGTAGTTTCTAGAATTTTATTTTCGAGGGCATTGTTTGTCGTGACGCAGGTTCAAGTTGCCGAAACAACCTCTCCATATATATGAGAGTTAAGTAGTGCACATCTTGACCCTCCTTAGACCCGATAACCTCTCCACATATATGTGGGTAAGGCTACCTACATCTTGACTCTCCCCAGAGCTTGCATAAGTGGTAGCCTCGTGGCACAATGACGTTTTTTTTAAAGAATTTTTCGTTTCAAATTGGATTTGATTAATTGATTTTTTTGGGTTATGTTAAAATTTCTAAGAGAGATTGGCATTAATTGCATGCAACAAACTTCTTTGGCTTTAAGGATCTTATATACGTGCTTGAGTATGTTTGTCAATTCCATATTATGTGTAGACAACATTTCAGGTTTGCAAAGCTTTCTGACTATTGAATATTTGAGTGTTTCCTGGTGTATCCATCATTATATTTTGTTATGTCCACTATGATTATTTTCTCTCACCAAGCTCAACTAGCAAAAAACATTTTATTTCTTTGTTGTATATAAATAACTTTTGTACCTGTTTCTTCATTAGTACTGCGTCTTAACCACTATTTTCATTGCTTGAAACTATTATTGAGGTAATGGACATGGTGTATGAGGCCATATAACGTATAATCTTTATTATGCTTGACAGGAACTTGCGTCTTTGTGGGAAAAAATGAGGTGTGCTAATGTTGGCAAGGAGGAACGGTCCAAGTACGTACTCCAGTTGTTTTAGTTACCTTTCCAGAGTAGTTAATGTCTCTAATAAGTTGTCCATTCTTTAGACTGATAACTGAAGCTCTACGGAGGATGAATGGGAAGTTTCTAGAAATTGCAAGTTCACATGTCTCTGCTCGTGTTCTTCAAGTGGGTGCAATTTTCTTCAGTACATTTCTTTCTTTTGCTGTATGAAGCTGTTGACTTGCATGTCCTTAGTGGATTTGTTGCTTCTGATCTGAGTATGAGCTTAACAGCAATCATCAGTTACTAAGGGATGCATTAACTTATGTGATTCTCAATTCATGTCTATGACCTCTTTCAATTTTGATTGTTGTTTTTCGTATTTTGTCATCTGTACTGAACTATCCTTGACCATATATCAGACATGTGTTAAATATTGCTCGCAATCAGAAAGAGAGACAATCTTCGAGGCACTCCGACCACATCTTCTTACTCTTTCACGGAAAAAGTATGCAGTTCATCTTGTAAAGAGAATTTTAGATTGTGGTATGCCTCTATTATTTGTTTCTGGATAGTTCTCTTGTTGCTCTGTTGCTCAAAATGTTGTTTATTCTGTCCAAAAGTTGGCATGGAACATCAAGTGTTTTTATTGCGCAGCCACTAAAAAACAGTTGGAAGGGTTCATCTCATCTCTCCATGGACATGTTGCTTTTTATCTTCGACATTCAGTGGGATCTGCAGGTATGTAGAACCATTCAAATTCAACATGGCTGCTTGGTACGTCTTTCGATTTTGGATATGCTTTGGGAAAGAAAAATTGCGGGGTTGATGCCCGCTAGCCATATAGTAATGTCTTTTAGTTAGATTAGAAGGCAATATGAGGATATGCTTGCTTGACTCATGTCATAGAAGCAAACACTTAGAGCTAAGAGTTATTAGCGAGTAGAGAAAATATACCTTCTAAAAGCTAAGATAGTTACATAGACGTTGATAATTGATATAGGTTTCCACACCTTTTGCATGCTTTTTTAGTTGAATGCTATAGGAACTGTGGCTAGTCATATAAGTAGAATAATGTGTATATGCCAAAGAAATTTCTCTAATTCTTAGTGATGTCAAAATATTACATTGGTATGTTTTTTAACTGATATAATTATAAATTTATTTTATGTAATTGTGACTGACGAAACAATATCAAATTTAGTTTACGCCTTCATGTTGCAAAGTTTTGTCCAACCTTCAAACCTTACAAGAGCAACAATTAAGGGCATATCAACTGGTCTGTGTTCGCATGAGAATTTTATGTCATATTGTTCTCAATTGGTGCAACCTCCAAAATTTTGCCAACCCACTCATTTCTTGTCACATCAATATATTGCCACTCATCCATGTTCACATTTTCATTTCAACTACACTCATTTTCTATACTAGTTGTGTTTTAATTGCAGGACACACTTGGTCCATAAAGAAACAACCATAAAATACTGCGTATCCTCTGTTTCAGCTATCCTTTTAAGGCTACATATGAACAAAGCAGCTTGCGAGCTCGGCTCGACTCGACTCGGTTATGACTCAATATGGCTCAACTCGGTATAGTTTGGTATTGTTGACACTCAAGAAAAAAGGAGAGAAGAAAAAGACAACTCCCTTTAATCGCACATCGTCAGGGCTAAAAGAGGATGTCATGGTTTGCTCCTATAAATATAGGAGCCAAGCCCAACATGAGGGAGGCATGCCTAAGATTGGCTAACTTTGCCGTGCCCACAAAGTTTGATGAGCCTAAATGGATAGCTTCGTTATTCATGCAAGCTTTTAGCCAACTAAGCTAGTTCCGCCTTACATACGAGCTTTTAAACTTAGCTTCGCCTTTCAGGCAGGCTTTTAGCCTATACGGCTAGCTCTGCCGCATATGCAAGCTCACAAGCCAAATTGGGTAAACGGGCTAGCGCTGCTGATTAAGCGAGCTTCTGGGCCATGTTGGCTAGCTATGTTGTTCAAGCGAGCTTCTAAGCGAGCGACGCCAGGCATAGCCTTGCTATATGGCCATCCAACGTCGTAAGACGCTAACTCCGCCTAGCATATAACGTTTATAGGTTGTTTGTCCTATTCCACAAGCGAAATTTATGAGTAACTACCCATATTCTTAGTGGGTTGTTGCTGCCTTAATATTGTGGTCTGGCCATAATTTCCACAGGGAATGGAAGAGGGCTGTTGGGCCTCACAACCTAGTGAGTTAGCCTCGCTGCCAACCCCGTTGTGGGCTTTGCTGGTCGTTGAGCCTCGCATCTTAGCAAGTTAGCCTTGCTGCCAACTACGCCATGAGCTTTGCAGGCCATTGAGCCTCACGTACTAGCGACTAGCCTCTTTGCCAGTCTCCCTGAAGCCTTTTCCCTGCTGCATTGTACTAAAATAACAATTATCTCCCATCGGAATTTCATGGGACATTTGTGCCCATAACACTACTATTGACAACCCATTCTTGGGCTGAAACATGGGCTTCTTTCTCCTTTGAGTCAGAAGAGACGACATGGAAGTGCACATCTATGGCTCTAGAAGTTTTCTTTCTTCCCTGGAGATTCCCCGAGGGATTCTCGCCCTTTGGCTTTCAGCTTCTCATTAGCTCTAAGAGCTCCTCTCGGTTCTTAGCCGTTTGGGCCTCTTTAGAGAAACGGTCCCAAGTGACCCTGATCTCTTTCAAGCCGCGTTGGCTAGAAGCTTCCCCATAGAATCTTTCACCCATCAGCTCCTTGATCTTTCGGCTGCTTTCCATGCTACGCCACCAGCCTTTCAGCTTCTTGGAAAGAACATTGGTCCCAAATGCCCCTGACGACTCCCCTACTCATCTAAAGGTCTGTCCAAACTATCCCTGACCAGTTGGAGAGTTCCACAGTAATCATGATTCCTCTATAATTTCTTAGCCATATTAAGGTATGACACCACAGGCTACACCACCTGTTACGCCACCGGCTACTTCTAGCACTACGCCAGAAGACTACACAGAAGCTGTAGAACACTCGCGTTTTGTCATTGGAGCGTCAATGGAACAAAATGGTCATGTGTTGACCAGACTTCTACCGGCACACTTTCCCACAATTTTTTAAATTGCAGAGGTTCATTGTAAGCACTTGTTGAATAGTTGTAATTTGCCTACAAATCAATACTTTTCCTTTCCTGTGAATTTATAAAAAACAGGTAGGATTCGCTAGAACTCGAATCAGTTACATTTGAGCTCATTTTCCATGAGCCAAAGCCCATGAACCATGTAGAGCTCAAAATGAGTTAACATGCAGCTAACACTAATGTTTTACACATGTGACTCTCTCCATCTCATTCTCACATATTACTTCTCTTATGTCCAAGAGCCACTTCCTTTAAAAGCCTAACCCCATTTATTTTCCATCCAACATCTCTTCTATCTTCATGAACAAAACACCAAATGCCCAAAATTTATTCCTATTTCTTCTTAGTTCTATTTTACATTAGTAATTTCGGTTCTATGTTTTTTTCTTTATTCTAATGCAAATTAAATTACCTTTATCTTATGTTTCTCTGATGAAACTTGCTGAAAGATACGAGGATTCGAGCTCGAATCGAATTCAAACAGCTTGCAAGCCTGCTAGTGCTCGAGCTCGGCTCATGAGCAAAATGAGCCGAGCTTGAACATCTTAGAAGCTTGGTTGAGCTCGAGCTTCGCTGCCCTAAGCAAGCCGACCTTGAATATGCAAAGCTCGGCTCGATTGCAGCCCTACATCCATTTTAGTTGGCCTATAATATATAAAATGCATTGTGGATAATGATAATATTTTACATGCTTGAAACATATATGCACCAAAACCAAGGTTTGCAGTATCTGCTGATACCGTTACCAAAGCCGACTCTGAAACCCCCGAAACTGCTGAAACTACAAAAACTACCAAAAACTACGGATTAAAAACCACTATCGAAATCCCTGGAAACCTGCCATAACTGCTGAACTTACATCATAGGGAGGGTCCAAAACTGATACTGCGAACCTTGATCAAAACCATTTGTTGCATGGCGGATTCGACACGAGTTTCAGACACGACAACACGAATTCGGCACCTTTTTTGGTGTGTCCTAGTGTATATTGGTGTGTCCGATACGTGTATCCGACGTGATACAATGTGGTCACGACATGAATCTTGAGTGCCCATGCTTCTTAGGGACCACTGGATTTTATGCTCGCCATGCCATAAATATTGTAACTACATCATGTTAGGTAAATCACAAAATTTTGCAAAGCTCAATATAAAAATGAAAGAAACTTCTGGAATATCACCTTACTTTTCTGGAAATTCTAAATGTTTGAGACATATTTGTGTGCATGTGCACCGGCAACAAATTTTGCAAAGCTCAATATAAAAATGAAAGAAACTTCTGGAATATCACCTTACTTTTTTGGAAATTCTAAATGTTTGAGACATATTTGTGTGCATGTGCACCGGCAACGCGATGTCCTTGCACACCTGCACACTAAAAACTAGAAACAACGCGAGCTGAGAAAGGACCCAAATGAAAGCTAGGAAAACACGTAGAGTTTGGACAGTATTGAGTAGAGTAGGGAGGGTATCAAGTAGGGACAGGGAAAGTGTAAACTGTTTTTATCAACTGCCATGACCACTCAGGTGAAACAAAATCAGTGAATGACAAATAATAGATAAACACAACTTTAGTACCCTTCATTTAGAATACCGGTTGCAGATAGTACCACTATTCCTATTCAATAATATATATCCCTGCATCAATCTACGTCTTATTTTTGCTACAGTCCATCTCAACTTGTCTCTGCAATGATTATGCACGTTTCCCAACAGAAGGATCAGCTTATTTTTGAACTCTTAAAAGTCGTCCTATGATTTAATAGCTTATATTCCGGAGTTTCACCTGTGACTTGTTGATATATGTCTGTTTTCCTCGTCTTTCTTCTCCATCTGAGTACTAAATTGGGAATTTTATATTTCTTATTTGAAAAAAAATGTATTGGTGCTTTCTATGTATAGTTTGATTTCTTATATGTACAGTTTATTTTCTCTTATGACTATGACTTTGATGGAATCTTCATCCCCCTTTATAGTTGTCGAACATGTATTCCAATTGGCAAATGGGCCTCAGAGACGCAGCCTTCTGATGGAATTGTACTCCACTGAGCTTCAGTTGTTCAAGGACTTGACCAAGACGAATGCAGGAAGGCAAGTAGAGAAGCACTCTGATTTACTGCATGTGCTTCAAATTTGTTAAACATGATAATGCCCCTGTTGTAGTCACTCACTTTGCTTTGACTTGTACCTCTATGAATGAGTTTATTCAGCATGAGTTCCCTTATTGTATGACTGTTCAATCTTATTAGTTGCTAAATAACACACTTCGTCTTACATTTCATTTTGGATTTGGGCTCAAAACTACAAGATCATGTATCCTATGCTGTGCCTTGACTGTTTGCCGCCCTATTCAAATAACCCATTGCACAAATTGACACATTTTAAAATTTTGTTTTGCCCAGGAAGTAACTCATAACATATTCTTTATCCTAATAAAGCTTGATGTAGAAATACTTATATAGCCAGACCAAGGAAAATGAAGCATTATAGATGCATCCAGTGGCTATGTGCTTTTCCTATATACTCTTATTTCAGCTGTCTAATTTTGTTAAACCTTTACATCTAAAGGGTATATGTCTTCCTAGGTCTTGAGCTGTGTTGCACATGCATGAATTAGACATGAAATGATACGGACACATGGCGATAAGAAGACTGCATTGATTTTGATTTGTTTTAGTGCTTTTTGCAGTGTCCTTGCATTGATTTTGACTTGTTTTAGTGCTCTTTGCAGTGTCTGTGTTGTATCCAATACGTGTTGACACCACATGACACGGAGTTGACACCGATTTGGAGTGTTTGTGCTTCAAGGGATTTGTTGCACAGTGACGATTCCTCTAACCACCGTATGCCGAGAACCAAAACTACAACTTTAAGTCATCTATTGAGGGTAGATAAGACAAGCATTTGTTCCAGCACTACTTAGCAGTTAGGTCACACAACTGTTATTAGAATCAGAAGTTACTAGATTGTACGAAGAAAAAAAACCCCTTGCTTTCCTGCCTGGCATCTTAATGTTAGTACTTGTTACTCTGGTATAAAAATTGCAAGTTCTTTTACATATGGCAGTATGATTAAGTTTTTCATAATTAATAAATTATATGTATGTACTACGCAAGAAGCAATGTGGATTATTTCAAATTCTAGACATGGACTAATCTGCTAACTATTTGAACAAATCTCTCAATTTACTTCCGTCTCTGGTGGTCCCAAAACTCGGTTTTGGCATCGGTTTCAGGCCCTTCTATGAGTATTAGTTTCGGCACTTTCGGGGGGTTTTAGTAATTTTGAATCAGTTGGTTCTGATAGTTTTGGACCCTCCACTTCCTAGCTGAAAGACAAAAAGCATCGGTTTTGGCTGATACTTACAGGATTTGGATTCTCTCCTGAGAGTAGAGAAGGGAACTCTACACCTCTCAGCCTTGGTTTTAAGGGGGGCAGTTGGGATTTATGACTTAATGGAAAATACTTTTTAAGGGCTTGGATTTTTTTGTGTACAATGCAATCCAAACCATATCAATGATTGAGATTGCTGCAGAGTTCTCTCTATGAATTCTGCAGAGGTGAGGATCCAAATTGATACGTAAAGCCTTTGTTAAGCCCAAGAGGTAAGATCATGGTGTAAGACCGATTGGTTGTTAGTTCTGGCTATTATGTTCTGGTACAAATGCTTCATGTCTAACGAATGCCACAAATCTGCCGCCATTGTCTATTTCATGTTTGATAGGAGCAGCTACTCTCTATCCCAACTAGTTTGGTTCTTGCATGTTCGATTTGCATTGGTGGTAGGATCTCTGTTTTTACTGTTTTAGTTACGGGCAGTTGCCTGGCTTACCAGCCCCATCTTCTCCAAAATATGGGCCCTCTCCAAAATATGAATGTTGAAGGGGACTTTAGCCTTTTGTTTGAAAAAGAACATAGATTCTTTTCCCTTGTGAATGCCCATCTCCTGCTACTCAGGTGTATGCACAGAAGGTGATGTTTCATGTCCATAGCGTTCTAATGTGATCTTGGAGGTTTTTCCGTTTCTTAATAAAATTCGTCATTAATATATGGAAGCTGGGTATCATTGTGTAGAACATGGCAGCTTGTTTAGTTTTTCTATAGATAAAAGTTAAAATTAGAATGTGAAAAGAACATAATCTCATCGAGGCAATTGTTAGGTTAGCAGGGAAGCAACCTTGATTTAGAGAACCATACGATTGACTTATGTCTAGACTCTAGAGTTTCCTATGCACAGAGGAAACCTCTGTTTTGTCAAAAATCCCTTGTGTTATTTAATGTTGTTTTGAACGGTGCTCAAAAGTGAAATATCACATAATTTTGTAGGATGTGAAAGAGTATGGTGGATTTGGAATAGTTATTGTTTTTCTCTGTTGATTATAGTTGGTGCCTTGGCCATGAATGCAGTTCGCCATACAAGTCTTGAACTTCCTATTACAGTTATCACCTTCAATTTAGAGAATTTTGTGTTTATCCTCCCTGATTCAATGAACTTTAACTGCACAAATGGTAAGATTTCTTTCCACTCGCTATCTACACTCTTTGTGTTTGATCAAAAGTCCTTTATATTTTCCATGCTCGATAACGCCACTATATCGAGCAATGCCATTAGTTTGAGTTCCAACAGCAACAACAACCAAGCCTCTATTCCATTGTTATATAGGTTGGCTATATAAACCCTTATTTCCGTTATGCTATATTACGGGCCATTACTTTTCTAACATTAGATCAAGCGAAAAGCGAGGTTAGATGCGAATATCCTTCAGGGTCTAGGTGCAAAGCGCAAAAGTGCAGAAAAAGCCTGCACTTGAGCATAACAAGTCACATGAATAATAATAAGAATAACAAAGACCCTTGACCTTGAAACTACTTTACGATGCTTTATTCCAGGTCATACTTCTTCGGAACAAATCAGGGAAGCTTTCAACGACGTTAAATTCTTGATGGGGAGGATTGATATGCTATTGGGACTTGTGTAGGCTGCACTTGTTCAGAAAAAGCAAGGTACATGGCTGGCTAAAGCGAGGCTCAACCTCCCTTAGTTAGTGCTGTGCTTCTTGTCTAGTCATGCACATTGATGCAATTTTAATAACCATACATTAGATTGAGTTCCAGCAGTGAAATATTAAAATATAGTGTTAAATCATGATTTGATCCAAACTAGTGCAAGAGAAGCTTGAATCACATAGCAGATGCACTATGATGCTTATAGGTAGTCACTGGTAACTGTTACAAGTGCTCATCGGAGGTAGGCTGGTTCTATTGAGGTAGCTGCTCATGATGCTTGTAACATATCATGGTTTATATGAGTAATGTGATAAAGATGCATATAATGGTTGGAATTACTGTTAACATATCATGGTTTATATGAGTAATGTGATTAAGATGCAGATAATGGTTGGAATTACTGTCATTTCAATTGGCTATGTTATCACTAATGGTAGTGTTTTTCTGATTTTATACCTTTGTGGTGGTTATGTGCTTGCATAGCTCTAGATGGTTGAAAGTATCTGTTGGATGATAACTCATAATGTGGATGCAAGTAGATTCTTGAATGAGTGCTTATTGTAGGTTATACAACAGATCAAGGGCCAAAAAATAATAGTTTACTGTGTAACAATCTTCTTTTCTTCTTTTATATGCAAACTTTTCACTTTTGTATGTTTGCTTTGGCAACTTATTGTTTTCCTGATTTTGTCCCTGTTCACATGCCATAGGCAAATTGATATCTTTCAAGTTTGTCTCAGGATGCAAATCTTATGCTATGTTGACTCTATGCCTTCTTTCTAACGTAGTTTCTTCACTTCCACGCCTTTGTGTTCATCAGGTTGGTGGATGTAATTTCGAAACTTGGACTACAGAAATCATCAGTAATACAACATATGACTTCTGTAATCCAACCAATTCTGGAGAAGGGGATTCTAGACTATTCTATAATTCATACTGCACTTGTGGAATACTTCACAATAGCTGACAAGGTAATTCTACAATGCTGGACTAATGTTTTCTAGGGTTGTTGGTGCACTACTTACCTATTTCTGAGTAGTGTTTGTTAAAAGTCCTCTGCTGCAGATGTGATTCAACAGTTGTCACCACTTCTTGTTCAAGAGTCCTCTGGCATAGAAGAAGGTCCACACTCATCAAAGAAAAGAAAAAACAAAAAGAACAGGACAAAAGTCCCACTTCTTGTTCGTATGATCAGCACAAGAGATGGATTGAAGCTCGGCATCCTCTGCATCAAGCATGGGAGTGCTAAGGTTGGTAGTCCTGGTAGAAGTCCTATTCTAGTTACTTGCATCATTCATTATGTTAATTGTGCCTCAAAATATTAGAAAAAAATTTATAACTGTCGTGCCCCTTTTGATAATGTCTGTCTCATCATCGGTGTCTCTTTAGCTCTTTTTTTGGCTCAATCTGTTTTTACGGGGATAATTTTGTTGTGGTAAGTTTTCTGTATAGACCCCTCTTACTTTTTTTCTCTTGAATAAATTCCTTGACCGAGTTAGGATATTGCTATGGGTCCCCTTATACAATATAGTGTGGTTGAAAACAATTCACTACAAATAGAAACAGTATGACATAGCTCAAAATAGAATGCCGCTATTAGTTGCAGGATACTGTTTAATTGTGCTATACTATTTTTTTATGTGGCATGCTGTTTTAACTGTAGAATTATTGTCACATGCTTCTTTTACTTGTAAAGAGTATTCCTGCAAAGTTCCCGTTCCTTTCTTTTCCTATATGTAGTCCGAATGCTCATTTTACCTGGCAGTATAATTATCCTGTGTACATCTCAATTCAAATAATTGGGAAAATAATAAAAAGTTCTTTTGTTGCCTTGAGGTACACATCATCCGTCATAGACATTAATTGTGTATTTCGATTCTAGGATAGAAAGAAGATCATCAAAGGCATCAAGGATCATATCAGAAAGCTAGCTCTTGATCGATATGGAAGCCTTGTGAGTACTGAAACATCTACTCTTCAACACTTCTTCTCAACCTTCTTTTAACTAGTTTGCTATTTACTAATCTAGTCAGACGTAAATTTTCAATTGAAGTATGCTCTCTTTAAACTCACCATAACTTCAGTAGTTGCTTTATATTTGTTTGCATCATAACTTTGTAAGTTGCTTTTAATTTGTTTGCTTACATGCATGTTAACAATGCCTAACCAGTTAATATAATGCTCTTGTTCGCGGTTACAGTTTTAAGATTTATATGCCGAGTGATTGTCTGCTTAAGTCCATAAGGTGACAATGCACATACTAATTGCATAGGTTTATGCATTTCTTCTTAATCAAGGTTCCTCTATGCTGAATTTTTTTTGTTACATGGATGCACAATTCACAGTGCTACAAACATATTTTGCTAATTATATCATGATCTAAACCAATGTTTCAGGAGTATATTCATCCTTCTCTCGGAGTTTCAGCTAGAGGTGTTCATTCAGTTGTTTTGATCCAACTGAACCGAAACTGGCCCATTCTGAACCAGACCAAAATTGAATCTGACCGAATCATGTGAAAGCTGTAGTTTAAACAAACGGTGTTCGGTTCGGTTTCTTGGTTTAGTTTTCTGGACTGCCCGAATTTCTAAGAAGAGTCTAACCTCATCATCCTTCCTATTTATTCCAATGGTCCTAACAGATCATATAATTCCAATCGGCCAAAAACCTTTATCATATTATTTTGATTTGATCTATAACTAAATATTCTGTTATTCAATTAAAAAAACTAAAAACCAACAGATCTTAACTCTTGGAAATTACAAGATCTTAGATCTGAAGATTCTGAACACATAGTAATTCCAAAAAACAGTAGAACTAGTACGTACAAATTCCAACGAGTTTAGATCTAAGCGTTGCTTAACACAACCTTCAACAACCTAATTTTTGCTTTAAAAACTCACTGTGCTATATACAAGGTTGGGAAGGGAAGTGGGAGAGCAGGCAGCTGTTACAGTATAAATTAAAGAATAGAAGGCTTAGTGGATGGCACGAGATCTTGTCAACCAGGTGGGTTGGAAGAGTGGATAGTAGTTTCGAGGATTTGAGGAAGGCTCACAGAGAAAGATCTGGAGTTTTAGGTCTTAAAGTGGTTGTTGTCTTGGGGGCGGTTTCAAAGAATCACCGAGGTCAGGTTGGGAGAAGATATTGTCGAGATTAGATGGACTAGAAAATGAGATCTAGAGAGGCAGAGGCTCACAAATTAGTGAACTGACCGAACTTTCTAGATTTTAGGAACTAAAAGCAAACTGAATCCCAACCAGAACCAAACAAACTGTATTTGGTCGGTTCTGAAATCGAGATTAAATCAAATAATGGATGGCCATAGTTTCAGCCATTCGCGGTGACAAACTTAGCTACTAAATTAAGGGACTCATCAGTCCTTTTCTTTATCCACTGTCTATCAACTGTCCCCTACATCTAACTTCCTCGCGGTATTCATAAATTTTCCTCTGATACTCAATGGATCATGAAGTAAACCCAACCATTGTGTAACTAGAACTTTGCAAATGCTTGACATGTGCAAATTCTAAATATATTGTCCTCGAGATGTACTATCATACAAATTTGTAACATTTAAAGAATAGATATAAAAGAGGCGAGCATACACTGTAAGTGCATTAAATTGCAAATTCATCATATGGTAGGTAGGTACTCAATGTTACCTTGAAGCAAGTTGACTACGATTAATTTAGATTTTTTGGTTCTCCACCCCGTTCTTTTTTAGTTAAAGTTGTTTTCTCCTTATAGATTTCAGTTGTGTTGGCTGGAGATATACTCCAACCTTGATTTGGATGGATCTCGTGTAAAATAAAAAGAAAAATGGTCGATACATCAGTTCCATCCACAATGTAAACTGTGATCTGCCCCCTGAAAGTGGTTATGCCATATTCTTCCTGCTTGTTCAAATGCTTGGCTATAGTCTAATAGGGAGGCAAAGTCTGTTGTATCATTAACAAAAACCTTATCCTTTTTAAGCAATATATATCCAAGTTCATTTGAGCCTTTCCCGAATTCTGGCAAGCACTTGAGTTCTTCCAAACCGGTGCATCTATTGGTCTATGTTGCACGTTTCTAACCCACACGACACAATCTTCTCTCATCATCCTATCTTCAATGGTGCCACAAAAGTGACTAATTTAGGTCCGGTTTGGTATTACTTTCGTTTATCCGTTTTTGGTTTTAATAAGTTTTCTGTTTTTAAAATTTTCAGTTTCAGTTTTTTATAATCAATAAAGATCTTTGGAATATCTAGTTGTTACTTGTTTATAAAAAAACATGTTTGGTAAGCATCAAAACTACAAATTTATTTATTTGTGGTACGAGTACAATAACAATCCAATATCGTTAAATATAATCAAGGTAGTTCATGCTAGAAATTCCAAATTGATTATGCTTGACGAGCCGCCCAGATATGTTGATAATTTCCAGCACGAACATGACCCATGAAACACAATTGACTTTGTGTAACATTCATATCTACTGCTTTCTGAACTTCCAGACGTGGGTTAGAAGTCACTTCTTATCATTGTGTATGTACTCATCAAAAACTGGATCTCTTCTTGGTTGTATCCTAATGATATGCGGAAGGGGGATTGTCCGTCACTTCTAGCTTCTGTGCAACTTTCCTCGCAAGTTCCGGTGTAATCTTCCTAATCTGTATCAGATGGCGATGAGAAACCCCAATCCCAGCTCTTGATCCTATTCACGATGGTCGTCCCATCATAAGTAGAGAACCAAGCCGAGCCCTCAACTGATTCGTCTATAATGCGAAGTACTTGCGTCAGCACAAGTAAAACCGGTTGTCCATAGTGTTCCTCAACACTCCAGAACATCGTAATCCTATGCATCAATGAGTTTCATGCGACATTCTGGATGATCGGGGCGACTTAATGATTCAAGACACTAGAATTCGACAGCTTTTTTCCTATGTCCATTATTGTAACCCTCAGGAACCTATCGGAGACGTCTTTGTAGTGTCTAACAACGTGTTTGGAAAGCTCGATCTCCGGCAGGAGACATTAGCCCCTATCCTTGACGAGCTTTGGGAACACGACGAGCTAGATTTGGACCGGCCTTAGAGCTTGGATGAGCTATGGCATAGAACATCAGCCTCTTGTACGCGAAAATATGCCCGAGGGCACAGTTGTTTAGAACGTTGCTCTGGCTCCTACCGGTGCAAAGAATTCTTCACTCAGTTGGTGCTGGGTGAAGATGCACCTATGCACCAATGCCTCCAACAATAAGAGGATTGAGAAGCCGACCCCCCTTCCTTGAAATGCATGAAGAATAACGGGTTGAAAGCGACTATTTCTGATCCCATGCTCTTTGGAAACGACAATCCTATGTTTTGTGACCTCCGTAATTATCCTCATCTCCCTCGTGTAGTCCAACCTTCGTAATTATCCTCCTCTCCCTGGTGTAGTCCATGGGGACACGTCGTCACGGAACGAGACATATCGATTGAGCGCGCCGCTATAGGTGAAGTCGGTGGTCTTGATCGTGGGTTGTCATCGTCGAACATCACGAAAGGGACGAGATGGTGTATTTGTCGTTGTCGGAGGTACAATAGTAGATGGATGGTGAGCAACGAAGAAGAGGGTGTATGGAAACTCATCGGTGGAGATGCGAAGCTCGATGATTTCGCGAAGGAGGAACTTGAACTTGTGGTCGCATTTGATGGCGTCATCATCGACAGTGTCCTTTGTGACGAAAAAGGTGTCTTTCTGGAAAAGGATGCGACAACGGCCATCGAAGGGGTCGATGAGGAGGTCGACAGGGAAGGAGGAGGTCCACGAAGTAAGGAAGTGAGAGGGGGTCAGGAGGGTGTTGATGTCAAAGTGGAGGTCGGGGAGGCGGAATGGGTCTCTTGTGTGGATTTCGAAAATGGTGTTTTCCTTTCATGTTAAATACCCCTTTTTTCACAATTATATTTTCGGTTTTTTACTATTATGAAAAATTTTATTTTTACTTTCCAAAAAAACGTAAATACACTTACCAAACATGTTTTTGTGATTTTGTTTTTGTTTTTTAAAACAAAAAACAAAAATGATACCAAAGAACGCCTTGGCTTATATTCTCCTAAATGTAGGACAAAGGGACATGACAAGAAAACATGTGCTTGTGTTTATTACTCACATATACACATGTATATCCTGATTTCGAAAATGGTGTTTTCCTTTCATATACCCTTTTTTTCACAATTATATTTTCGGTTTTTTACTATTATGAAAAACTTTATTTTTACTTTCCAAAAAAACATAAATACACTTACCAAACATGTTTTTGTGATTTTGTTTTTGTTTTTTAAAACAAAAAACAAAAATGATACCAAAGAACGCCTTGGCTTATATTCTCCTAAATGTAGGACATAGGGACATGACAAGAAAACATGTGCTTGTGTTATTACTCACATATACACATGTATATCCTGACTCGAGAATGAATTTAAATTAGATATTAAACCTAAAATATGCCCAAAAAGGCGTAACAGTGTCATGAAGCTCCCACTAATGTAGGGATTGGGAAGGTCGACGAATAAAAAAATCTACTAATAATCTAGGATTTCTTCATGCTTTTAGGAATTTGTTTAGGATCATAATTTTAGGAATTTGTGTAGGTTCATAATAAATAAATTCAGATGTAATAATCAATAAATACAAATCTTGAATCGTAATGAAAAATTAAGAAAATAAACCGGCATGTGGCTAAGGTGCACTCTGCACGTTCCAAATGATTCTTTGCTGATCTCCTTTAGCCATCTAACACAAATCAGACCCTAATAATCAATAAACTAAAATTCATAATTGAAATGAGAAGTTCAGAAAACAAACCAATATGTGGGTAAGCCGGTAAGGTACACTGTGAACTCTGAACTGTTCCAAAATATTGTTTGGTGATCTTGTCCAGATATTGAACACAAATCGACTCCTATCTGGTGCAATACCCAGTCTACTGACGACTTTAGTGAGCCTGATAACTGAAGAGACGAACCACGAGATGACTTGTGAGTTTCGATGCCATCTGAATTTAAGAGAGAAATGAAAAATGATTAAAACTAATGAAGGAGAAGTTTTCTCATTTTGCTATCTTTCTCTTTGGTAGAATGAAGTTTGCTGATGTTCAAAAAGGAAAATTGCATTTTGCTTTACTCTCTTAAGTATTAGGTAACTTGAAATGGTCCTAGCAGCAAGTTATGTTAGAAATATGAGGAATAAAAATAGAATTAAAGTATAAAACCTGTTGGGTTTTCAAAACCAACTTAGGAAAATAAATAAACAATCTTGGGATTTGGGTCTGAAACACATTTAACTGATTTGAAACAATATTTTCGGAAAGATTATTATAGTTATTTTAGAAAAGATTCAATTCTTACATTAAGAGAATTCAGATCACAAAATGAAGGCATGTTTTTATTATTTGTTACTTTGTCAGTTAAAACTTAAAACGTGATAGGAACCAATATCGTAGGATCTATTTTAGAATCTGTTGTCATCTCTATGTTTCTTATATGACATATCTTTAACAGTATATTTGTTGTTGGACATTTGACATCATCCAAAAAAGTGATAAGAGACTCTTGTTTCAGAAGACGAAGATAAGGAGCAAAATGCACATAAAACTTTGTAATTTTGTCTGTGCTCCCACTGTAGCTTTCTGGTTTTTTGCGTGTACATGAAGACAATGATCGCTGGTCATTTTGGTAGTTGATCTGGAACTATGGGGAATACTTAAACCCTTTATAATGAGGCCTAGCGTATACGTCACATCTCATCCATGTCCAACGTGTATCTGTTCATTCCTCCCACTTCACTGTTTAATATACATTTGCTTGTACATTAGACCGTTTGCAGTTTTTCATGACATCATGTACCTATTATTTTTTTATTTCAGATATTTATTATATTGACGATTTTTTTCATTTCATTTTAAATTGATCTTACATTTTACAATTCCTTGGTGGCTGGCTTTGTGTGATACAAGCTGTCACTGAACTCATTTGACATTTACTGTATTGGAGATTTTGTTCCTCGCATATTCTTTGGGTCCGAACGTTTGATAAGTTGGTGAAAATTTTCAGTCAATACTATCCTTCTACTAACATATTTATTTATTGTTTCAGTTGCTCACGTGCATCGCTTCAGTAGTTGATGATACAAAGCTCGTAAGCAAGGTCAGTAGCTTGAAATTTAGTTTGGATATTGAATTTAGCCTCGTGCTATTGCTTATAAAACTGTTATGTTCTATTTTCAGATTGTAATTCAGCAGCTTAAGTCAATGCTGAAGAAGCTTCTTCTGGATCGGGTAAGACTTTCTCTGATTTAGTTTAGAGTATATAACTTCGATCATAGGGATCGATTTCTGGTCGCGTAGCTTCATAATAATTCTATAAAGCTTCCGCATAATTTCCTTCGGATTGAGCCGACATCCGTTACGGTCGTTCATTTTATTCAAAAAGTCTTCGTTCCAGAACCGTACGTTAGATTTTCATCTCATACGGCTCCTCCCTTCTGTGCATAATACTAAGGGGAATAATCCATAGAATCAAAATTTCACTATTCTCATTATGAACTGACAGGAGCTAGTATATTGACAAAAAATCTCTAGCCAGCCTTCCAACAAGAGGTTTTTTCTTAACACCAACCGTATTAGTGCTAGATAGAAATGATAACTCCAATGATTTCTTGAGGCTAGGTTAGCCGAAAGATGGTTATCGGTTCAAGGACGCAAGGTAACCTTGCTTTTTCAGGGTAAGAAGGGGTAGAGGAAATGCCTTGAGCCAATGTCCGAGTACCAGGCGCTACGGCGCTGAAGTAACCCATGCCATACTCCCAGGAAAAGCTCGAACGGCCTTCAACAAAAGGTACCTGTACCCGAAACCGACACAGGAAAGTATCAGTTGAAACCCCCTAATGGTTTCTGTGAGATCAACATATTTTCCTGGAGAACCGGTAAATACTTCTGCCACGAAGAAGGGTTGTGATAAGAAATGCTCAATTTTTCGTGCTCTTGCTACAGTTAAATCTTCTTAATACCCCTTTTGGTTAGTTTTACATCTCTATCCTGAAATAACAAATTGAGTTCGTATAGGCATTTTGACTTTTTGTGGTTTTGCATCACAATTTTAATTTTTATACATTTTAAGCAACTAACTCCTGCTGTGCGACACCAGAATGGAAGATTTCCGTTGTTGCAGCTACTCCACCCACAATGCTTACGCTATCTTGGCCCGGAGGATCTAGCTTGTTTGAATCTATCCGTCCCTTCTCTATGTTCAAAGGTAAACATTATTGCATTTATTTATCTATTTTTCTCAAGGTAGGATGGGTAAGCGTTGGCTGAAATTTTCTACTTTCTTTTCAGGGTGAAGCGGAAGAGACTATTGCTGGAACGGGCTCTGAGAAGGACGCAGATCTTGGTGTAGAGAACCTGCAGTTGACAATGGGTGGCAAGAAGGATCCTTCTTTAAGGAGTCGTGAATTACTAGTGGAGAGTGGGCTTGCAGAGGTGAGATGCATTTGAGAGCACTAGTCCCCTCTGCCTCCTACAACATACTTCATTGCATATTCAAACTAAAAGTTACCATTGATTCATGTACCTCAAGACACCATGCCCATTCCATAATTATGCGTCTTATACAACTTGGAGTAGCAATTGGTCTATTGGGCCAAGGCTGTATAATTAGGATTCTGGGTTGACATGTACGATCAACCTATTAGTGGCACATGGTTGCATGACCCAATATCCATTAGCAGGTTGACTTAGGCCTGTCATCGGTAACCAGATACCTGATATCACAACCCCATTTGTGATGAAAATTCAAATTCCCTGTAAAAAAATTCGGGTATATATATATATATATATATATATATATATATATATATATATATATATGAGGAGCGATCAACAACCCCGAATGTCCCCGAAATAGCAGCCGTTGGATCTATCTTTTTTGACCGTACATATTAGATCCTTAAAATATCTAATTTCTCGCGAGATTTTGCACTAATTTGGACGGTCAAAGATAGATCCAACGGCTGCTATTTCGGGAACATTCAGGGTTGCTTGACAACGGGGATCCTGATCCCTTCTCTCACTCTCTCTCTCTCACTCTCTCTGTCTCTCTCTCTCTCTCTCTCTCTCTATATATATATATATATATATATATATATATATATATATATATATATATGGGAAGGGATATTGCACCAAACTTATTGCATCAATTGTTGCACCAAACAATCTCAACCACACATTTATTTCTATCATGTGGTTATAAAACATTCCATAAAGTTGTTGCCACGTCATCATGCTTTATAACCACATGATTGAAATAAATGTGTGGTTGAGATTGTTTGGTGCAATAATTGATGCAATAAGTTTGGTGCAATATTCCTCCTCTATATATATATATATATATATATATATATATATATATATATATAACTCTTTTGGACAATGACAAACTTGGCCATTGCCAGTTATTGTGTGTGATTTCCATAAATTGCCTAAATACATATACCACCGAGCCCGGTAATCATTCGAGGAAGCTTATATTGTAGTGTTCAACTTGAAATAAGTTTATTATAGTGACAACATCCATGATCATGCTGTCATTGTTAACCTGCTTTAATCTGCAGCATACTAGTGCATGAATTACACATGCATACGCACATCCACATTTTAGCTATCCACATACATACGCATACCATATGGAGCTGAACGGAAGATAAGAATTCATGTAGACACCCCAAAGTTGGCATACAAGCTTTCTTGTTGTCTTCGTTGCTGTTATGCTTCTTGTTGTAGAAAAGAGTAAAGGCTGGTCTTGAACCCTTCGTATCTTTAGAGTTTGGACTTTAGAGATTCTGTAGAATTTGTGGACCCCTTCACATTACATAAAAAGGGTTTATGGCTTCTTCCAATAAAAACAGTAATCTTCTCTTATGATGATCGGGAAGAAACCATGAAGAGCCTAATAACCATAAAGTTAATATTGTTTAGGCAAGATAGGTATGAGGTATGTCAACCAACTAAATAAGGTAAAAGTACACCGGCAACATAGGTTTAGGAACGAAAAATGGAACTGAAGTGTAATTTCTGATAGTAAGGAACTATGATGATTTTACAGCCATTCTCAAGCTTTTGTAAGCATTAATACAGGACAAATAGTCTAGTCATTTATTTTGATGAAAATTGATTGTCTTTGTGAGAAACTAAAACAATGAGAATTTTACTGACATGCAGTAAATGGCAAAATATGGTTTGTTGAACGGCTATTGATATAGAAGTGAGTTCCAGTGCTATTGTGATATTTTATTTGTTTTATGTTATTTTCCATGTCTATTCGGTGGAAGTTTACGCGGATTGCCACAAGAAAGTATGTTTTTTGGCTTGAAATTAATCCATCTAGTTGGGGCTTCTCCTGGTTGATGCTGCGTAAGAGGTTCAAAAACTCTTTTAGTTTCTGATTCGGACATCTTCTTATGAGTGTGTTTCGGCAAGTTTTGTATCTGTCAGTTTCAGTACTTATGGTTACTTTGGATCCTCCAATTTCGATGCGAAACTGCCGAAATGTATCGGTTTCAATCAAAACTTACGACTATGGTAGTCAAAGGCGTGCCTCGCAACTCATTAGACGAGGCACCTTTCTCGTGGCGCGTCTTAGGTGCGCTTTTCAGCAAGGAACAACAAAGGAAAGACGTGCCTAGACGCGCCTTATGTGTTTTTTGTTTTTTTACAAAAAAAATTGAGGCGGAGACACAGCCCTTATCATACAAGTGGGAGGGAGGTAGCCCTTTCCACGGTTGCCAAAGTTGGCTATAGTTGAACTTGAAAAACTAAAATTTACTAAAAATGTGGTAGGGAGAATACAAATTTTTGTTAGTTCTGTTGAGTGCTATTGTTGCTCTGCTAGTTCACTTGGTTATGTTTAACATGTTTTTGTTGGTTTTAGTATGTTATTTGGTTTTATTTCTTACATTACTATTTTTTTTTAATCTATTTATGTATATTTTTATTATTTTTTATTTTGCGCCTCGCTTCGCTCGGACGCGTGCCTTAAGTGCGCTTTGCGCCTCAGACGATATGCACCCTTTGTGCCTCGGGTGCGCCTTGCGCCTTTGACTACCTTGCTTACGACCTTGGTTTTATATTCGAAGTTTCTTTTAATTGTATTCTCTTGGTGCAAGCTTTAATTTAATGATTGTTTCCTGATGAACGTGGGAGATTGAAATCCCCAGCTTCACATCTTGAACTGAAATTTTCTTAATTGAATTTTAAATTGTGGGAACGTTGTTGTCCATCCAAAAGAAAAGATATACAAAGAACAGAGTGAAATCTTGCTTGATTTTTATTGATTTATTTGAAGAAGCTGAATGTTTGGTTATTGTCAATTATCTTGCAGGCTCTCATTGATACTTGCATTGAGAATGTCAACGAGCTACTTATGTCGAATTTTGGCAAAGAAGTAATTTTTGAGGTGAGATAAGTCAACTCCAACAGAACCTTCTGCTAGTACAGTTTATATCTTTCCTTTGTTGAATGTAGCTGTTGAGTTGTTGACCATTGCAACAGAACCTTCTGCTAAAGAATACATGTTTCTTGTTTCTCTTTTCTGTTACATAAATTCTTTTTCTTTTTCTTTTCGGAATGACAGTCTGGTGTGCTAGAAGAAGCAGAGTTTGCACTTAGAAGTTGAAAATTCATAACCTAATGTTACAAATTCCTGAAATGAGGTGTTCACTACATCTCAGTTTGAATTCAGACTTATAAGTGTTCTTATAAAGAACCGTGTCCAGTAGCATAGTTACCTCATTCACCACCTCTGTATGTCTGCTGCTACTCTTCATAGGTCTAATCTTTCTTAATCTTTATTTCGGTACAAGTTTGCGCCTCCAACTAAATGATGCTCTAACCTTCATTCAATATGCTCATACCATCATCACTATTTAATTTCCACTCTGTCCTCAGTTGTAGCAATTTCTTGCTTTCCTCTATTCTATTCATATATCACCTTCATAGTTCATATATACACTACCCTACTCTTCTGTTTAACATTGTCATCTTATTGATCCTCTTTGTTTCCTAACATTCTGAACCATACAGATGTTGGACTTTACTGCTGTAGATCTCGACTAGCATTTGTGGCCACATGATACAATATAAGCACCTTTACACTTGCATTCATTCTATTATATAGATGTGTCCACATGATACACTATAAGCACCAATGCAAGTAGTGTAATGCTTTTGAGAGTAGTGTATAATGGCTCCAGGATTGTGAGGTGGTTTTTAAGTTATGATAAGTGTTGTCATTTCACTTTTGGCAAGATTAAAATAAAAATTGATAGCATGTACTACGTAGATCTGGTGATTTGTAATTGGTGGAAACAACTAATTGTAGTCCTATATGGTCAATAACAAGCGAGTTTCACATGTTACTTGCAAATCAGAAAGGCACATTTTAATTTCTGTAAAATGAATAGTTGCATGACTACTTACATAAGTCTTGTTATAGTAAAACAATCCAATCGGTTAATAACTGCTCTTTAGTCTTGTTACAGTAAAACAGTCCAATCGGTTAACGACTGCTCCTTCTGTCCCTTCTACTTGATGTCTAGAAGCTTAGATTTCTTGCAGATTTCTTGCCCACATATGAACACAATAGTTAATGAGGATAGTACTAAAAGAGAGGAGGGTATAATGGTAATTGGAATCTAACCTCTATTAAAGAGGAGATATCCACAATAAAACTAAGAATCCAAAGTACCTTAAATCGGTGCATAAACTTCTAAAACCTTAAGTGAAAAGGCAACCGTGATGTATCAGATCTCAACTTTTGAGGCAACGATGATTCAATTTCAATGCTTAAACTAATGATAATAGTATAATAACACAAATATTGGCAACATCCTTATTGCTCAATTGCAAAACCCTGCCCTTCCTTGCTCAAATATCGTCGTCCAACAAATGCTCTACACAAAGTGACGCTTGCCTTTCATTATTTGAGTTCAAGTTTTTATCTTTAAGGCGTGATTTGTCTCACTTAATTTATAATCTTTAATGCAGGTAGCTGTTGGTGGAACAAATGGCGTTCTGAAGCCTTTAGCTGAAAGATTGGATACCTTACATAAAGCAATAGCAGATCTTGCAGCGCTTCCCAAGACAGCAGATGGCTCCGAAGAGAATGAACACGTTTTCGAGAACTTCCATTCCAGTAGGACTATAAGGAAACTGGTACTGGATTCTCCCTCATTTGCTGCCACCCTGTGGAAAGTTGCCCTCAAAGGGAAGTGTGAAGTGTGGGCCCATGGTCACAGGTAAAGCATATTTTTCGTCAAGGTCTTAAGTTACTTAAAAAAGTTTTGTTCACCGAGTGAGGAGATGATCATTTTTGCAGTGGTAAGGTAGTAGCAGCCTTCCTAGAATCGAATGATCCAAAGGTGAGAGATTTGGCGAAAGCAGAGCTGCAGCCTCTTGTTGATCATGGTGTTCTTAAATCTCACGACAGCAAACAAGTCAAGCCAGATAGTTGATAATCTTCTATCCGATTCCCATGACAGCAAGCAAGTCGAGCCAGTTTCTGTTATCGGGCAGAGCAGAGTGTTGTCATGTCATGTTGCAGTAATTTTTTTAAAAAATGACATTACTTAAAGAGTACTTTCTTAGGTTGCAATGTCTGGTTCCACTTGTAATGGTTGCCATGTAGTTTCTTCTGCTTGGAAAGTGCTCAACTTGTGGCAAGCATCCTATGTTGCTGCAGAAGTTCTACTAGTTTCCTGCATCCTTGATTGGCAAGCTGGTGATCCCCAGCGAGTTGCTTTACCAAGATACCAGTTGTTTTAGTATAATATGGCAAAATTGTAGCGACCGTCTTTCATCATAGTTTCCATCCTGGGTTGACTGGTTGCAATTCTTGGGATGTTGTAATCACCGGAAAATGTTAGTTATTATATAATTTAAATTTATGTCGCGTAACAGTGGTACAATGGATACAAAAATGTAAGGGGAAGTATTCTTCAACGAGGATAAGTGCGTTCTCTCTTATGTACTGCTCTCCTGAAAAGTACCAGGAATCACAAAGAAATTTTTTGTTTGTTTCAAATGCGAGACATTTATAACTGTATGCTTTATTGAGATGTTTTTGTGTTCAAGCTTGTTGCTGAATGGCACTACCTTCTAAAATTTTCTGGATCTCCTTGAAGAAAGTAATCTGGTCCTAATTGATGCTTCAAATAAATTGAAAAATACCTAGTATTGCAGTGAAGAGTACTGCTCAACTAAAGTGGTAGAAGGAATGCGAACTAACAAAGTGAAATATTTTACAATATATATATATATATATATATATATATATATATATATATATATATATATATATATATATATATATATATATATTGTTAATATTAAAAAGAAGACATTTTTAATTGTAGCTAGTTTTTGCTTGAAACTTCTATTTCGTACTTGGTTAAGATAATAGCGAACATTGGTTTTCTGGATATTCAAAATTTTTTTGAGTAAAATTTACAACTCAAGTCAACTATGACAATAGATTTTCCACCATAAATCTTCTGGGGAATAAAAAATTCTCCGTACCAAAAGCACATTTGGCGAGTAATGCTCGAGACGGAAATGACTCACCTAGAAATGTTTGATTGGAATTTCAATTCCTCAATTGAAAGTAAAAACAAACCTTTCCTTTCATTACCGCGAACCAAAAGAGGCTTAAGGTATCATAATTCAACAAAGTTATAACATTCAATCAAAACTTTACTTATGTGCCCAAGAGAATATGTAAGGTCATTTAAGAAAAAGAAAAAGAAACTCTAAACGAACCTACGGGAGAACCCGTCTTTCCTTCTCAACAGAGCATACACATTTGTATCAGAATAATTTCACGGGTCGTACCCGTCGAACACCGACCGACTAGTCACAAGTCAAGTTTAAATTCGGGTTAGAGTCGGTAACATTCCGGGAACGTAGGTAAACACGAAGGCCCAAAGCCATAGCAAGCCGAACTATTGAAAAGCCCACGCCCCCACTGAGAAAATCCTAACATCTGGAATCATATAAAATCCATCGTCGCCGTCACACTCTTTCTCTCTCTCTCTCTCACTCTCACTCTCACTCTATCTAGGGTTTCGGGAGGAGGAGGAGGAAGAAGAGATGGTGGCCCTAACTCTCCAGAAGCGGCTCGCCGCCAGCGTCCTCAAGTGCGGGAAGGGGAAGGTCTGGCTCGACCCCAACGAGGTCAACGAGCTCTCCATGGCCAACTCCCGTAAGCATCTCCTCCTCCCGCTCTCCATTTCTTCTTCGATTCGATCGATCATTTTAGGGTTTGTTGCTAGTATTTGATTATCGACAATGTTGGCATCGATGTTGTACTTGTGTGCTTCTTGATTCTGGATTGATTTTTGGGATGCATGCTGAAGTTGCTCTGTTTTGGAGTTGAATGACTGAGTATCTGATGTTGCGACAAATTCTTTAGTTGAGAAGCTTGAAAAGATTTGAAATTTAACTGTATCTATATTGTACATAATGTTAGATATTTGGTCCGACATTGTAGTGACGACAACGTTGGTAGAAAATTGTAGCAACAAGAGTTTTTCATCGCATAAGAACTATCAGCTGATTATTGATATTTCACACGGTCACGTATAAGACATGAAGAAGGGTCAAGATGGGAATAAACTATTTCACGTCACGAATAAGACATGGCACGACATGGCACGTCACGAATAAACTATTGCTTAATGTAGAGAAGTTCACGACATGAAATTCCCTGTGGGCTGATGATGTTTCAGATTTTCAGCATACAAGAAATATATGATGAGGTTGTTGCTGTGCAAGCTTTGGTATGTAAATTCAATTGTAAAAGCATAAATCTTTATTAGCAAATAGCATGAGATTCACATAATTATATGATCACTCCAAAGCTACAGAGGAAATTTGTAAATTCAATTGTAAAAGTATAAATCTTTATTAGCAAATAGCATGAGATTCCCATGTTTGGTATGTTTAGGATTGGGAATACCCCCACACCCTGGGAATTACACACCCCCCCCCCCTCCCCCCCCCCCCCCCCCCCCCCCCCCCCCCCCGCATTGGGAATAGATTTGCGATGTTTGGCTATTTTGTTTGGACGGTTATACCCACTTTTTATTTCAAATTTTCAACTTCTATCCCAAACATGTTAATCATCATGAAATTAATGAAAGGGTATTAAAGGAAAACTAAATAAATTAAGATTCCTACCCTGTGGGAATCAAACATGGGAATGAAAATTTTTAAAATTTTGAACTACCTATTCCCAACCTAACCAAACATGGGTATGGGAATGTTGAATTCCTTTCCCATGGGAAAGGAATTGAAAATCTGTTCCTAGGAATACAAAAACTTGATCCAAACGAGCCCTTAAGTTTTGTGACGGAAAATGGTGAGTCCCAAGCTTTAATAGTTTTGGTTCCAAGTGAACCAAATTCAGTTTGCCCCCAACCAAACATAATAACATAGGATGGAGGGAACAAGACTTGGAGAACTTCACCATGGGACACACCATAATAGTTTTTGGATTATTTTGGCCCTCCGAGTTTCATATGTTGCTAACAACAAAACATCCCTTTAATCTAAAAATTATAACATTTTTTACAGGGTCAGTGAGACTTTGGGCCCAAGAAACATGCGAAAATTAGCATTTTGATCTTGAAGATGTCCATCTTAGGGTTTGGGTCATGAGACGACTTGACCCGTGTTGACCATCCAAAATCTGTTAATAAGTGGATTGAACCAGAACTCAAGAAGAGCAAGAATGTTTTTGGGATCCATAGTCTAATCAACCCTTGTTTATAATGTGATTATATAATGCTACTGTTCCAAGTCCGCATTGGGGCTTTAATCTTGGTCTAGCCAATCATGCTAGTACTAACCATGTTTGGTGTCTATTGATAATGTAGTCATGTTGCCTCTATGCTGACATAAGTCAATTGTGTCTTTTATATGATATGGTGCTCGATCTTTAACCTAGTTATATGTCTTGGTAGAAGTTTGCTAACAAGTTGAACCTATCGTATATAATGTCATTTATCAATCTATCATACACTAATCATGATAATAGTTATGATATTTGTGGTGGTAAGTGAGGAATTTGCACATAAAGACGGTGGTTGTTTGCCAAAGTAAAATATGTTCATCTCTATATTGGTTCAATCATTGGCAAAATGTTATTGAACACAATTTAAGATAATTTGTTGTAGTGTGGGACTATTTTTCTAATATCTTCAAGTTTCTTATTTGGCACAGGCCAGAACATTAGAAAGCTGGTGAAGGATGGATTTATCATCAGGAAACCCATGAAGATCCACTCACGGTCTCGTGCAAGACGTGCTATGGAAGCAAAAAGGAAAGGACGTCATTCTGGCTACGGTAAACTGCGATTAAAAGTTGTGTAAAAGATTCTTCTTTATTGTGTAATGCCTATTTACTAGTAAAGGTATTAAATGTTGCAGGTAAGCGCAAGGGTACAAGGGAAGCTAGGCTACCAACAAAGATCCTTTGGATGAGGAGAATGCGAGTTCTGAGGCGTGTTTGCTTAGGAAATATCGTGAATCAAAGAAAATTGACAAGCACATGTATCACGACATGTACATGAAAGTGAAGGGTAACGTCTTTAAGAACAAGCGGGTGCTGATGGAGAGCATTCACAAATCCAAAGCTGAGAAAGCAAGAGAGAAGACTCTTTCTGACCAGTTTGAAGCAAAGCGAGCCAAGAGCAAGGCCAGCAGGGAGAGAAAGATTGCTAGGAGGGAAGAACGCTTAGCACAAGTGAGTTGAATTTTTATCATGTTAATATCTGTCTTCTTTACATTGGGTTTAATTAATTTGTCAAAACAATGCTGATCTTTCAGTTAATAAGTTAACAAACTATGTTTGCTGTTCATCTAGAAAAGAGAGATTATATTTTAACTCTGAAAGTGGGAGTTCGTCAAGATGAATGTTTTTTCTTCCTTTGGGACTAACTTGAAAAATCAATGCTAAAGGAATAAATTGCTACTCCAATTCCCCACTATTATGTGCATGAGAAGGTTGACTATTCCGGTGGAAACATTATCTGCATACTAGTCTTGTATCTTTTATTTCTGGCACATATTATGATGATTAATCCGACGGCCAATATGACATGCAAATTGTAAACCTATACCAGTTCACTAAAATCTATGAAGGGGCAAGATAGCTGTATATCATGTGCATCATATGCGTTCAAATCTGGTAAAACAAGTTAGTCAATCCACCTTGCCACATACCTTTTTTTCTTGGTCAACTTGCAAAGTATTCTTTACCTTTTCTAAAAATAAGGATGATGAGTGAACATGGTGTTTCACCCAGTTGTGTATGTTCATTTCATGCTGATGTTCTTCATTTGTTCATGCAGGGTCCAGGAGAGAAAGTACCAGCAGCCCAACCTGCAACCAAACCTGCAGAGTAAGGCTTGCTACTTTAGGTATTTAAATCACTGATATTCTAATTTGATCTATCAGTTGATTCTCTCATTGGTCATTTTTCCGGTCACCTGCCAAGAAATCCAAAAAATGAGAAGCTGTAGCAGAACCTGTAGGTCTAATTTATGTGCAGCTACTGAATAGCTTTCTGAAATGTTGCTTCATGAATTGTTTGTTTTGGTCTCTACACTTTTTCCAAATTACGAAATGGATGAAAGTACTAATAGATCATTGTAGGCATTTTAGTAACACCCTTTCCTGTTACTGCATTTGGTGCATGCACATTTATTATGCTTAAATTAGCAAACGGAATAGCTGTTGCAATTAGGCAGCAAGTTACTGCATTTTGCTTATGGAGATATTACTGGCTGAAATGATGTGGCAGTTGCTGTTTTATTAGAATGCTTATTCTTACCTTTACTGCTCTAATTTTTTTTTATATATACTTTGACATAATTGCTTTATATTATTCACACTTACCTGCAACTGAGATCTTTTAGATAATACTTGGTCTAGATGTTCTTGATAACACGGTTCTTTCTTTCTCGTTGGGAAGATTCTGGTGGTCATAGTATGATAGCAACTTGCAGTTGTTTTACATTTGCTCTAAATAGCAACACAATTTGTAGAGAGATCAAACATTCAATGTGTTGAAGCATTCTTTTTAAGGCTACATGGGAAGTGAAAAAGTGTCCTTTCATAATATTTCCAAGATATTTTGTTTCCTCACTAGATGTTATTTGGTTGATTTTATTGCATTGGATTTCTAGCTTTGGGATTGTTATTCCTTTATTTTTTTATAGCTTAATGCGAATGCAATTTCTTATAACAAACTGTATCATCTACAGTCCAACTAGCACCTATGGTTTATGTCATGGCCATTTTATGCTCATTGCTATATTGGCTAATAATTTAGCACCAACATAAAGAAAGTTGGTGTTAGGTCCACATTTTGTCGTAAAATTGTCAAATAATATATATGTAGCTTTTGTATGACCTATATATCGGATTCTTTTTATTTTTTTTATGGAAAAAGGTTTGAATGATGATGATTTCTAGCTCCGAGTTCATAATCATGCAAACAAAGATCTGTTCCGAACATTTTGGATCTGTTTGGATCCTCTTCTTCCGCTTTAACACAAGCACATCATATCTGGCAATGGCTTCTGATAGAATTTCGATCTCTTGGCTATTCTATATTCCGGCTATTATGTGTCAGACATGTTTGCACATTCTGTGCATCCAAATCCTTTGTCCGTTCCTCCTGTAATTGACTGTTTGGCTCGTTTGGACCACCTTTGGTTCCTCCTGTAATTGACTGTTTGGCTCGTTTGGACCACCTTTGGTCACCGGATAATTTCTCAACAAAAGCAATATTTTCGCTGTGTAGATACAGTTCCCAAGAAATAGTCAACTATATCCATAACTCAAAAATAACATATCACATTAAGAATGCATTTGCCAACGGCTGGGGGTGAGCATTATTCAGTTGTGGATAGAGGTTTATTTTAGCTCGGTTTTGAAAATAGTAAAAATATTATTTGTTTTCGGTTCAAAACCTGCAAATCGAATGAAAGTCATGGAATTATGTGAATGTTCTCTTCTTTTTTTAAATGTTTTTTGAAGTCCTCTTTTGTAATTTAACTAGTTACTAGTCCAATTTTGTTTAAAATAAGTATAAAATATTTTTTTTATATATAATTTAACCACACGTTGAACTTTGTGTCCATTAAAACAATAGCCTAACCGAATAAAATATGTTAGTTTTGTTTGGTTATAGCTAATTGCAGTTGGGGGACTGGGTGGGTTTTTTTTTTTTTTGAATTTGAGTTTATTTGATTTTGATTATTTTGTTTAGTTGAAAGTTGAGACATTCAGAAATTGAATGTCGTTCCTTTCTGTAGTAGAATCTTTTGGTTGCAAGTACTCTGCAAGTCGAAGAAAAAGCGTCCGTGAACTTCCTTAAGCATGTAAGGACTTTGGAGCCTTGAAAGTAAGTCGCCTAATAGACATTCGTCACTGGTTCAACAAAATTTTCGTGCAGTTCCGTCGCGTCTTCCTCGTCGATTCAGCTTCCTCATACCGTCTCTGTTGCCATCTGCTGCTGCATCTATCTTGATCGAATGGGACCGAGCCAGAGTGTTGCCTTGCCACTGCAATAATTTCCAATCATTCTTTGAAGAATAAAGTGCAAGCTTGTTGAATATTTCATAGGGAGTCAAATTACAAATTATTTGTTATATGAGGATAAATATCGAACATATTTTATTTTCTTCCAAGAGAGGCTTTTTCTCATGTTTGTAATGCGCAATGGTTACGATAAAATGTGTTGTAAATCTTGTCTGAAAATGCAAATTTAATTACATATTTACTTATTTTTCATGGGTTTTCATTAGCAGAAACGGAGCAGAGGGACAAGGGTGCCCTGCCCTGCCCTCCAGCAAAACTAAATAAATAAAGCCATTAAGCTCTTTTGTAGTTTTGTGGTTTCCATGGGTACAATACTTAGGTCTCGTATGGTTCGTGGAATCATCGGGTTAGAAAAAGAGAGTGATTACTTTTTTAATGTCTGGGTGCCAAAGGAATTGAGGAGGAAAGGAAAGTGATTGCTAATGGAAGGAAAAGTAGGGAAAAAATGATTTCATCAAGGAATCACTTTCCCACATTGAAGCATTCACTTTTCTTTCAAAAATTTTGGCATTTCTAAACTTCGGAAAGAAAAATCAATAAAAAAATTATAATTTTTCAAAGGAAAGGAAATGCCAAGGAATTGATTTCCTTTTCCTTCCATTCCGCGAACCAAACGAGGCCTTAGGCAGGGGCGGATCTGTATAGGGTCCAAGAGGCCCCCCCCACCCCCCCTCCCCCAATTTTTTTTTTTTAAATGTTGATTATTATACAAAATTGTTTACAAGTTTACAATATATATTAGTTTGTCCCTCTACTGCTCAAAGAATAACTTAGCTCCAGTGGTAGTGTTTTGGACTTTCAATTTAGAGGTTACAAGTTTCAAATATCCTCTCTCACATAATCAAATATTTTACATATTTGATGTGTAATGTTTTGCTTATTTTTTGGTAACAATTTAAATATATTGACTTTATTTTTTTGCTCATTTTTGTTTGAGTTTTAGTATATTTTTTGGTATTGAAGTCCAATTAACATGACAACTTTAAGAATTTCTACATGTAGTAGTACGGCCCTTCCATAATTTTAATTCTGGTTCCGCCCATGACCTTAGGTATGGGATTTGTTGTCCATACTTTGGTGTCTCTAACCATATTATCTCTCACAAGTAGAGATAGATCCCACAAATTTTATAAAAAATATATATTCAAAATTGGTGGAGTCCACCTCTATGTGAGATAAGACATGATTGACGACATTAAAATGAGAACAACAGATTCCAACCCCAATATTTAGGGGTTCATGTGGGAATGTTAACGGAGGTTTAATTTGAAAAAACTTGAGGCATGTTTGGATCACTTATAACTCAAAATTTGAATTTAAATGTTAATAGTGGGATAAAGGTTGTTTGGATAACACAAAGTCCGGAAAGGTCTTTTGGAAAACAATTTGGAAGTTCTCCTGTTTAAATGTTGTCTTTCTGGAGCAATTTTTTTTTCTTAAAAATACTTTGATGTGCACTTTTGCGCGCGTCTGTGCACGAACATGATGACCCAGTCCATCCCCTCCCTTGCCACCCCCTTGTGCCCGCGTCCGGCCTCCTCTGCTCACAAACGTGGTAGTCCAAAATGAACATATATATAATGATGTACGTAAGATTGCATTGCATTCATTGAAGAAGTAAATTGTGTGTAGATTACTATTTGATCCAAAGTCGACTTCTTCGTTTGTTGTTTATGCGGATAAATATCCAAATATATGTTTTGTTTAGTCAATTTACTCTTTATTCTCCTCTAATTAAATCTATTATGGTCTGAAAATGTAAAAACTCTGGACCATGCCCAAATTTTGGGTTTTGCATGTCCGTTGGTTCCTCCCGTTCAGTCCTCGACCAACTAAAAATAGTACCCAACATTCCCAAACAGAACCTCTTTTTAACCACCTATAAATTCAATTTTTATAACAATTTGGTTTCTCTATCTAGCAATCACCATGGCTTCCTCCATGGGCATCTCCCTCCTCTTCCTCTGCGTAACCGTCGCAACGGCCGCCGCCGCCGGCGCAACCAACGCCACTCGCCTCCGAGAGGCGTGCGGCCACACCCCTCACCCCGACTTCTGCGTCAGCTCCCTCCTCTCCGACCCCGCCGCCCCCGCCGCCGAGCCCGACCGGCTTTCCGGCATAGCCGTCCGCCTCGCGGCCGACAACGCGGAGGACGCCAGGCTCCACGCCGCCGCCCTCCTCATGGAAGGCGCCGGCAGCGCCAGGGGGGCGCTCACCCGGTGCCTCCGCGCCTGCGAGCGGAAGTTCACGGACGCCGCCGGCCAGCTCGACGCCTGCGCCGCGGCGCTCGACAAGAAGGACTACGCCGGCGCCGGCAGGCTGGTCGGGGCGGCGGCGGCGGACGCGACGGGATGCAACGACGGGTGCAAGAGCGCCGCGGCGGGAGGGCCGACCGCCGCCGCGATGACGTCGGTGGTCGAGAAGAGCGAGGACTTCTTGAAGCTGTGCGATGTAGCTCTGGCGCTCACCAAGCTCGTGTCGTCTAAATGAGATGCTCCCTCTCTCTCTCTCTATATATATTTGTTCGATCGAGGTCGTGTGTTGTGGAATGTACAACCATTCTGAAACATTGTTAGCAATTCGGCAAACGAAAAAAATTCGAAACGGCAAAAGTACGAGTATAAATCGACACAATATAAATAAAATATGGTCAAAAATTCAGTCAAAAATTCGTCTAACGGAAAACATTCAGATTATATTTGATTCGTGTTTAGTACGTTTCATATGAACAAATTCGGCACTAAAAGTTCAGCATATATATAGGGCCGATCCACCTCTACTCCTTCATAAATAAGGGTTCAGTGTGAGAATAAGAAGATGTTGGATGATAAAAAACCGAAAAAAAATTCTTTGATTGTTGCAAACAACATGTGCAAAGACTCTTGGATTTCCTTTTTTTTGGTTACCGTAAGACTTTTTCTTGCGCCAGTCTTAATATCTAACAGCAGCAAGAGTCAAGAAAGTCGAGACTGTTGGGTTTCTCGGTCACGTTTTTGTGGCCGAATTTTTTTAAAATTCGTACGGTACGCGTTTAAAACGCCACATGCTTAAAATTTGCGCACAAATTCGAATTTTTTAAAAGTACGTAAGTATTATACGTTTATTTAAGATACGAAAAAATTTGCGTATAATACGCGTTTTATTCGGGTGATTGCTAACAAGGTTCTGAAATAGCATAGGGAGAGGGGAGTCCTTTTTCAAATATAAATGGAGGAAGCAATCAAATAAAATAGGAAAAAAAAAATATTTCTCAATTTACTCAGCTGCATTCGGTGTTGTAAATAACGTTCGAGACAGTCGTCTAGTGTTTCGATATTGACAGTGGAGAAGGCAATTGGAGTAGAATTGACGAGATAGACGAATGCATGTGTTGGACTGTTGTCAAATTTTAGTTTAAAAAAACACAAAAAGGTTTCAGGTGCTTAGACATATAATATTTTTCTAATTCTAAGGACACTCCTAAACTTATTTGGAACTAGTTCTTACTAGAAAATAGTTCAATTTGGTGGAACTTTTACTCGGAACAGCTCCAATTTTACTTGGGACTAGTCCAACGTCCAAAGAACTAGAATTTCTATAGAGACAGAAGCCGGCGGGAGCGCGGGTGCGAGGATGTCCGTGGGGGCACGGTCGAGCTTTGGGAGGGGAGGAGGAGGAGAAGGCAGAGGAGGACGAGGCGGAGGAGGAGGAGGAGGAGGAGGGGGAGAAGGAGGAGGCGGCCAGGGATCGGAAGGAGGAGGACTGTCAAAAAATTGACAGTCCTAAGACAGTCCTAAAAAATTAGGACTGTCAAATTTTTGACGGTCCTTCCAATAGGAAGGACTATCAATTTTTTGACAGTCATTTCTATTGAGAGGACTGCCAAAATTTTGACAGTATTGAAAAAAATTGGACTAGTCCCAAACAAAAGTTTGGATGGCAAAATTGAAAATAATTTTGAGAAAAGTTGGGCCAGCAAGTTTGGAAATGTCCTTAGAATTAGCATAATATTCTTACATCCTAATTTTGGTGGATGAAAAAAATGGAAAAGTATACTCAGCCCAAAAAAAAAAATCGAAAAAAAAAACCGCAGCGCCACGTGGCAGCTGCGGATTGGTCAAATTTTTTTTTTTAAAAACACTCAGCTCCCTCCCTGCTGACGTCGGTCGGAAACCGACCAGTCGAAACCCGACACGTGGCCGCGGTTTCAGTCGCGGTTGAAACCGCGGTCCATGTATCAGAGTTGAAAAAAAATAGACTCATATTAGGTATGAATAAAATATTTTTAAAATATAATAAATGATCTCTATTATACAAAGGGAGAGAGAGAGAGTAAAATGGTAAAAAATATCAAAATTGTTCGAATATTGACTCGAATACATTTTTTTCTAGCTTAGTTTTTTTAAAAAGTATTTTTGAGTTAGTGAACAATGAAGATAATTTTTTTTTTTTTTTTTTTTAAATTCCTTCTGTAACCGACATGGTTTAATAAAGATGTGTATGTGTGTGAGTTATTTAAAAAAATCGCCAAAATATGTCAATAGCCCTTTCTATTTTTGTTAAATTTCAAAAAAAAGGGGTAAATTTTCAAAATAATCCATCACTGAATTTGACAGTTTAAATAAATATTTTTTACTAAACTTAGTCGGCTTTTGTGGTTAGCGAGAAGATAAATATAATTTTTTTTGACTAAACAGATGATCTCGAGATTAGGGGTGCAACTCGGACGGGTTGGGTCGAGTTTGAGGTCAACCCGAGTCCAACCCGATGAATCATAAGTCAAGTCTGAGCCCAAGCCGGGCCCGACCTTGGGTTCAATATATGAAGCCCAAGACCAAGTCCGGGGGATCGGATTTGGCTCGAGTTGGGTCGGATCCATCGGGTTTATTGGACTCTGATATAATATTTGAAATAATTTTAAACAAAAATAAAACTCATAATCAAATAGCAATCAAGTCTTAATCATTAAAAAATACAAACTGAAATAAGATTTAGGATAAGGAGTTGAAGAGTTTGGGTGGAGAAATTTATGATTTAAACTTTTTATTTAAGAAGTATGAATCAATATATATATATATATATATATATATATATATATATATATATATATATATATATATATATATATATATATATATTTTACTATATAATAAGGAAATTTGATGGTGAAACTTTTGAATTCCTAAAATACCCTTAAGTATCTATTCTACTATATAATAAGAAAACTTGATGGTGAGACTTTTGAATTCCTAAAATACCCTTAAGTATTTTATAAAAATAATATTATCATGTCAACTTGCATGTTATTTATGCTTAATAGTTAAAGCAATAAAGTTGCATGTTATGAAGTCTCTTCTTTCTATACAACTTTTCATGCATGTTCCAATGATAATAAATTTTATTGTCCTTACCATTTTTCAAAGGTTATTATTTTCAATAGAAAATTATAAAAATAAAATTCGTACTTTAAATTTTTGACATTGTAAAAAAAAAACACACACATATGAATAATCATCTGAAAAAGACAGAAAGATGGTAGCTGATCTTATGATATTCTTAATAAAATACGTGCAAAGCACGTACATGTGGACTAGCATATATATATATATATATATATATATATATATATATATATATATATATATATATGTGTGTGTGTGTGTGTGTGTGTGTCGGATTTCGGGTTCTTCGGGTAACCCGACATATTAATCCGAGCCCAACCCAATTTTTGATCGGATTCAAATATTTTAATCCGAGCTCGAATCCGAATCCGAACCCGAGTATCTTCAACCCTAACCAACCCATTAACGGTTTACCCGATTGGGCTCGGGTTTAGCCCGCCGCCCGAGTTGCACCCCTACTCGAGATGGAGCAATGGGTGAGGCACAAAGTTTTACGTCGGCAAAATAAAATAAAAAAATTTCTGTGGAACAGATATAAATGTGTGAAACTCAAATTAATTCGTCCCTTCCCTTTAAATTTGAAAATGTCCAAATATCACCCCCATCAATTCCAAACCCTAACCCTAGAAATCTGTTCAAGAAGCTCTCTTCTTCCTCCTCCCGATTCTTCTATCCTCCGACGGATCATGGCGAGGAAATATCCCGCCAGCATCAGCAGCAGCTGCACCATCTGCAGCAGCTCCACTCCATCTGCGCTTCCTGCGTCAACTACAGGTCCAAACCCTCTCCGATCTCGAGCATCTTGTTTTCTTTCGTCGCAAAAGTTTAGGTTTCTATTCTCATATTTTCCATTATAGATTGGACGAGTACAACTCGTTGTTGCGATCTTCGAAGAGGTTCTCGGTTTCCCTCTTCCAGAAGATTGAACGAAAATTGGAGGCGAAGGTCAGTTAAAATTGGACATCTTTTTCTATAATTTTCCGCAGCAAATTCTGAAAATTTTGAATCAACTGGCTAGAAAAAACTGGAGGAACAAGTTGAGTGGAGAGTGATTCAGAACGAGAAGATTGCAAAGTTGAAAGCGGAACTGCGTTTGTTGGAGGAGCAGCTATCGAGAGGTTGGTGGTCCCTTTTGTGTGTCACTATTTAAAGTTTTCTTTTGTGTGTGCTGATAATGATTGCTAATGATTTGGATTCTCTAGACAAGGCCAAGGTTGCCAAAGGATCCGCAGAACTGAAGGTCAAAACCGAGTCCTTGGACTCGGCGTTTTCTGTGGTAAAACGAAAAGTTTCAATCTTGCCATTGCTAGTCTAATTAAATGTTGCCTAGGAGGCCAAAAACTGAAGCCGTCCGTGTTGATTCGTGTCAGACATTTGTCGACGTGCCTGTGTTGCTTGTGTATTTGGTGTTATGTTTGTGTCCGTTTATTTTGCTCTTGTTAGTAGCTGCTTCTTTGATTCCAGCTACGGAGGCATCGGGTGAAGCTCTTGGAGAAGTTCTATCGAAACCTTAATTGCTCCAGAACTTGGAACTTGTAAGTGTTCTTGTTACTTATTTAATATTAAATTGTTCATTATATGTAGCGTACTGAGCTCCATGCTTGCCACCAGGGGCGGAGCTAGCCTCTAAAGTTGAGAGGGGCTGAACTTTAGGTAAATGTGGGTTTCATATTGAACTAGCCAATTCCTTGCAGTTCTAAGTACTGTCAAGTAATATGTTTTGCACACTCGCAACAAAAGTCTAAGAAAATTTCACATCTTGATATTAATGTAAAATGATCATGCAAATACTTAATGCAGGTTCACAAAATATACCGAATACCGAACGGAACAAGTACAAAAGCAGAGTAAAACTAACCATGAGGTCTTGTTCAGAGCTTTTGAGCCTTTCAGTCCAGTCTTGTGCTTGTAGAAATCATCAGATCATAAGGTTGTCACCTCCAAAACTACCGGCAGCTCCAAATTTTCACTGCCTCTCCGAATCTTAAGGAAAACCTCGTCTCCAACACTATATTCATCCAGAACCTTGAATAGTTCCGCTTTATTTCTAATCTGCAAACAAGAACCATTATATTATTTGGTCACGAGAATTTCCTTTAAGCGTTTGACTATTTGTAAGAAGCTAGATTGAGATGACAAGAACAAAAAAAAGGCCCAAGCATAAACATACAGGCTTCTCATCAACTGCGAAAATGACATCTCCAAGAATTATGTTGCCTGTGAAACCCCTAGTTGTTGGACGTAAACCTGCTTTGGCTGCAAGACTGTCCCCAGCAACCTAATAAAACAGTATAGGAATACTGCTTGTAAATATAGCTAGTTTTTCAAAGGATTATTAATTTAACATCAGTCATCATGAAGTTCAGTAATACCTGAATCACCAAATACTAAGATTCTGCAAACATGTGAACTAAACAAAAAAACATAATGAACAAGAATATCAAGATTAACTAATGAATTAAAAAAAAAAGAAAAAATAGTGAACAAGAATTGTTTCATACACTTTCCACAAAATCTTTGAAGACCTGAATCCAGCATTACAAGAAAATATACACAAAATTGTCACTTCAAAGTTCAGCAACAGAAGGTAGTTACCCAAAAGCTACAAATAAAATCCAAGCATAAAATCAAAATGTGTCCATCCCTTATAGTTTCATACAACTTAGAACCAAATACAAGCAAATTCATTGTACCCTACGATCCATTAGTTGCACCCTACGATCCTTAATAAAAGCAAACTCATCAATTATTGAATCGGGATCAATATCTTCAGCAAGTTCTCTCTCAATAAAAAGAATCATAGAATTTCTTAGAAAGTCGTTGTCCATCTTGTTACGGCGTGGTGATTTAACAAGCTTCATGGCTGAGAAAGCTCGTTCTGTAGTTGCTGTAGAAACTGGAAGGGTTAGTATAAGACGAATCAATCTATCAATCAGATAGTAATTCTTGCACTTGTTTGTTTCAAATAGTCCTTGACATAATTCTGAGATGCTGGACATATTCAGAAATTTTGGATGATGGGGAATATCAAGTTCATAGAATTGCAGCTGACATCTCAAATTACGAAGCTCTTGCAAACTAAAATCACGAGGATAAAATTTCTCAGCAAGACTACAAATATCATCAACTTTAAATGATTTATAGTTATCACCGGGATCTAAAGCAGAGCTGAGGGTAAGAAGTTCCATTGTCTCTTCGGGAAACCTCTTATTTAACTCTGATAGCTGATAATCAACCACATTGTTGAAAATATCAAAGTGGTAATGATGCATATTAGTGAGTTGCGAAGAACGACGAGTAGCCTCTTTGTAAGGAGCACACATATCAGGCATATCTATGTCATTCTTATTGCAAAATGATTCCACTTGCATAAAGAGAGAATCCCACCCATCTGCTCTTAAAGTCTTCAAGAGTTCCTTTGCAAGGGAGACCATATTCATAGCATTTAAAATATCGAGAGATTTGTGTTGTAAGTCACGACAAAGCAAATCAGTGATGCCCATAATCTTGCTCATTAAATTTAAGATAAATGCAAAGTCAAAGGATTTCAACGCTATCAAAGCACCAGCAGCTTCCCCACGTATAGAGTTTGAAGACCCCTCCTCAACCATTTTTGCAAGAACTTTGCAAGTTGCATCATACATATCTATCAAGCTGCAAATAGAATAAAAATGAGAGCTCCACCGAGTGGTTCCGGCTCGATGCAAAGTACCAATTTGATTAGCCCCTCTTCTAGTCGCACGTTCACCATTAGCTATCATATCTACAATTTCAAAAGCTTGAGCAGATTGTAATTCGGTAAGACGTTTAGGAGAAGCTCCTACAAGGTTAACAATGGACGTTAGTTTTAAAAAGAATAGCCAAACAGAAGTTTCATCATTAGCCGCCGCAACCAAAGCTAACTGTAGGCGATGGGCAAAACAATGAATATAATATGCATATGGATTTTCTTCAAGAAACTTGGCCTGCAGTCCATTCCACGCCCCACGCATATTACTAGCACCGTCATATCCTTGACCTCGTATATTTTGTACATCCAAATTGTGAAAAGCAAGTACTTGAGATATATTTTCCTTCAGAGTCGATGCAGCGGTATCTGGAACACGAACAATATCAAAAAAACGCTCTCGCACAAAACCATGACTATCAACAAATCTCAGAACTATAGCCATCTGCTCTTTGTTGGACTCATCCCTTGCTTCGTCAACAAGAATACAAAATTTTGCCTCCCCAACCTCTGCACGGATTTTAGTTCTCACTCTATCAGCAAGAATGCCCAACATCTCCTTTTGAATATCTGGTGAAACATACTTTGCATATTCTGGAGCCTTTTCAAGGACTGTATCTGCAACATTAACATTAAATTTTGCCATCATTTTTACCAATTCAATAAAATTTCCACGGTTTCTCGAACCAGGAGACTCATCATGGCCTCTAAAAGCACAAGCTTGAAATGCAAGCCAACGAACGCTCTCAATAGTAGCCTTAAGCCGTAACCTGTTCTTTTGAATTTCTTCAGAACTTTGAGCATTCATTACAATGTTAATGTGTCGAATCGGATCTGCCAAATCTTGTATACTTCTAAGTGCATTGTTATGTGGTGAAGTGGGCTCTCCTACATGTTTCAAAAATGCACAATTATCTCCATCATTTACCCTCTTCCAGCTTTTAAACCCTTGAACTGTGAATGCCACCCGATTTGATGTATTACCTTGAAAGAGGAAGCATGGAAAACAAAATGCCAAGTCTTTTGAAGGAGAATACTCTAACCATGAAAATTGTTGGAACCAAGAGTATTTGAATCTCCGAAATTGGTTGCCGAATTGAGTTCGTGGATATTCATGAAGTTCAGGTTGATATGGCCCCGCTTTAATATAAGCTCTTCTAATATCATCACGTTGATTAACTGGTTGTTTCCAAATTGGAATACGCAGTCCCGGATCCCTTTCAATAGAAATAGAATCAAAATGTGTTTGAGGATTCAGAGGAGATGGTTGTAAGCTTGGTGCCGCGGTTTCTTCATTAGAAACATTAGACGTTTGACTTGATGTTTCAGCAGCTCGTAATTTTTGAAAAAATGAAGTTATAGGTCTCACTCTCTTCTTTGAAGGTTGATGATGTTCCATAACCTAAAAGTAATTATATATTAAAACCTAAAATATAACATAGTAAATTTTTGTGCATATTAAAAAGACAGTTTAAAAAAATTAGAAATTGTTTGTGAATATGAAAAAGACAGTTTAAAAAAATTAGAAATTGTTTGTGAATATGAACAATCTGTCAATCTCTATGTGGGTTCATAAAAAAATAAAAAAGTAACTGATGATATATAAAAACTAAACTATTATATTAAATTAAAGGCTAACGGGAATAAAGAATTGTACCCTTTTGTCTGTTGGGGCCTGGTGGTCTCCTCTTGTGAAACCCCAAATTAACAAGCAATCTTAATTTACCGGAGCCTGCTGCAAAAATTTGTCTGTTGTTGGCTTCAATTTGCTGGTGGAATGTTCTGACCCAGAGAGAGTGTCAGAGAGGAAAATGATAATTTTTTTCTTTTTTGACAAACTAAAACCTAAAACCTAAAATTTTGACAAACTAAAACCTAAAATTGAAGGGCATAATGCATACATAAAAATTGGAGAGCATGTTTGTTGCATACATAAAATTGAAAAACATGCTGTGCATACAAAAAATTGGAGAACTCGTAGGCTACGAAACATACCAGCTTTGTTTGGACGGGGAATTGATTAACTAAGAAGCATATACATGAGAGCTCCTTTGGCTACGATACATGAGAGCTCCACCTAAAAATTTTGGGTAGGCCGCCGACTGCTTTTGCTCCTCTGATGTGTTGGGAACAATGGGACGGCTGATGCATTTGCAGCTTTGTTCCGTTCCCTAGCTTGGTGATTGAAGTGTTGGGGCGGGCTGTGGTCAGCTGGGCTGCCAAATGCCCATCAAATATCCCCCTAAAAAAAAAAAAAAAAATTTTTTTTTTTTTTTGGGCCGGGCTACAGCCCACCCGTGCCCTCTCTGGGCTCCGCCCTTGCTTGCCACCTGTTCTTTCTGTTTCATGGCTGATCCAGTATGTTCTAAAAAGTCACACCTAGTCACGTCTTAGGCTCAAGGCTCACCCTTGCGCCTCATTTTCTATGTGGAGACTGGAGAGGCTCATTCACCTAGGCTAATCTGAGGCTTACGCCTCATGCGCGTCACATAATTTGAGGCACGCGCATCGTGCACCTTATGCGGCCACACCTACTTTTGAGGTGCGGCTGAAGCGCACAAGACTGATTAGTCTATTGTTTTTCTATTGTTTTTTTGTTTGTTTGTTTGTGATAGATATGTTTTAGTATTTTAATGTATATAATAATATAACAATTCTACTAATCTTTCTATTGTTATTAATATGTTTTGTATCTTGACTTATGATGTTGACAAGTCAATCAAGACAAGATCTTGGTTCAAAATATTATCCCTCCTCATCATCATCATCCAAGCCTTCTCCCATCAAAATGGGGCGACTTATGGAGCATAAGAAATCTCCATAAAAGATTTGACAAAATTTATGACCATCTATCCACCCGATGTCAGCCCTTTATGTTGGTGCCAGATTACTAGCAAAGTTAGCTATGAATGTGAGATGGCTATGCAGCCAGTTGGTGGGTAGGTAAACATACCTTTTGGGTTGGAGTTTAAGCTCATGCATCCAAGAGCAAGAGCACCTTCCAAGTTCCCTTAGACTATAAAGAGTCTAGATAAAGAGGTTAGATGATACATTTCTATTATCTCTAAACGGATATAAATGATATGAACACTAACAAATGTATCAAGTGAACCAATTTATATTTCTATTATAATTAATAAGTTTTGTATTTGATAATGATGATGATAGATACAAAATCGTTTTTATTGTTTGAGATGAAGTTTGTCCATTTCTATTATTACGAAAGTGTGATAGTTTATTATGAGTTTTGATGATGGTTAACTATTAGTTGTTGATTCTATAATGGTGTTATGAATTGATTAGACTTCATTTTTTAATATTTTAATGATGTTATGAATTGATTATATATAATATGATTTATTTATGTCAAACTGTTATTTAAAAATACTAGAAATGTGTGCGCCTCTTTGTTGAAACCCATGCCTCGCCCTGCGCCTCACGCCTCACGCCTAGCCTCCAAAAGACCCTAGGGTCTCCACTGCACTTCACGCTTTTTAAAACATTGGGCTGATCATATAAACCAAGTTTCGGTCCAGGCCTTTCCCATCCCTCCGGAGAATAAATTTATTGCACTGCTTGCTGTTTCAGTCTGTCAAGATTTGGTATATGGTTTGCGGATTTAGAATACACATCTAATACAATTTGAACTGGACCAATGCAACATTTTTCTCGACATTAGTCTCGGCCACCTTGTGTGCACCTGCTCTCAGGCCAGTAGTTCGTGCATCGTACGGTAGCATCTGCGCTTAAACAATATGCTACTGTATTCTAGGTTATGCTTAGCTACACTCTTACATGCCATTCACTATGGCTATTTCTCAAAACCAATTTGTCCTTTAGATTTTGGAGCTACTCATGTTTGTTTCTAGTATTGTTTGTAAATTGGGACACAAATTTGAACACAATTAACTATTTATTATTAACCTTAGACTAGCCCTACTATGATTTTGGGTCTTCCCGACGTTATCGACCATCAAACATCAAATCTTGATTGGCTTACAATCATCTCTTGAAACTCACTCCTAATGTCATCTCATCCACTTGCAGCATGAGAAAAGAAGGATTAGAAATAAAGAGAGAAAAGGAGAGGAACAAGCACCAATAAAGTTATTATATGGTTTAGGTTAGGTGTGCATTCTTGATCTCTCATACTCTACAGTAAAATATAGTTAAACCGTTAAGGTTATGATTCATTACTTATATTAGGTTCTTTTGGAGTTTTTTCTTCTTGGTTTTGGCCAAGAGCAGGCAAAATGGTACTTGGCTTCTTTTGGTTGGCTTAGTTCAAAACCAAAAATAACAACAAGACCAGTACATATTGGTTATGCTGGAACTTAACACTATGACAAAAAACCAACCTTTTGATGTTACTGAAGCATAAGAATTCTCAACAATACATGTCCACTGGGAACCTTTTTGAATAATGGAAACAAGCGACAAGTGAGCCTCCCTCGTCAATGAACTGCTTGTGATGCCTGTTTATTGTAGGGTCCTCTCGGTGTTTGATTGAGGGAGCGCGTTCACCATTTTTTTGAATAAATTGGATAACAAGAATAATTTGTTAGCCACACTAGTCTTACCATACGAAGGAGGAACCTGGATCTAACATGTATGGAACAGGTCATCCCTGAATAAAAGTTGATAAACTTTGTTCAGTTGACCTACTTATGAAACCATTATATGTATTTTTATGCTAAAACTCGATCGCACTAAGTTGTCCTGTTCATACTATCCACATGCAACTTCAATAATATAATTTAACCACCGACAATTTGTTTATCTGCATAGGAGATGGAATGATATGCACTACAACTTTATACTACTCAATAATCATTAGAGCTTATGAATGTTCATTATGCAGTCCTAAGCTACTAGCTATAAGCTGTTGGCTATTGCTGAAGTCATTGAACATCATCAGCTATATATTATTGTTCTTACCCTTCATATGTTCGCCTTTTCCATTTTCAACGCAATTCTTCTTTCGCCTATCCTTTGCTTCTATAGGCATGCTATTTTCAAAGTGGTTCTTTTTCCACCGAGCAATTGTTGTTTTCTGGCTTTAACGGTTTGGTTGCAAGTTTCTCCAGGATATGAGAGTTCGATATGTGAGTAGGTTAATGATTTTTAATTTTATTGAACAAATGTCTATTACATTTAAGTTTGGCAAATTTATGCAGCGTATATAATTTACATGTGACCTGTATCCTACATTTTACCAATTTGAAAGTGCTCTACATTTAGAAATTTGTCTTGTCCAGTTGTCTTTGTTATGCCTAGAGTCTGTTCATGTCGATCTGTGCAAGATTGTCCATGTGTTTTCCCCTTTAATACTGTAGTAGAAGGAAGGAGTAATGCCCCTATTCCCGTTCTTTTTCTGCATTATTGCTTAATTTTCTCTTATAACTGTTTTTTTTTTGGGTATCATTGCTCTTTGATATTTATGGTTATTATTTTTGATTCATTTGACAAATCTAAGTCCATTTCCTTTATCGCAGATGACAATTACCTCTGAGCTTCTTCACAAACAATCTGTGGTTATACAACAAATTAGTAAATTCTTTCCAATGTGCCGGGTAAGCACTACATAACTACTGATACAATTCTTATTCTGGAAGAAATAGTACTTGCCATCATGCCATTAGAAAGTCATAATTCATAGTACTTATTAGCCTATATGTATCGTATCGGATGAACCGATCGAAATGGTAATATATATTTTTGTATCGTAAGTATTAAGAACATAGGTGCGGATGTCTATAATGAAGTCTCTTGTAATTGATAGCATTTTAGGAGCAGCAAAATTTTATCTTTTCTCCTGTAGCATTTGTGTCACCATTAATAGAACGTAACGCCTGTGGATAGATCCACATCGTGTAGGTGTAAGGATTCTACAACCTTTTCTTCTACCAAATTATCCCTTTCTTGTTGTTTCATCACAACAAATGGCTATAAAAATTCTAAATACCTTCTACATCCATCCAAAGCAATCCCAAACCTTGTCTATCTTGAGCCTCATCAAAAACCAAACTTAAATCCTAGGTTTTGAGTCATAAATAACTTCCTTTCATACCATTAAATTTGATTGCACAATTCTGTCCAGCTAGATATTTTTTCCATTTGGGAAACTGTAAAATAGCCTCCTCAAATTGCGACTTCTCTAAGGGTTTTTTTAGACTAAACTTCTCTCAGTTTTTCCTAAGTTCTAACCCTGATTTTTCTAAAATATCCTTATTTTCTAATTTTTTTAATTTTCTTTTTCTTTTCCAAATCAAATCCATGTGCATGGATGTCTTGGTTCAGATATTTTTTTGAAATCTATTTTACTACCATAGACATCAGTCCATGTGATTCAAATGCGGTAAACATCATAATTACTTAGCAGTTAGTAGTTCATAAAGGTGCGTGTATAGGATATGATGAAAGTCTTTTTCTTGTAATATAATCATGAAGTGATATTTGTTTTGACAGTATCTTTTGTCCTATATTTCTAGGAAAGTTATTTAAGATGCTTCTTCATCAAGCAGCACCTGACATATCTACGGGATTCATCCAAAAGATTAGTCCGTCACTAAGTAGCATGGGTTCCGTAAAAGAGGGACATGTTCTGATTTGTGAGAATGATTCTGATTCCGAATCAATTTATGATTCGTGAATCCCCATTCTTCCAAAAAATTGATATACTTCTAAGATTCAAAAAAATTCCAACAAAGGTATAAAATACGGTTGGGTCAGGTCCGACCTCTAACAACAACAGCACAACCAAGCTTATCCAAGACTTTTCTCTGTCATCAAAGGATGGTGCTGTTTTCATCCAACTCCCTGCATCTTTCTCAACTTTCTTCTGTTCTGTTCTTACATCAACTGTCCGCCCATTTGATAATCTAACACATCATACTTGGAAATTGTGATCAACTTTTGTGGCCTTTATACTGTTAATGATTCTTGATTGTTCTTTTCTTGATTTGCCAATTTCTATATATTACTCCTGCTAATATTAATAGAAGTTTAACTGCAGAATTGATATGTATTTGACAAGAGAGTATATTTTGGATGATGCTTATTTCCTGGATACTTTAGGTCATGTCAGATGGGGACAATAAGGATGGTTTAAGTGGTTCATATGATCAAATATGCAATGCACGCTTGCCAAGAGGGGTTGATCCACATTCAATTCCATCTGAAGAACTTACAGTCTCGCTTGGGTCATTTCTCTTAACCTTAGTTATTTCATTTGTTCGCTATCTTGATTCTCGGTATTCTGAAGACTTGTTTAGTGGTTTTCCCGAGGTTTTTATAATAACACATCAACTAGATATTTCTGTTGTGGAGGATAAACTCCATAGAGGGGGGTAAATGCACTGCTGTTTTTCAAGTGTTTAAAAAAAAGTATTAAAGTAGCCTAAACATCTAAATTTAAGCAATTCTCTCTTGCCCTGTAAATTAACTTGTGTATCTAGGATATAAGTTGAGATTTAAGTCTTTCATTGTAATTCTGTTCATGTGTAAATATTCACCTATTGATGTTGGCTGAGCGTTAATGTCATGCTGCGAGCCCGTCAGAAGGTTGATGAGTTGTCTGTAAAGTGTGTTGATAATTTGATATCAGTTAACAGTAGGAAGTTAGACGAAAGTCAGCTATGGGCTAAACTAGCTCTTGTAGCATACATTTTATTCTTTATATGCTGTTTCCCTGTTATTGCTATAAAATCCAGAAAAGAGTTAAAATATAAGAATTGTTTTACACAGCAACTGTTGTTTCTTTCAAGTATTCACACAGCATTTTCCTTGTTGAGAAATGTTTCTCCCCCTTGTAATTTTCCAGTTTCCTTTTATATGTATATTCTCTTTTTATATATATATATATATATATATATATATATATATATATATATATATATAGTATTTGTATTGTCGTTTTAAACAGCATTGACATATATCCCCTTCCTGTACTTTATGATAGGTATATGGTCCAATTATTAGACTTTGTTGTTCCAAAATTGGCAGCTCCAGCACTTCATAATTCAGGGTTTGCGGTAAGCTATAATTTTTCTCTTAAGTAATGAGTCTAAAGCATTCTTTTCTTTCAAGCAGAAGTAATTGCTATTGAAGGATGATCAATGTTTTTCTTTGCGTATGGTTTCATTAGTTGGCATATTCTTGTTTATATTTCTGGTTGTCAACATACAACTTTTAAGATTGAGGTGCTCGCTGATTTGGAAGCAGACCTCTCGTATCTCGCGTGGGGCTGAGGAGGCCAAATTATGGGACCATGCCTTGATTGCCCTAGAGAAACTATAATTACTATTATGTTATCATTTAAAAATATTGTCATACTCTTCCACCATCATTGTTCCTGCCACTATCTGTAGAAAATAATAGATTGATAATTTTATTGATGGACTACTTCACTATATATAGGGAGTCTAGCTCCTCTACATACTACATATTCCGATGTGGGACTAAAAGTCTCTTATTGATTCTCAACACTCCCCCTCAAGATGGGCGATAGATATTGATCATCCCCATCTTGTTACATAGTTTCGACAGACTTAATGAACTAAGACCCTTAGTCAGACAGTCTGCAACTTGTTCTTCTGAGCGGACATGGTCAATCTTCAGTATCCCTTGTTCCAGCTTCTCCTTGATGAAGAATCGATCAATCTCGATGTGCTTCGTTCTGTCGTGCTGAACTGGATTGTTAGCTATACTTATTGCAGCTTGACTATCGCTCAGAAGACGCAATGGTGCTCCCTTATCCAGCTTCAACTCTGTCAGCAATGCTTTCACCCATAGCAACTCTGACACTCCCAGAGCCATTGCTCTGTATTCTGCTTCAGCTGTCGACCGTGCTACCACAGACTGTTTCTTGCTTCTCCATGAGACCAGATTTCCTCCTACAAAAATACAGTATCCCGTGGTAGACCTTCTGTCGTCTATGCAGCTCGCCCAGTCTGCATCACAGTATCCCTCAACTTCTATGCGTCCATTCTTCTTGAACCATAGCCCCTTTCCCGGCGTTCCTTTCAGATACCTCAAGATCTGAAATACTGCTTCCATATGACCCTTTCTTGGATCATGCATGTAGCGACTCACTATACTCACCGCAAATGAGATATCAGGGCGAGTGTGTCCCAGATAAATCAATCTCCCTACAAGTCGTTGATATCTTTCACGATCAACGGGCTCTCCTGCTTCTGCTCCCAACTTGCACTTCTGGTCAATTGGAGTGACCGCTGCTTTGCATCCCAGCATCCCTGTCTCCTTCAGCAGATCTAGTGTGTATTTTCTCTGTGAGAGAACAATTCCTTGTTCGCCTTCACACACCTCGATACCTAGAAAGTACCTCATCGCTCCTAGATCTTTCACTTCAAACTCCTTCGCGAGTTTTGGCTTCAGTTTAGTGATCTCTACTTCATCATCACCTGTGATCACTATATCATCTACATATACAGCAAGTATAGTAATGTGGCCTCTTGCATGCTGAAGGAAGACCGTATGATCTGCATTTGTTTGACGGTATCCCATGCCTGTAACAGCCTTTCTGAATCTGTCAAACCAGGCTCGAGGGGATTGCTTGAGCCCGTATAGTGACTTCTTCAGTTTACACACCTTTCCTTGCGACGTCCCTCCGTTTGATTCCGTCGCATAGCACCCAGGCGGGAGCTCCATGTATACTTCTTCTTGCAGGTCCCCATGAAGAAAAGCATTCTTCACATCCAACTGGTACAGCTTCCACCCATAGTTCGCTGCAATGGAGACCAGAGTTCTTACTGTGCTCATTTTTGCTACTGGGGCAAAAGTCTCATCATAGTCTATTCCATATGACTGTGTGAATCCTTTTGCAACCAACCTCGCCTTGTACCGCTCTACTTTTCCTTCTGGCGTCTCTTTCACTGTGTACACCCATTTGCATCCCACAGCTTTCTTCCCTTTGGGTAATGGAACCAGCTCCCATGTCTTATTTTTCTCCAGTGCTCCAAGTTCTTCCATCATTGCAGCTTTCCACCTTGGATCTTTCTTTGCTTCCTGCCAACACTTGGGCAACGAAGTAGAGTCTAACGATGCAATGAAGGCTCGATAATTCGAAGAAATGTTAGAATAAGACAAGAAGTTGGCAATGTCATGTTCGTAATCATCAAAACGAGCAGGAGCCTTATCCGCATTGATGCGAGAAGATCACCTTAAGGGAGCAATAGGTGATGGAGAGATCGTACCATCCGAGTCGGAGAGATCCGCATCTGAATCCGAGTGATTCAGTGCGGGGGCAACATCTTCAGGAGTTGGAGCAGGAGTAGACAAGGGACTTGGTATAGTAGGCACAGGGCATGGCATAGGCACAGTACTGGACTTCTGTTGTCTTCTTTTGTAGACTTGGAGCTCCTTTTCCCTTGTCTGCTGCTCTCCCTGCGTAACATATGGATCTTCTTCTTCATTTTCTGTATCTGAGTCACTGTGCTCTCCCCCTTTCGTCCAGTTTTCTACAACCGGACACGGAACCGATCCGACGACCACATTTGGGTTTATTATCTCCCCCTCACATCGAACACCATCTGTGTTAGGTGCGTCTGCTACCAAGGATGCCAATACTTTGTCCAGTCCAGTCCTGTCTAAATACCATAGCCCCTTATGCCATGTGCCAGTCCCAAGTCGTCGTCCTGTCCCTTTCTCCTGAAAAGTCACCTGAGGAATGTCAAAGGAAACAGTACAGTTAAGATCAAGTATAATGGCACTAATGGATAGAAGATTGACAGGAAAAGATGGAGCATGAAGGACATTGGTTAGAGTAATGGAAGAGGAGCATGCGACAGTGCCTTTACCCACTACAGGGTTGGATGTACCATCAGCGGTCTGAATACTCTCCGGCAATGGTAGGGGAGTATATTCCCGAAACGCACCACGGGACCCCGTGACATGGCGAGATGCCCCAGAGTCCATAATCCATCCTGGCTGATGGATAGATGCAAGAGCACGGACAGAATCATCGGTGCTGGTTTGGGCAAAACAAGTGAAGTGATCTCCCGAGGTTGAAGACGCCCCAGGACTGTCGGCCGAACCCAGCTTCGTGCCACGCAACCTCGCAAGGAACTCCCGCTCAAGCAGGGTTATTTCAGCCAGGTGATGCTCTCCCCCTTCTTCCGCCAGATTTGCTTTGTGGCCGCCCCTTCGACCAGCATATCCTCCTCTACCACCATGTCGGCCTCCACGACCCCGTCCTCGATCAGTGGACTGAGTGCGCAAGGGTTTTGGACAAAATCGGATGTAATGTCCGGAGTCACCACAATTGTGACAAACACCACCCATAGATGGAGGTTGATTGAAGGCAACAAGGGCAGACTTTTCAACCGCGGCTGGCTCCCCCTGGGAGGAGCCCTTGTTGGGCATCAACTTCAGTCGAGCTTCTTCCTGTGTCATGACAGCTATAGCTTCTTTCAAGGTCGGGAGCGTGGGTTGGAAAATGAGAATATTCCGTCGCTGCTCAAATACAGGGTGTAGTCCCTTCAGGAATTTCATCATACGTTGCCGGAAAATATATGCCAGGAACGTCTGAAAGTACTTTGCGAAGGCTGGTTCGACCTGTGCATCTTCCATCCCAAGAGGATCATAATGATCCAGATCAGACCAATACTTCTTCAACAGGGCCGCGTACTCAGAGATGGTACGGTCGTCTTGGGCCACCCTATCGAGTTCATCTTGCAGTTGAAAGACTCGCATAGGGTTGCCGGAGCCGGAGTACATATCTTTGAGAGTCTGCCATATATCAGCAACAGCCTCCATAGCCTCGACATTGTCCGACACCTGGTCGGTTAAAGAGGCAGTCAACCACCCAGCCACGACGTTGTTGACAATCTCCCACACAGCAAACTCCTTGGTGGAGTGATCGGCTGGCGCCTTGGCTTGGCCAGTGACATAGCCAACCAAGCCACGTCCCTTCAGTGTCCGCATCGCCTGCCGCGACCACTTCAAGTAATTGGAAGTGCCTTCCAACTTCGTCTCCAGCTTCTCCAGCTTCCCCATTTTGTAAGGCGACGGATCCACATCAGTATGGATCACACATGGGGTTACCTCGGTTAATCTCTTGGACAAGATATCATCAACCAAGGCCTTCATCTCTTCGGCCGTCAGTTTGCCACTGATCGAATCCATGACGTCTTCAACTGTGAACTCAAGTCGTCGTCTTCTTCGTCGTCGGAGTTTGCAACTGACCCAACGTCGTCGTCTTCGTCGTCGACGTCGTCTTCTTCAACGCCAGAGACTTTACTAATGCGCTACTAACTTGGCCAGCACGGACGCGCATGTAAAGTGAACACGTCAGGACACCAGAGAAGACATGATCAGTCTCTGCATAGATCCCGATGTGAAGAAGGAATAACAAATAAAGCATTTGTTAGTTCCAAACGGCGTAAGCACGGAACAGAGTTGGTGCAAATAAAGATTTGACAGCCGTCTCTATTCGAAATACGCCATTTTTTTTTTTGTTTTTTTTTGTTTTTTTTGTTTTTTTTGTTTTTGTTTTTGTTTATTTTAAAAGCTAGGGTTAGGGTTTGATGGGGCTGCTAGGTCTAGGGTTAGGGTTTCCATTGCAAAAATCTAGGGTTAGGGTTAGGGTTTGATGTGCTGTTGTTTGGGGGGGGGGGGGCGTTTTGCTGCTGGAGAGGGGGGTCGGCGGGGGTCTGGTCGGGGTGGGATCTGGTCGGGGTGGGCCGGGGGGGTCGTGGGGGGGGGGGGTCAGGGGGGGTTCTGATCGGGGGGGGGGGTTCTGATCGGGGGGGGGGGGGGTCGGGGGGGTTCGGGGGGGGGGGGTCTGGTCGGAGTGGTTCGGGGGGGGGGGGGGGGGTTCTGATCGGGGGAGGGGTCGGGGGGGGGGGGGTAGAAGCTGCAGGGGTCGGGAGGGTGGTTAGCCGGTGGGAGGGGGGGGGGGCAGCCTAGGGTCGGCGGCTGGGGTTGGAGAAGAAAAAAATTTTGTTTTGTGGAGAGAGAGAGAGAGAGAGTTATGGCTCTGATACCATGTAGAAAATAATAGATTGATAATTTTATTGATGGACTACTTCACTATATATAGGGAGTCTAGCTCCTCTACATACTACATATTCCGATGTGGGACTAAAAGTCCCTTGTTGATTCTCAACACTATCATTCGTTTCACATGCTGCACTTGCGACTTTGTAGAAAGCTGAAGGAAAGAAGAAGGGAAATAAGAGAAAGGGCAAGGTTAGGGATCAAGTTTTAACACTAACATGACTGATGTAAGTTTTAGGTAAAGGTGCACGCTCTAGTAAATTTTGGCTAGTACCATAAAGGCCAAAAGTCTACATCCATACAAAGCCTTAAAAGGGCCGACATAGAGAGGGCTTGGCTGGAAACAACATTCAAAAATATTGGTATCGTTCCCTCTCATTGTATATGGGTATCGGCAGTTTTCGGTTAGAGTATCAGAATCTGAGTTTTGGCACTTTAGAAAAAGATATGATAATATTTATAATATTTTGGAGTTGAAATGTGCAATTAAGATTTAAACCTAATTTCTAACTTGTTTTTGTATCTGTTGGTTTTAGTGAATCATTACGTAGTTGAATGATTTCTATAAAATTACAACATGGTATGTACTTATCAGTGTTTGAAAAGTTGTCTCCTTAAAGCCTGAAATAAAGTTAAGGCTGATTTGCTTTTAAATACTGTCAACTATTAGACTTAAAAAGTATTTTTACTAGCTAGTTGCTACCCTCAGCTATCAAACTTTTGAAACTTAATACTCTATGTTGGAGTATTCTATCAAATTTTACCGGCATGTGGCCTCCATTTTTTACAAAAAAAAAAAAATCAGATTCCCCCCTTACATTATGACCCTTTCTTTTACAAAAAACCCTCAGATTTTACGGGCATGTGACCCTTTCTATTACTGAAAGTCTGAAAACCCACTTCTCCTAATTACAATCTATCAACTTCTTGTTGCTCACTCTTTCAACCTATCTCAAATTATCCCTAACCTAACACTCACTTGAACCTAAATCTGACAACTGCTCCCACCCTCATGAACAAAACCCCCCTCTGTCCCACACATGGCAATAACTCACCTCCTGCCCACAGCAGTGGCAGCCGGGTGCCCAGCAACAGAAGAAAATAGAAGGGTTTCTATGTTGACTTTGTAATTTTTTTGTTATGGTGTTAATAAAGCAAACACAAAATCGACCCCCTCATAACACCCCCCCCCCCCTCTTCCCCAACCCACCCACCCACCACCTTTCATTATCTTGTCCCTTGCTCAACAAACAACTCCCCTCCTGCACACAGCAGGGGGGGGGGGGGGGGGGGGGGGGCAGCAACAGAATAAAACAAAAGGGTTTCTATGAAAACTTTTATAAAATTATTTTGGTTATGGTGTTAATAAAGGAAACACAAAATCAACCGCCACATCCTTTTTTTTTTTTTCTTTTTCTGGTCACTTGCTTCTCCTCTCCTTTCAGGTCTGCTATTTATATCAATTCACCCCCTCTTTTTGAAACATTTCTTGGTGATTACTGATGGTGAATGACTACTTTCCTTGCTTACTTTGTACTCGAATACATCATAGGCCTATGATGAGAAGCCTTGTGCAGAGCGTGCGGCCCGGGGCACCCACGCTCGCACGCATCAGAGGCCTGATGAAAGTGGCAATATTATGAGCCACGGGAATAAGTCCACTGGATTCGTGCACGTTATCTCGCCTCGAGCGAGCGTTCGTGCGGATGCGACCGGTCCGTGAACGTGCTTTGACTCGGGCACGGGATCAGAAAAGTTACCTCGCCATGTGCGTGCGGTCGAGCAGGTGCGACCGGCCCGTGGACGTCCCTTATCTCGTGCACGACCAAGAGGGTGGCAGTGTTGACAAAGGTGCAATGACAATGATGAAATGCCATGAGGACGTGCGGTCGCCCCACCCACGATCCTACAACATCAGAGGCCTGATGAACGTAGCATAATCTAAGTCTGCACAGAAGAAAAAAAAAAACATCATGTAATCATGATTGAATTTATGTAGTTGCAATCATGCGACGTCATATTCTTCCCATGTTTATTTCTTGTTACTAATATCATATGATAATTTGTCCTGTGGTTTTATAATTTTCTTCTTGGTATATGTGCTATGCTACGTCAAATCTCAATTGTTGTTGATATCTGTCAGGGTTCATGCTCACGTATATGGCAACGAGATTCATACTAGAATCCATGCCCATCCTTACGAAGGTTCTACTAGGATGTGAATCTTATCCTATTGAATAGTGCTTATGATTTATCAAAAAAGGCTTATATGTTTTTTGTGCAGTAAGGAGTATCCACTCTTTATACCACATCGAAACTTCTGCTCCTCTGGAGAGGAGACCTCATTGACTGATAAAAGCTACTGTAATGTTGGTGTTGCTTCAGTAAATTCTGAAAGGAAACCATATCTTCATGCTGGTGGAAGCAGTAGCTTTAATTATTCTTCTGCTTCTCCACATTCTATGGAGACCCACAAGGACCTTCAAAAGGGTATATACTTCTTAAGAAGAGTGTGGCATGCATTACGGCATATTGCTACAATTCTTTATGCTTGGATGTACCTCCAGAATCTTCTACCTTTGACGCATTTGCAAAGTTGTTGGCTACTCTTTCTTCTTCTAGGGAAATGAGGTTGGTCCGTTCTTTTAAGGTGGCAAGCCCACGGTACGCAATAGTAAATATCAGTTCTATTTTTGTTGAGCCAATACTGGGATAATCCATCAAAATATTAGTATGTGTTATATTACAGTAGCTTTAATGGGTTGGTGATTGTATTGCTCCATGACTGCAGTAATTATTATTCTCTAGCTATAAACAATGATGCTACAAGTCAACTGACAGATGCACTTATCTCATATTTGCAGAAAAGAATTTTCATTCGGAAGAAGTTATGAATACTATAACCAGTTCTAGGATGGAAATCATACTCTAGGGAATTTTCAGCAATTGGACTTACCCATCACTTCTGAAAGTATGAAAATCAGTTATATTCTGATGAAACTAATTTATTGCATTAGTTCATTCGCAAGGACGGTGCAGAAACCATCTAATAAAAGTGCTTCATTAGATTCAAAGAGTTTGAAAGCCTAGACCCTAACCTTAAAATTGTAGCCGAAGTCTCTAATAATACTTTTTTTTTAACTATTGCTTTTCTCTAGTTATCACTATCATCACCCAAACCTTCTCCCATCAAAGTGGGGTAGGCTATGAAACATGGTAGCTCATGAAAGAATTGACAAAGTTGTATGACTGGTTGTCAACTTGTTGTCGACCCTCTTGTGGTGCCACCAAGTTTCTAGCCAAGGTAGCTATGAGCAGGAGAGATGGCTGGTAGATGAGATGAACGTACCTTTTAGGTCCTGCAATCTAAAGCTCATATAACCAAAGAGCACTCTCCAAATTCCATCTATAAAGGTGTTTAGACAAAGAGGTAGGATTTCCCTACAGGGGTTTGAATTCATCTCCATGGCACATTAAGCCAAGTAGCAAAAAGATGGCATTATGAAATTATTAATATATCCGCAATTCAGTGTTGATCCCAAAACCTGACTTTCCATTCGAGAAAGGAAAATACCATGGTTTTAATTGTAGGGAAGAACTCCAAGTATATCTTTTGTATTACTATTGTTACCCAACCTGATTGTGTATAAAGTTACAACTGCCAATCTCCCATACAGATTACAATGCTTTAAGGAACTCCATTTTATCTACCAAATAGACAAAAATACGAGAGCTGTACCACTTAGGAAAGTAGACTGCACAGTTGATCGTCAGCCAGTTTTTGGCTAACTCCCCCTGCCTTGCTCCTCGCTTCGGTAGCTATCTTGATGTGGCCTCCGTCAGTCATAGATGATCTCCTTCATGCAGAACCAAGCCATTACATAACTTTCCAGGATCAAGTGCAGGGCTGACCAGAAATTTTTTCATCATTTTTTTCAATATACTCTTGAAGTGATCCGTTTTGACTTTTGAGTAGCACTGTTAGATTGCTTATACCTATAAACAATATATGTAATATTTTAGTAATTGATTCTTGCTTGACGGAGTTTAATGTTTGTCTTGGTTACTCAGTGTAGTGTGGAGCGTTGAATTGGTGGCAGATTGATGGGCATATCTAAGCCTTTCCCCTAATCATGAGTAACTGGGACTAGTTCATGAGTCTTCATTCTTCCCTTGAGTATCACTTCATAGGTAGGAGTTTGTCAGCCGGGCTTTTGGGACATCGTACCTTCTCCAGGCTGGATGTCTCGAGAATAAATTACCCCATTGTGAATTCCATATTCGTCCCTGTGGCACATCACATATACCGTAGCTCAAGGCCCCATGCCCTCCATTTAAATCAGTGTCATCTGTCCTTAATGTTACTTGACAAAACTTCCAGTCCCCTCCCTAAAACTGATCATCCTTGATTGGCCTTATCGCCATGGCTTATCGTGTGTCCCATCATAAATAGGCAGTCCAACTCCATTTGTATTATTAAGTAATACAACTTTAGCCTCAACAGTGAGAAGATATATGCTTCTACCAATCCTAAAAGTCATTTGTTCTATTTTGGTATGAATGTTAGCATGATGGGATTGTCATTCCTTTCACTCTTTGGCTTATGTGTCATAGAGAGGAATGCAATTCCCAATAGCAAATTGTACCATCTTCCCTCTTCATCTAGACTCTTTATAATCTAGGTGAACTTGGAGAGTGCTCCTTAGTTGCACGAGAGCTTAAACTGCATATCCAAAAGGTAGGTCTACCTTCTGCCAACTAGTCGTCTAAGTTTTATGACATGACTCTCTCATGCTCATAGCTACCTTGGCTAGGAATTTGGCACCAAACTAGAGGGTTGACATCAGGTCTACAACCGGTTAGAAAAATGGATCTTTCTTGTACTACATAGCCAACCTATTCTAATGGGAGAAGGCTTGGATGATGATGATGATGATGCATTTTCTCAAACCCCTGGAAATTTAAAGGATTTGTTCCATAGTCATACTTGTTTCTGCTCACTCAATGTCTAAATTAGTTGTTCCTTACTAAGTATACTTATTTCTTGCAATGACTTGGTCAATTAAGCATTCATAATGACAGGCATCATAGTATTCAGATTAATTAGTATGTGGGCCTTAACTCTTGCTTTGCAAATGTCAGACTTCAGAATTTGAGCTATTTTTTTGTCAAGGAAATAACTGAAAATTGGTGTTTAGTAAACATGCTGCCATGGTAAGGAGATTCTTCTAAAGAATGCATTTTTTATTATAGAATTTATGGAATGGAGTAGATGAAAATCAAAACAGTTGTTCATTTTTCTTACTTTTTAGGTGGCACATAGACTAGGTTTTTGAAATAACTAGTGATGTTTTACTTGGCTGAGGAAAAATACAAGGTTTTAACTTATCACGAGTTCCTTTTTCTCATTTCCGATTTTGTAATTGTAATAACTGCAGATCTGATACTAAGCTCAACGGTTAAGCAGATCAGATTGGAATGTAAACACTGCAGTATCATCAAGCAGCTTAGCGGAGAGGACACATACTGTTCTAACGGTAAATCAACAGTTTGATTTGCTTGATTGAAGAATTGATTGTAACCTGATGCCGTGTTTTCTTATCCTGTATGTATCAGTCGAGTGTCCGCGATAACCACCTCTCCAACTCTAATGCCAGTTTTCTTTACTCCCCGGAGATGGGTGATTACAGTAAAACAGAAAACCTAGTGGAGGGATGGGATATCGTGGAGCACTGGACGCGAGCTATGTTCGTCGATGCTACGAAGAATTAGCTTTGCTGTGACTTGTCGTCTTCCTTAGCCCTAGCTCATCTCATACTACAAAAGAAGTAAAAGGTGAAAGTTATGTTGATTTGTACAGTGATTGTAGGATGATGCTAGTATTACAAGAGGGACGGAATCATGCCAACATTTATCTGGACATACGCCTTGAGCTTTCTGGGCACTGAGAATTTTCATTTTTATGATGTTCATTAGTCGGTGATTATTCTCTTTGAGAACTTTTTCATCAATCATCGCTTGTGCTTTCGCATCACTCACATCTCAGTTAATGTGATGCAGGTGTTTCTTTCTGGATTGCACTCAAAGTATTGTTCCATCAAAAAAGCGCCACGACACGCGCGCCTGTGCACGTGCAAGGCGGCCTGTCCATTCTTCGTGGCTGTCCGTCACGCACAGGCGTACACAAAAGCGCGTGCCAAGGAGCACAGTTGTTCCATTCCGGCTTCTTGGTCCATGATATGTGTCGATAATAAATGAAGGAGCTCTCTGTCTATGGAAGCAAGCAGATATTAATTTGATAACAGTCATTTAAGGACTGTCACTTTGGCTTTACTGAAACAATTCTGTTTCACTATAGACTGAGAATTGAATTTGCTTAGCTACAAACTTTTGTTCAACGTAACGGCCATGGCGGGTTCCAGCTCAGCTCAGCGAAAGGCTGGCTGGCTAAAGGCTGGGGGAGACCGGAAAATAGGGGGGAGAGAAGACAAGTGAAGTCGACATTTGACTGTTAGGCGGGGAGTCAGACAAAAAGACAAATATGCCCATCTGTCCTCCCCATGCAACTCTCGTCCTTTTCCTATGCCACGCCCTCAAACACGTCCTTTTCCAATAAGTTTCATAATTTAGCATAGAAGCCCTTCCTCTTTTCTCCAAGTTACTCAAAATTTGTACAATCCCCAGCCACCTCCAAGAAGTTTCATAATTTAGCATAGAAGCCCTTCCTCTTCTCTCCACGTTACTCAAAATTTACAATACAGATGTATGAAGTTATGTAATGACAAGAGGGGAACCAGTAAGTCGTAGGACATGAAGAAGAATAATCATACACAAATGATTTTCAGACATATTGTATGTATTGCATTGAGAACTTACTTTTTTTGAAACAGTGGATGGGATCAAGCAGATTAGATAAAATTTATAAATAATTGGAGATGTAGATCAAGAACTTTTCTGAAAGTATCACAGAGATCCACCAAGACGAGCATTTAAAAAAAAACCTAAAACATTTCACCCAAGTTCAAAGACTTTGTAATCATGGACAAAGGAGAGGTCAGTTGATATCAAAGCAATACAAGTCACATTGATATGGAAACAACTATGTACACGGGGGTCCGAGCTCTCTAGCCTAGTGGTATTAGAGCGGACATCCGGAGGGGCCGGCAAGGTTCGAGCCCCCCAATTGTGTGTGTGAGTGAGATTTCAAAAAAAAAACTATGTACACGGGCACGGAGGGATCAGAAATTTAAAAGAGGAGGGTCAAAAGTATTATATACTTTTTTTTGTATATCTATCCAACCTCGTCTCAAGTTTAAAAAAAAATATAGGAGGGACAAATATATATATATATATATATATATATATATATATATATATATATATATATATATATATATATATATATATAGAGGGAGAGAGAGAGAGAGAAAAAGAAAGAAATAATATATATATATATATATATATATATATATAGAGAGAGAGAGAGAGAGAGAGAGAGAGAGAGAGAGAGAGAGGGTGAGAAATTTAAAAATAATGGAACAAAACATAAAATTGATTTTTTTTTTTAACAGGTATATTTAATTCAAAAGCAAAAATTCAGTGGGGACAACTGTCCCACTCGCCCCCATGTAGGTCCACCCATGTACATGGAAAACATACTTTGTTTCAGGTGACTTTGATACGGAAACAACTATGTAGCCAGGGAACACTCTTTGTTTCACATTCCAAAAAATCTAAAATAAAAGAAAAAAATAATGCTATTTGTCCTTTCAAATTATCCTCCAACTTATTCCTCCTTATGTTGCATATGACGTAGCATATTGCTGTGACAGCTGACATAGCAGATTTTAAAATTAAAATTAAAATTAAAATTAAAATTAAAATTAAATTAATATTAACAATAATATTAATTTTAATATTAATTTTAACATTAACATTAACACTAATATTAACATGAAAAATATGGATAATTACATTTTTGGGTTAAAATTTGTCATTTCAGTTGCCATCTTAGATGTCACATAATATTATTCGTGTCATGTCAACTGCCACCTCATAAGGAGGGATGATTTGGAGGAACAATTTGAATATACGAATAGCAAACAAAAATTCTAGAGGAACACTACAAAAAAGTGTCTTTCTGGGACCCCAAAAATACGTCTTAAAAAGACCCAAATCAGTCCTAAATTGTGATTTGGGACGAATTTTAGGACGGTAAGTGACAGTGCTATTAGGGTGGCGTGGCAAAAAGTTTTAGGACTAAAAATGCCGTCCTAATTTGGTTTTAGGGTCGGAAAATGTAACCGTACCAAAAGAGTTTGAATTATTACATGTTTACGACGGTTTACAAAACCGTCCCAAAATAAAAGAGTTTGTGACGAGTAACATCCGTCCTAAACAAATTTGCCAGCGTTACAAAAGAATGTCGTTTATATCTAGGACAATTACATAACTGTCCCAAAAGTAACACTTAAGAAATTATTGTCTGTATTTTTCAGCTATAAAACATACAATTTAAATACACATAATTCATATAATCATGGACGTTGTCAAGCTTGTCCTCAGATGTATCTCCAGATGTATCTCCAGGCATCAGAGCTCCAATACAAAAAAAGCTTAACAACATCAAGCATTCTTTACCATTAAGTAGAAGACAACAAAATTCATATATAACTATATATGTTCAATTGATAAACAACAAAAAGCTTAACATTAAGCATCATGTACAAACATTTCCAAAAGAAATCCAAAACACAATACATCACACACACCATCAGTTACAAAATGAATCCATTGTCTCCACCATTATATACAAAATTCTGAACACAAAATATTAAGCACTACATCATGTTTTAGTATATCCAACATGAACCCAAAAAATTAACCCAAATTTTTTTTCACAAGATCATCGCCTATCATTTAAGTATATCCAGAATGCTTTTGAAGGACCTGCAAATAAAATTAAGACATGCCAATATATTAGCAAACTGGTAATTGTACACAAACCACCAGGAAAGAAAGCATAATAACAAAATAATATTACATAATATCTCTATCAATCTGGTACTAGTTAACAACAATTTTCTTATTTTTTTAATAATCTCCTATTGTCAAATAGATTCACAAAAAGTTCAACCAGATAATAAAGTTTTTCAGCCTTACATTAATCAGTAAATTAACTTAGTAATCCAAAAAAAATGTTCATCTAGAAATGGAAGCTTGGTAATTGGCATACATATATAGGTGAAGGTAAAGAGTTTCTAATGAAGCACCAGATGGTATTAAAATTGAAGGTTGAACCATTTGACGGAGTTAGTTTCAACTTTCAACAAGACATTTACACTAGAAGAGACTAATGACGGGAAGAATGTAAATTATTTCCAATAACATCTGAAATTTACAAGTCGTTTATACAGATATGTGAGAATCTTAAGTATAAGAATAAATATTTTTATGAAAGTAAGCAAATCGGAAGATCGGCATAACCATAAGGGTAGTGAAGCTACTTATGTACTAACATGATTGGAGATACACCAAAAGAGCATAAAATAATAATACAAATGATTTTAGATGGAATGAAGATATAACAAGGTATCTACAAAAATAAATATGTTGGTTGACAAAATAGATGCTTAGTAGTAAGTAGTAACATCTATTATCAATTAATTAAAAAAAATGTATCCGGTTAACTCAAGTAAGCAATCAAGTATCTAAAGAGAGAGTACTATGAGAATAATTATAATAGAGTGAACATTTCCTTATTACAACAAGCTTACACCACCAAGAGTTGGCATTTAGGCAGTTAACCTTAGTTACAAATAGACTAACCAGGCACATAAAGGATGAGACTTCGGTAGGTAGTACTACGTATATGTCATTACGGTATTTTGTTGATGGGGCTAGAAAAAGGATTATGTCAAACTAGCAAAATAAGACTTATTAACTAAAATTGAGCCTAAATTTCTATGAAAACTTTGAAGTAAATTAACGGTATACCTACCAAAATTTCTTGGACTGACACGAATCTTGTCAAAACATTCAGCGACTCTCATTGCAACGGGAGGAGCAAAATGAATGTCAGCCACAAGAGGAATATCGTAACTGTACAACAGAGTTGGCAAACAAATAAGACTATTTAATAACATCTTTCGTAATTCATAAAAACAAGAGACTAATCACATACTTTTTCTAAACAAGTGCATTCTTTATATCAAAGCAAGCATATGCTTCTTTCTTTCCTTGAACTATTATACGGACCAAATCTGCTCCCTTATCTGCTATCCTCATTACCTACCAGTTGGATAACTTGAACCCATCAATTTGTATAACAAATATCAAATAGACAAAAAAATTATTACTCCTATGATCCTTATATTAGAAGCTTTTACACAACAATACTGGAAAGACTGCCAAAACCAACAAAAAAATGTTTAGATGATGGTAAGGAGTGAGTCAAGTTTTTGACATCACACATACTAAGAATGTACAAAGAGTGAGAAGGATAGTAATCATTTCATGCTCAAGAATTGATGAATGATTTCATTCTATCTGTTTTTCATGGTGCTGTCAGAGAGTTAGGATTAAGTGGGCACCAAGTTGAAACCTGATATCATCAGTGTGCACGAACTGTCTAGCAGAGTTTATTCTTAACTGGTTAAGCAAATACAGGACATGCTTACTCTATTGTGTACAAAAGATGACTGAATAAGTGATTCAAAACCTCTCTAGGTGGAACGCCTTCGTCGGAAGGGCCTCCGAGAAGGACCCCGACCTCTCTAGGTGGAACCGGGCTAGGGTTTGGCTCTCCGAGTTCTCCATGGTCACTTCCTCCATAGCCCCAGGCTTTTTGGTCACAGTAATTTCTACCAATTCTTTGATTTTTTTTTAAAAAAATTGTGCTCGTTTGGGTTCGGATTCTTTTTTGTTGTAGCGAATTGGAGGAAAGTTGGAGTCTTGAATCACTTCGTGTGATATTTTTATCATCGGATAGCTACATGTGTCAAAAAAGTTCCGATCTTAATGTAATTGAGCTAGAATTCATCTTTTTTGCAAGTATTTTGATGATTAAGATAAGGATTTTGAACTACTTATCCATGCAAACTTTTAAGTTTTATGTAATTAAGCTCGAATTCATCCTCATTGTAGCTAATCTGAAGAAAAAGAAAGAATCATGAACTATTTGACTTGTTTCTTATTTTGAAAACATGCCATTTCACTATGCCATGTACTCAAACTTTTTTATCTGATGAAAAGACTATAGATTATCATGCAAGAGCTACACCTCCTACAGTTAATATGCCTCATTGAAGGTAAAATCATCATATTGTCATGGGGTAGCTTTCAATTTTCTAATGGAAGGGCTATAGCTTATCATAAATGTTCTATTGCAGGCAATGGTTTCTGGGTAAATTGGAGGTTTTTTCGATGTGGCTTTCAATTTTTCTATCTGGTTTGTTAGGCTTTTATCACTACAAGAAATTGCACACTTTGTTGGAAAGTATTTTGTTAATTCATATGATGTTAGTATTTTGGATTTTTCAATCTAAAGGTCCCTTGTTAATACCAGGTAGGGGAAGATGTACTATAAATCTTGTATGAGTGAGTGCAACATATTGGCATGAAGCAACATATTGGCAAGAACTATTATGGTCAGTGCATTTAGTAACATTGGACTAAGTTGTCAATTATAAGTGGCTAACCTTGTCCTACTTTATGGTGTCTAATCTATAAATCCTGTGTTTTTTGTAGTTGGATCGTTGGGCTGCAGTAATAGAAGATTATGAGTATTTACTTAGTGAGATCACGAGGGATGAGGAGGTAGTCAAGGCTCTCTTTGAGGCTCATGTGCAACTCGAGAAGCAGCAAGAAGGAGACCGTGGAGCAGGTTTCGACCTTATCAAAACAAAAGAATAGTTTGGGGAGATTATCAGGTTACCTGATATGTACATTCTTATCAAAATTACTGCCCTTTATTGTATGTGATGCTCCTACTCCCTTTTGATACATATCCCTCATAGATACTAACACCAAACAGCAAAATGTTGCTGCTACTCGCTGCACTTTCTGTGGTTGCATGCTCATGTGCAGTTCTGCACATTGGATTACATCCTGCACACACTCATGTATAATCTGTTATCCCAATTCCTTACACTGGCATTCATCTCCTATTACTGCAGTTTCAACTCCTTCCAGTGTACTAGTGTGTTGGTAACACATTACTACCCAAGACACATATGATACCTAGACTCACTCACCTTAGACACACCTGTACAGACACATAGGACACTCCAAGATCACATGTGTATTATTTTTTACACATGATATGGTCACCCTCTGATCATCACTGCTACCTTAGCCTATAGTTTTTAAGATACTCCACCAATTGCAACTCCTACACCGGTACACCCAATTCTTCCAACGAAACAGAGAGAGATGACATAATGCAATGTAATAGATTGATGAAGATACAACCTTCTTTTTATCCAACTCATGTTGTATCCGAGAACAAATTGCAACATCATATCAAGTTTGTCAAAACAAAAATCTAAATATCATTTTGATGGTTCTATTTAAAGCTTACTTATAAGATAGACCCAAACAGGGGAAGGCCACCACAACCTTCCCATACTCTACTGCAGAACACTCACATAAATCTTGTATCTCACTTCTTCCTATTTTCTGTTAATACACTACTGCAGTTTGTAGTGTGCCATGCCGCCCCTCCTCTTGACACTGATACAACAATGGTACACACTCTCAAGACACCACACATGACACACCCTATACTGCACTGCATATACTGAGTATGCTGTTGTAGTTACATCTACTGCTAGGCACTGTAGCTAGTCTTTATCATTAAACAATTTATATGAGTTAATAAAAGGCTTCGAAACTTAAAACATGAATATGAGAATTTGTTGATGTGTCTGTGTTTTGTCCATATGCAACATGATATGGAGAAACCAAAACACACTAGGTCCGTCAAATAGGTTCAATGCCAGTATCATGGTGTTCCTGTCTTGTATAAGGAATCTAACTAAACACACGCAGTTAATATGCACCCAGGCAGTTGCATAGGCACTTGTCTAGAAATATGGACAGACACCAACCTTGAAACTTGTACAAACAGTCTAAGCATATAGGCACCAAAGTGGGGCGCTTGTCGCAACACTGGTTCAAGACTCAAGATAAATGGCTTAGATTAGAACCAAATCATCTATCATTACCTACAGCTAACATATTACATAAGTTATATACATAACAAATTCAAACATATTATTTTACCATACAAGGTATAGTTAGTAGCTAAAAATGAATGGAATATAAGCATAACTAATAACAGAATCAATATAAAAAACTGTGTATAGGGAAAAAAAATAAGGAAAAGATAGTTTGATAGGTAAGAAACAACACCAGTTAAATATAATGGCACAAAATGTGTCAAGAAGTCACCGGCAGCAACCACCCAACAACTATGGAGAGGAAGAAGCATCAACCGAGCACTATCTGGAGTGTCATAGCTTGCTCCATTAACATTCCTAACTGGTGCAAATTCCTCCTCCCGCAGACCTGTTATTTTTTCAACCCAACATGCATTAGTTCTGAATGACATTTAATTGTTTACTATCATGATTCGTATCACATTTTAGGTCTCTCCCAAAATGCATCTTCTAATATCGGTTTACAATGAAATAACAAAAAGGCAAGATGGTTTAATAGGGAAATTCTGATACTCATTACACAAAAAAGAGTAATACCCATCTTCTTAATTGACTGATACATACACATAGTAGTTTTCATCACGCTGCTGTCATAAATACTTGTGCAATTGCAGGAGGCGCTGCTGCCCTCCCTCAATTTGTGTGCAGCCAGTTACTTCCGCACCGGCTCTATGTGCATTTTGCACTGCAGAAACTGCAGGGACTGTAATGCACAAGGCCATGCGCATACAAAGAAACTGCAGGGACTGTAATGCACAAGGCCAATAGCCAATATCTGAGGTTACTGCATAACTTCTACAGACAGTAAGATAACACTTCAACACTCTCTTCCACGTGATTACTGATTGATCCATCTCTCATAAAAATTAAATAAATATTAACAAACTACTAATAATAAAATTATGAAGTAGTACATCGTTAGAATAACAAAGAATAAATAAGGACATAAAGGAATATTCCATGGTTACCTCAGAAAGAAGTCCTTCCTTCTCTTGTAAACGCCTTTTAAGATCAGCCTCAACGGTTTTCTTCCTACCAATAGCCAATTCTTTCTTTTCTAGTGACTCTATCTTATTTGCAAGCTCGTCAATTTCAGTCTTGGTTTTCCGAAAATCCAGGTTGTCATCTATGTTTCTTTTTAACTCAGCTTGACTCTGCAGCAACTATTTACCCTTGTTTATTTCTGCTGATAGTTCCTGTTTTCTATGCTCACATATCCTTTGATTGGATTCAGATAATGAGAGCTTATCTTGTAACTCCTTCAACTTTTCACCTTTCCTTCAATCAAGATATCTAGTAAAAGGTTTCAAGAATAGACAATCAAATATAATAACAGTAAGAGAACGATTGGATAACCATCTGCAACATACCCTTTTATCTTATTAGAAAGATCAAGAAGCATATCAAATTCCTGCTGGAAGCTTCTCTTCTTGTCTGCTTCTTCATCATATTCCTGCTCAAGTCTCAATTTTAAATTTTTATGCTCTTGTAATACTTTCTCTCTTTCCTTCAACAATGGAACAAGAGCTTCTGCAATATGCTGAAATTTCATAGAAACAGTGAATTTAGCATATAGAAAACAATAGCAACAACCTTAATAATCTATTAATGGAAGTATAAAGTGACTTGGAAGAAATAAAGCATTTATAGCAAATATATGAGGTACATTCACTACAAAAAAAAGTGACATTTTGATGCAATTATTAACTATTAAGATGCTAAAAATTGTCAATAATAACCATTAAAAACTAGTAACTCACGTCATCAATGCTGCGGTTAATGTCAAGCTCTTCGTCTCGATAGCAGGCCACAACATGACGTCGTAGACATCGATTCATCCTATACCAAGCCATTCACCACCTCCTCCATGATGTTAGGCCCAGGACAGGCCACAAAAGTCCTCGTGACCACCAATTAACCACCAGGCCGATATTATATTGCTTCATGGGCCTATGCCAGTCCTATAAGTTTTATCTACGATAAGGCAACAACAACAATCATCATGTACGAGTGTTGAGAATCAATAAGGGACTTTTAGTCCCACATCGAAATATGTTATATGTAGAGGAGCTAGACTCCCTATAAGTAGTGAAGTAGTCCATCAATAAAATCATCCAACCATTATTTTCTATATGGTATCAGAGCCATAACTCTCTCTCTCTCTCTCCACAAAATTTTTTTTTTCTCTCTCTAGCAGACCCCCCTAGCCGACCCCCCCTTCCCCCCCCACCCCCCCACCCGACCAGATCCTCCACCCCCCCTCCCGGCGCCCGACCACAGCAGCACCCCCCCTCCCGACCCCCCCTCCACCCGACCAGAACCCCCCTCCCCGCCGACCCCCCCACCCGACCAGAACCCCCCCCCCGGCAGACCCCCCCTCCCCGACCCCCCCTCCGGTAGACCACAGGAGACCCCCCCCCCTCCCGACCCCCCCCACCCGATCAGAACCCCCCGCCCCGCCGACCCCCCCCCCCCCCCCCCCCCCCCCCGACCCCATCAAACCCTAACCCTAACCCTAGATTTTTGCCATGGATACCCTAACCCTAGACCTAGCAGCCCCATCAAACCCTAACCCTAGCTTTTAACGAAAAAAAAAAACGGTGTATTTCGAATAGAGACGGCTGTCAACTCTTTATTTGCACCAACTCTGTTCCGTGCTTACGCCGTTTGGAACTAACAAATGTTTTATTTGTTATTCCTTTTTCACATCGGGATCTTTGCAGAGACTGATCATGTCTTCTCTGGTGTCCTGACGTGTTCTCTTTACATGTGCGCGCCGGTGCTGGCCAAGTTAGTAGCGCATTAGTAAAGTCTCTGGCGTTGAAGAAGACGACGTCGACAATAGGACGGAGTATACTAATAAGCACTTATGGCGCTAAAAGTAAGTGTTTCCTGTCTGACAATGGGACGGAGTATACTAATAAGCTGGTTGCTGAGTATTTTTCCACCCATGGAATACTACATCAAACTTCATGTGCTTATACTCCGGCACAAAATGGTGTGGCTGAACGAAAGAACAGACACCTGCTGGAAGTCGCACGGACAATGATGCTGGCTATGAATGTCCCGAAGCACTTATGGGGGCAGGCTATTTTGACGGCCTCGTATCTCATCAACAGAATGCCGTCTCAAGTATTGGACTGGAAGACACCATTGGAGATGCTTACTGGGGCAACTACATACACTGTTCCACCAAAAGTTTTTGGATGTGTGTGCTTTGTCCAAGATAATCGGCCTGGCGTTGGCAAACTGGATCCTAGAGCAGTTAAATGTGTCTTTGTCGGTTACACGGTGACTCAGAAGGGATATGCCTGTTGGAGTCCAGTCGAGCGGAAGATGTTTGTCAGCATGGACGTTACATTCAGAGAACTCGAACCATACTATGGTTCGGATGAAGGTTCAGCATTTGGTGACACATCTAACACAGGTGGTGTTCGATGTGAGGGGGAGATAATAAGCCCAAATGTGGTCGTCGGATCGGTTCCGTGTCCGGTTGTAGAAAACTGGACGAAAGGGGGAGAGCACAGTGACTCAGATACAGATGAAGAAGAAGAAGATACATATGTTACGCAGGGGGAGCAACAGACAAGGGAAAAGGAGCTCCAAGTCTACAGAAGGAGACAACAGAAGTCCAGTACTGTGCCTATGCCGTGCCCTGTGCCTACTGTACCAAGTCCCTCGTCTACTCTTGCTCCAACTCCTGAAGATGTTGCCTCCGCACTGAATCACTCGGATTCTGATGCGGATCTCTCCGACTCGGATGGTATGATCTCTCCACCACCTATTGCTCCCTTAAGGAGATCTTCTCGCATCAATGCGGGTAAGGCTCCTGCTCGTTTTGATGATTACGAACATGATATTGCCAACTTCTTGTCTTATTTTAACATTTCTTCGAATTATCGAGCCTTCATTGCATCGTTAGACTCTACTTCGTTGCCCAAGTGTTGGCAGGAAGCAAAGAAAGATCCAAGGTAGAAAGCTGCAATGATGGAAGAACTTGGGGCACTGGAGAAAAATAAGACATGGGAGCTGGTTCCATTACCCAAAGGGAAGAAAGCTGTGGGATGCAAATGGGTGTACACGGTGAAAGAGACGCCAGAAGGAAAGGTCGAGCGATACAAGGCGAGGTTGGTTGCAAAAGGATTCACACAGTCATATGGCATAGACTATGATGAGACGTTTGCCCCAGTAGCAAAAATGAGCACCGTGAGAACTCTGGTCTCCATTGCAGCAAACTATGGATAGAAGCTGTACCAGCTGGATGTGAAGAATGCCTTTCTTCATGGGGACCTGCAAGAAGAAGTATACATGGAGCTCCCGCCAGGATGCTACGCGACGGAATCAAACGGAGGGACGTCACAAGGAAAGGTGTGTAAGCTGAAGAAGTCGCTATACGGGCTCAAGCAATCTCCTCGAGCCTGGTTTGACAGATTCAGAAAGGCTGTTACAGGCATGGGATACCGTCAAACAAATGCAGATCATACGGTCTTCCTCCAGCATACAAGAGGCCACATCACTATACTTGCTGTATATGTGGATGATATAGTGATCACAGGTGATGATGAAGTCGAGATCACTAAGCTGAAGTCAAAACTCGCGAAGGAGTTTGAGGTGAAGGATTTAGGAGCGATGAGGTACTTTCTAGGTATCGAGGTGTGTGAAGGCGAACAAGGAATTGTTCTCTCACAGAGAAAATATGCACTAGATCTGCTGAAGGAGACAGGGATGCTAGGATACAAAGCAGCAGTCACTCCAATTGACCAGAAGTGCAAGTTGGGAGCAGAAGCAGGAGAGCCAGTTGATCGTGAAAGATATCAACGACTTGTAGGAAGATTGATTTATCTGGGGCACACTCGCCCTGATATCTCATTTGCGGTGAGTGTAGTGAGTCGCTACATGCATGATCCAAGAAAGGGTCATATGGAAGCAGTATTTCAGATCTTGAGATATCTGAAAGGAACGTCGGGAAAGGGGCTATGGTTTAAGAAGAATGGACGCATAGAAGTTGAGGGATACTGTGATGCAGACTGGGCGAGCTGCATAGACAACAGAAGGTCTACCACGGGATACTGTATTTTTGTAGGAGGAAATCTGGTCTCATGGAGAAACAAGAAACAGTCAGTGGTAGCACGGTCGACAGCTAAAGCAGAATACAGAGCAATGGCTCTGGGAGTGTCCGAGTTGCTGTGGGTGAAAGCATTGCTGACAGAGTTGCAGCTGGATAAGGGAGCACCATTGCGTCTTCTGAGCGATAGTCAAGCTGCAATCAATATAGCTAACAATCCAGTTCAGCACGACAGAACGAAGCACATCGAGATTGATCGATTCTTCATCAAGGAGAAGCTGGAACAAGGGATACTGAAGATTGACCATGTCTGCTCAGAAGAACAAGTTGCAGACTGTCTGACTAAGGGTCTTAGCTCATTAAGTCTGTCAAAGCTATGTAACAAGATGGGGATGATCAATATCTATCGCCCATCTTGAGGGGGGAGTGTTGAGAATCAATAAGGGACTTTTAGTCCCACATCGGAATATGTTATATATAGAGGAGCTAGACTCCCTATAAGTAGTGAAGTAGTCCATCAATAAAATCATCCAACCATTATTTTCTACAACGAGTATGCCCAGGGCCAAGCTGGGACTATATTACATATGAAAGAATGAACTGAATAAAATTGTAACATGTTTCTTTGTATCATGCGTACAATGTTGAAATTAAATAAATATATTTCAGGCATACAAAAGAATGTACTGAATAAACAAACTTGAGTCTGCAATCGACATCCACTACTAATCTAGGAAGCTCACATACTTCGACTGCAGTATTGTATCAAACACATATAAGACAGTTTGTATCTGTACCATACCAGGTCCATGATACATTATATCGAACACGTATTAGACAACAACTGAGAATCAAATGCTAACACTAACAAAATTTGTAATAAAATCAAGCAAAATGGACATACATTGAGTAAAATTACCAGTTACAAATTCGTTCCTCCGACTCAAACTTGAACGTATTCACCATCTTCAACGAGGTGAATGCTTCGGTCCCAGACGCCACCACTGATTCAATAAAATGAACAGCACCATCATGATGGGAAAAAAGCCTGAATTACATAATTTCTTACAAGTAAAAGAAGCAGAAAGTCGACCTGATAGCCGTCGGCACCAAACACAGCTTCCTCCTCGTCGGCCTCGTCCACGGCTTCCTTCTTGTCGGCCCCTTTGTCAAGGTCGGACCCCTCCGCAACACCCCCATCGTCGGTGCCGTCGGCTCGCTCGCGACGAACGGCCTCGTGGTCATCCTTAGAATATGTCGCAACGATGTATGAAAGAGAGAGAGAGGTGGTTGGAGTGGTGGCGCCGATGAGATGAGAGCGGTGGTGGCGGAGGCCTGGCTCGGGGTCGGAGTGGCGATAAGGGGGGGGAGAGAGAGATCGGAGCACCTTGGGTTGAAAGGTCAGAGAGAGAGAGCAAAGGTCAGAGAGGAGCAGCCCTAGTTTCTGATCGGAGAGAGAGAGAGAGAGAGATTTAGGTTGGTTTTGATCAAATGGTGAATAAGTTCTGAATGATTTTGTGATAGACGGTTTAGATTTAGGTCATTCGATCGAATGGTCACGATGGTGACATGTGGAGGGAAATATTCCCCCCTAAAATTTGGCAATTAGCTGCCAAATGTTTAGCATTCCCGTCAATCTATTTAGGACGATAATGTAAATTATTTGGAAGAGAAAGTTTTATTAGTCCCAAATAGTAATCCATTTTCACACAATGTCCCAAAAAATATAACTTTTTGTTACCAAGAATTTAGCCGACCCTAGAACTACACTTTTAGGACTTTTTAGACTAGTGTTCCTAATAGTGTCGTCCCAAAAAGACACTTTTTTTGTAGTGGAACTCGTAGTTCCGAGTGTATCTCAGCTCTTGAGTTTTTTAAGGCCTAAATAGAAAAAGCCAACGGCTTAAATAAAATAAATAATGCCACTTGTCACCACGGTTGGTCATGGGCCGATGGGGGCCGAGGCAAAAACTTTTGAAATGCACCCCTACACATAATGTATAAAAAAAAGTGTAAATATATATATATATATATATATATATTTTTGCCACCATTTGAATCAATGACCTCTAAAATACAAGTCTAACATTGTTACCACTACACAACAATATTTCTGGTTTTAAATTACACATAATACATACTAGTTCTATTGTAGTAGATCTATGTTTGTGCCCCCCTTTCGTCTGGGGGCCCTGGACGGTCGTCCAGCCTGCCCTGTGCCAGGACCGCCCCTGCTTGTCACCATTTGAGTTTACGTAATCGAATTAAAAAAAATTATTCATAATTTGCTGTCTCTCAATCATACAAAATTGAGGGAGAAGATTTGTTGTCTCCAAATTCCGTGTCCTAACCATGTCCCTCTCCTATAAAAATACAGAAAATTTACTGTACAATAAATTTTTTAATATAAATTACTAAAAACGATAAAAGTTGTTATGAAAATTTAGGTAAACGATAAGATCCGACAGACGCACTGTCGGAATTTGGAGTGATGCCCAAATTCCGACAGACGGTCTGTCGGAAATTGGGGAAGCCCAATTTTCGACAGACGGTCTGTCGGAATTTGGACATCACCCCAAATTCTGACAGTCCATCTGTCGGAAATCCACCCCCCCCCCGGTTCGCGCTTGAGCGGTTCAGTAGTTCGAGTTGTTTGAATTCGGTTCGTAAGGCTTATTCAAGGGTTGGTTGGTTGGTAGGTGGGGAGTAAAGTGTTGGGTTGTTGGAGAGAGTAAAGTTGTTGCTGTGAAGCCGAGAAGGAGAAGGAGAAGGAGAAGAAGAAGTAAGAAGAAGTAAAAGAAGAGGAGGAGGAAGAAGAAGAAATTCAGTGGTAATTTTTTCTTTCTTTCTGATATTGTATCCTAATGTTCATTCTTGTATCCTAATGTTCATCCTTGTATCCTAAACACTAATGTTGATATTTCTCATATTTTTCTAGGACACTAATGTTCATCCTATTTCTCATATTTTTCTAGGACACTAATGTTGATATTACATAAACACTAATGTTCATCCTTGTACTCTAACACTAATTTTGAACCACTATCAAAATCCTACGAGTTTAATGTTCATTGATAGGTATCATTTTCTATATAATTGTAGGTATTTTAATTATTTCTAAAAATAACAACCACTATCAATGAAACCTACATTTTTAAAAATACATTTGGGTGTAATTTTCTATAAAATTGTGTGTCATTTTATATATACCACTAATAACAACCACTAATGTTCATTGATATATTAGTGTTCTATAGCTCTAATATTCATTGATATTTACAATTAGTGTTCATAGTTGTGTAATATCAATAAAATTTAGTGTTAGGATACAAGGATGTAAACACTAATTGCGTGTCATAAACACTAATGTTATTTTTAGTGTCGTTATTGGTTTATCACAAAGATTTTTAATCCAGTTATTGAAAGATTCAGCAAGATTTGACGTGTTAATATCTAGTCTTGGACAAGGAGAATACGCTGTAATCCAGTGTGAAAAAACACGATTTTCATTATTTACTCCAACGAGCCAATTGTAAACATCAACATTTTCAGCTTTAATCATCTCCAAGCAATTATTTGCATCTGTTTCATTATAACATCTTGCAAGATAGTCCAAACTACGTTAAAAATGCTTTGATCTACATACCGATTTTAAATTTGCTTAAAATGTTGAATACAAAAAAAAATGAGGCGATTCCGAAAAAATAACACGCATGGCATTTATCAATCCTTTCTGTTTATCCGATATAAAAGAAATTGTATTCCAGGCATCAAAAAAACTTTCAAAAGATATTCTTGAACCGTTTAAAAACCAAGTCCAAGAATCAGTGTTTTCACTCTCACCAACAGCATATGCAATTGGATATAGTTGATAGTTAGGATCATGAGCACAAGCAATAAATAAAATACCTCTATATTTAGAGGAAAGAAAAGTAGCATCAATACTAATCACAGGTAAACATCCCTTAGAAATCCATCAATGCATGCCTTGAAACAAATAAAAATTCTTTCAAAACTATTATTTTCTGTAATCTTCATAAAACATTGGGTACCTGGATTTGTCTCAATAATTCTAAGACCATACTCTTCGAGACTACTATATGCATCAATATAACTACCATTTATTTCGGATAGAGCAAGTTCTCTAGCTTTCCAAGCCTTACAGTATTTAATATGTATTCGATGTTCCCTAAATATATCTTTTGCAACATGAGATGGACTATACGACTGATTATCTCGAATTTTTTCAATAATCTGATTTTTAATCCATACAGTGGTAGCTAATGGATGAGAACCAGTTGTAAATCCACCTAAACAAGAATGAATATTTTCTAGCGTTGCAATAGAAAATCTTTCGCCTCCATCTATGGCTTTAGCGTATACCCTCCAATGACAATTTGAACTATTACATTTATATATAATCCCAGTAGCATTATTTAAAGTAGCTGAACAAGTAAAATTACGTCTAATTGCTATATCACTAATAAAACTTCTAAATTTAGAACGATTCTCAAATTGTTTTCCAATAAATAATTCAGGAGTGCTAAGGCTATCAACAGAATCATCAAATTTATCATCTAAATTTTCAATTAGATTATCACTATTTTCATCATCGTTATTAACATCATCTACTATATGTTCTTCTTCAGTAAATGGAATAACTTAATGAGAAGAACTAGGACCAACGTTAAAAGTATTACAAGCAGGTATATTACTTACATTTTTAGATGGGGGCGGAGTGACATAGATATTAATATACAGTGATTGTGCATTCACTTGAAGAACAAACTTCCATGCTTCTTCACTATCTACATTTATACAATTAGATACGAAAATATGTACTAATATAAATTCGTAGTCGATAGAATATTGATCAATAATTAGATTATGTAAACTAAGAAACGAAATATTTCGATCAACTAAAAGAACTTGGGTTAAACCCCATTGATACGCTAACCCATTTAGTACACCTCCAAGCGAGCATAGTATTGTTAGATTTCCATCCATGTTGACAACAAGATGAACTTTCTGTAGGAAGAGAGGAGCTTCAGCTTTCAACGAAATAAACTTGACAAACTTCTTACTGAATCTGAATGAGAGAGATGTTATGAAGTGAATGAGAGAGATGTTGTTAAGTGGTTTGATACTTATAGATGGTTGTGGTTTAATATAGCCGTTGGAATTGTAACGTTAGAAACCCAACAAAAGATAACCCATCTCAACAAAAAAAAAATCAAACCCACCCAAACCCAAACCCAACTCCAACTCCAACTCCAACTCCAACTCCAACAAAGTAAACCACAAAATTGAATTGAATTAACCCACCCAACCCCCCAAAAAAAAAAAAATCAAACCCGAATAAACCCACCCAACCCCCCCAAAAAAAAATCAAACCCGAATTAACCCACCATCCAACTCCAAAAGTAAACCATAAAAATTATTTAAACCAAACCCAACCACTGCTTTATTTCAGCCAAACGGACTGTCGGAATTTGAGCTGATGCTCATTTTCCGACATCCCGTATGTCGAAATTTTAGCATACTCATTTTCTGACAGACGGTCTGTCGGATTGTATTGTTTGATCAAATTTTTCAAACATCTATCGTTTAAACAAATATTATTTAAATTATTATCGGTACAGTAAATTTTTTTGATAAAAATATGAATCCCATGTTAACATACATGGAAGTTGGGGACAGCTACTCTGCAAAATGGAATATCTAAAAGGACCTATATGTGAAATCTCCTAGTTCCCCATTTCCCCACAAGTAGATTGAACCGCTATAAAAGCCCCTCTTCAGCTCCTCTCCAACTCCACTCCACACCACTCTCCTCTCCCTCTTCAAAAATCAATGGCGATCTCTGCCCTAACAGTCTTCTCCACCTTCTTCCTCCTCCTCCTCTTCACGACCGCTACACTCTCCGAAGCCGCCACCGATACCGACACGACAACCTACATAATCCGCACCCGCAGCGACCTGAGGCCCTCGGCCTTCCCCTCCCTGCGCGACTGGTACTCCTCCTCCCTCCACTCCTCCGACAACATCCTCCACGTCTACAAGAACGCATTCCACGGCTTCTCCGCCGTGCTCACCGACGCCCAGGCCTCCCTCCTCCGCGCCCAGCCCTTCGTGCTCTCCGTCCTCCCCGACCGCGCACGCAGGCTCCACACGACGCAGTCCTCGCGCTTCCTCGGCCTCCTCAACGCCAACTCCCGCCTCCTTGCCCAGTCCGACTACGGGGACGACGTCATCGTCGCGGTGCTGGACTCCGGCATCGACCCGAAGCACCGGAGCTTCGGGGACGTCGGGCTCGGCCCCGTGCCGCCGAGGTGGAACGGGACGTGCCAGGCCGGGCCGAGCTTCCCGGCCGGGTCGTGCAACCGGAAGCTCGTCGGAGCCAGATTCTATGCTTCCGGGTTTAAGGTATGGAATTAATTAGCTGTTGGACCGTCTATAAATAAAACAAGTAACTTTTGAAAACAGTCTCATTCACGTACTATAAAATTAAAATATTCATTGAAAAAAAAAACCCTAATGTTTTTGGTGTGATGCTTAAAAATAGACAAAAATGCTACTCAACATCAAATTTTGGCTGATACCATCATCCATGACATTAGCATCATCCATGACATTAGGATGATGCAGTGCTGATGTAATAACGATTTCTGTGTCAGAAAATCTTAATCATAAATGAGAATTTTGTAAAGAATAGGTTAATGACAAATTTCATGATCGAATTCAAAAATTAAATTAAAATATTAAATCTAAGAAATATAAAATATATATTATATGTTACAGTAATATTCTTGACACATAGTTGTCACATCAGCATCATATATATCATCGTCATGTCATAGATGATGGTACCATCCAAAAAAAAAAACTTAAATGAAGAATAGTATTTAAAAAAATAAATAGAAACGATCTAATATCATATTAGATGTACCGAACCAAATCTGGTCTCGTTTGATTCGCAAAAAGGAAATGAAACCAATTCCTTGTTCTTTCACTTTTCTTAAAAAATTATAATTTTTATCCATTTTTCTTTCCGGTGTTTGGACATGACAAGTAAATTACAAGGAAAAGTGAATTCTCTATAGTGGTAAAATGAATTATTGGTTGGATGTTGGAACCACTTTTTTTTTTCTTGTTTTTCTTTTCTGTGAGAATCAATTTTCTTTTCTCGTACTTTTTTTTGACATCCGAATGTAGGAAAGAAATGACGAATAAACGAAATATACGAGATCACAAACGTCGATTGCTTTTCTTTTCCAATTCTATGATTTTGCCAACCAAACTAGGCCTAATATCGAACTATATGCAGAAGAATACAAAACAAATATAAATAGTATTTTACTTATGACGTGTTATTTTCTGCGTGCACCACACCACCACCTTGACTCGACTTCACTCCTCGCAGCATGTCGGTGAACAACATAAGGTATACTACGAAGAATGTAGAAAGTATATATTGTCTTGATTTAATTTGATTTACTATTCATAATTAGCCTGAAAAATCTAAATGAGGAAAAAAAAATTAAGTTCTAGCTATTAACATTAAAGAAAATGCTATTTTGTTCGTTCGATTGGGCTCCTCCGTGCTGGTCTGCGTCCATGTGGCGGACAACTATTGGCCCTCCCGCTAACTTGGGTCCATCCAGACGGAGGAGTCAATGGGTGCCTGCCACGTGAGGACAGGCCAACACAAATCAGTCTCCCGACGGTCAAAATAGCAGCGTTGTACCATTAATGATACATATAGACTCCTGTACAGAATGTTTTGGCAAAATTTTCAACTGCTTCATCGTTTAAAGCCATGCAATTTACCGAATATCGATTAGCCTTCCCTACTATTTAACTACAATACTTCAACTAGTAAATTTAAATTCATTACCCATACATGTCATATTAGTTGTAAATGCATAACATTATTCTTACTTAAACCTTTACTATTATTTATATATCGTTGGCAAACTTTGAAATAGTAAAATTTAAGTTTTATATCCATGCATGCATGCATGTTACATTATTTCTCCTCCTCGACTATTACAGGCTGCCACCGCCCACGAGAACTCAACAGCTGAAGTACTCTCCCCATACGACAGTGACGGCCACGGCACCCACACCGCCTCGACGGCCGCCGGCCGCTCTTCCCGGAACGCCTCCCTCTTCGGCCACGCTTCCGGCACCGCTTCCGGAGTAGCCCCCCGCGCCCGTCTCGCCGTCTACAAGGTCTGCTGGACCGCCGGGTGCTTCAACTCCGACATCCTCGCCGCCATCGACGACGCCGTCTCCGACGGCGCCAACGTCATCTCCCTCTCCCTCGGGAGCGGTCCGGTGCCCTACCACCTCGACCCCATCGCGATTGCCGCCTTCGCCGCCACCGCGAAGGGGGTCCTCGTCTCCGCCTCCGCCGGCAACGACGGCCCCGGCGAGATGACCGCCACCAACATCGCCCCCTGGATCGCCACCGTCGGCGCCGGCTCCATCGACCGCAGCTTCCCCGCCGACGTCGTCCTCGGAGACGGCACCGTCGTCGCCGGGGTCTCCATCCACACCGGCTCCGCGTCGGACGCTTACTTCCCGCTCGTGTACGCGGGGAACGTGTCCACCTCCCGTGTCGGCTACCACTCCTCCGCCCCGTTCTGCATGCCGGGGTCGCTGGACCCGGACTTGGCGCGCGGGAAGGTGGTGCTGTGCGAGAGGGGCGCCGTGCCGCGCGCCGAGAAGGGATTGGCCGTCAGGGAAGCCGGCGGAGCCGGCATGATCGTGGCCAACCAAATGATCGACGGACAAGGGCTGGTCCCCGACGCCCACCTCCTCCCCGCCGTCGCCGTCGGCGCCACGGAGGGCATCGTGATACACGCCTACATTGCCGGCCAGAGCCAGCCGCGCGTCCGCTTCGTCTTCCACGGGACCCGGCTCGGCGTCAAGCCCGCCCCGGTGGTCGCGTCCTTCTCCGGCCGGGGGCCGAACGCCGTGTCCGACTACCTCGTAAAGCCCGACCTGATCGCCCCGGGCGTCGGGATCCTCGCCGCGTGGACGGACAGCGCCGGCCCGACCGGACTGTCGGCCGACGCCCGCAGGACGCAGTTCAACGTCCTGTCGGGCACCTCCATGGCGTGCCCCCACGTGTCCGGGATCGCGGCCCTGCTCAAGGGGGCCCACCCGGAGTGGTCCCCCGCGGCGATCAAGTCCGCGATGATGACCTCGGCGCGCGTCACGGACAACCTCGGCCGCGCGATCAGCGACGAGAGCTCGGGCAACGGCTCCACCGGGTGGGTCGTGGGGTCCGGGCAGGTGGACCCGGAGAGGGCCGTCAACCCGGGACTGGTCTACGACCTGACGGCCGACGACTACGTGGACTTCCTGTGCGGCTCCAACTACACCCAGACGGAGATCCGGACAGTGACGAGACGAGCGGCGGATTGCTCGAGACGAAGCGCGCCGTGGGATCTGAACTATCCTTCAATATCGGTGGTCCTGGAGGAGCAACGCGAAGCCGCAGGGAGGCTCGAGGAGGTGACGGTTCGCCGGACGGTGACGAACGTAGGGAGGAGCGGTGCGGAGTACAGTGTGGATGTGAGGAGTCCGGCGGGGAGCGTGGTGACGGTGGAGCCGTCGAAGCTGACGTTCGCGGAGGGAGGAGCGAAGTTGGGCTTCGTGGTGAAGATCTCGGCGGAGGAGAGAAGGGGTGGAGGAGTGGGGAGCGCGAGGACGGAGTTCGGCTCGATAACCTGGAGGGACGGGAAGCACGTGGTCAGGAGTCCGGTGGCAGTGACGTGGCGAGGACAGTACTAACACTTGGTATACTTGTACGCAGAGGTTGACAGTAGTGGCATAGAAATAAGTTTGGATGATGATAGTCGTTCCTTTTAATATATCCAAGTATAAGATGGAACAGATGTAAGAGGTTCTACAATAACTGGATGTGTTCTTCTTGTTTAATGATGATATAATCTAAATCCTTGTGTTATTTAGAAGTGAAGTTGACTAAGGAAGAATATGATTTGAAGTTAGTTAAGATATAGCTAAATAGAACGAAATTGTTAAACTGCATCAAAAAGAAAAGAAAAGGTTATTTATAACAAGAGAAATGCTATATGTACCTCCAATTTATCCCTCCAATTTGTCCCTCCTTCCGTGACAGCCTATGTGGCAGTCCATGTGGCATGAAGGTTAAATGAGTTCCTCTTATTTCCTTTTTTATACTATCATCCAAGATTGGAATCCTCACATTTTCTTTTTATTGTCATCCAAAATTGGAACTCATTTAACATATTCCCTATTCTCTCTCTCTCTCAAGAAAAAAAAAAAACCATGCCCATTTCCTATTCTTCTTCTCATCTCACGATTGAAGCCTACTTCCTGTTGGACCTCGCCGGAAAGGGATTCAGGTTATCGGAAAAGCTCGACGGAAAATGGTACACTCTCTTTCTCTCTCCCGGAAAATGGTACACACACACACTCTCTCTCTCACAGAGATTTGGAGGAACTATCCCTCCTATTCTCCAAAGAAACCACCCCGAACTCCTCCCTCCGATCCCTCACCACCCGCTCATTCCCGTCCCTCTTCCGCGGTGCTGCGTTCTAACTCATTGTCGGTGAAGCAGACACCATCCCGGTGCTCATGTGCCAACTACACCGCTCGACCAGCCCGCACATGATCCGTTTTCTCAAATGTCTCACCTGCCTCGTCGCGTCCGGCCACGCCAACTGCGCTGTCATCTTCATGTGTCGATAGCGGCACACTGACAGACACAAAACACAGTACAAATTACAATTATTAAAATCCAATTTATGAAGAAACTCTCTCTAGGCACAAAGCATATAAACATTCTGCACTCTTTCTATTTCAGATTTAATTTTCTAATAAATTTTCATTCACTTTCTCATATGTATTGATTGATTTATTTTTATTGACCAATTTTGTAGGATTCTGAGGAAGCAACGTGGGTGCACAAGGAAGCAACGTGCCATCAGCTTTTCCTACCGGCATCATCGCGATTATGGGCGCCACTGTGGCTATGAAGAGTGGGTTCTGCCGGTAGGAAAAGAACTGGTTCAAGATGCACAGGAGGACGCAGTAGGCGACTCCCAGTACCCACGTTCGGAATGTCAGGCACGGCAGGGTCGGATCGTCCGTTCGCCGGGATTGTTAGACGAACCTGTTCGATTGGATTGTCGTCGTATGGATTTGTTGTTTAAAAGTTAGTAGGTATATGGTTATTGGCCTTTGAACTGTTTTGTTCTCAGTAACAACAGTTGTATTTGAGCTATGTACTTTGTATGATTGTTGTGTGATTTGCAGAACAATAAAGAACCAGAAATAAGCATTTGTAAGATGTTTTCCACTCTGATGGTATACTGATTTGATAATTGTATTCAGATAATTTCGTGTGCCATATATCTTGGAGATATGCAGCTCTGAAGCTGAAAATACAAATCTGTTCATACTCATCTACATTACATTTGCAGAGTTTGTTAATGCATTATCAAGAAGCCACTCTCAACAATGTAAAAGCATTTAGAACCAAATGAGAAGTTCTATAGAAATATCAACCAAGCTGGTAAAACTGCAATACTTGTCCATAATACATTTGCACATTTTACCAAATGCATTATCAAGAAGCCATTATCCAACAATGCAAAGCATTTAGGAAGCATATGAGAAGCTTTATAGAAAGATCAACCGAACTGACTAAATTGCATTTCCAAGTTACACACTTTTCAAAACTCTGGATTAGAAATGTAAGATTTACATAAGCAACCACCTTCAAGCATTGTCTACCTTCTTTAGCTACTGAACATGGGACACTAATAATAAAAAAGAGAAAAAAGAAGTTCCAGTCTAAATTACAGCACAACCAAAACCACCATTGATAATAAACCCTCCCCTTTCTTAGCCCTGACTTTTCCTCGCTCTGAACACTCTGGCTTTCAGTACCCAGCTTTCTCGTCACAAGCTTTCTCGTCACAAGCTTTCTCTTTAGCTACTGAAGATGCTTCATGCAGAAAGAACCTTCTAATGATCACCGGTTCAGCATCTAATAAATCTAATGTGGCCAAATTCTTTTAGAAGGAAGATTATGCACTGATCTTCTAAAGATGCTTCACATAGCAAAATGCTGGAATGCTTACCGTTGGACTCTAATATCAAAATAATTAACCTACACAAGTTAAAAAGCAGAAAGAACCTGCAGATGCAAAAAAAAGGCAGTCATCTATTTTAGAAACAAAATAAAACTACCAAGATTCATGGCACACGAAATTGAATGCAATTATCAAATGAGTATACCATCGGAGTAGAATATGAAGAAAAGTATGGATTAATCTCAAAATAATCAGAAACATTCATGCTTCATCTAGGAGAAACAAAATATAATCTTACTTGAAACTGAAATACAATTGACTAAAAAACAAAAAAACAAACAATCTTATTGTAGGTTCAATTAAGTATCTTGTCATTATTGAGAAACTCAATAGCTTTTCGTTCATTTCCATTAGAAAATCGAAGGGCTTCTATCACAGCTTCTCTTCCAAACCCGAGTTGAACGAGCTTTGCAACTTTTTCATCAAGCTCCGTTGTATCAATTGAAGCAGTTCTTTGGATATTGTCTTGTGCACTTAGCATTCCACCATTCCATATCAAATTTTGATTAGCCTGTACATATAAATTTTAGTATTACTTGTCAATAGATGCAAAAGAAAAGGAAAAGAATGAACATAACATACTTATAAACTTACATGTAAAGAACTAAGCAAATCTACATATCCCATAGATCTATAATGAGCGCCTCCCAAAAAGCTGATTTGAGATAGATAGATTCAAGCTCTCTTGTGCTTCAATCTCATTGACCATAAGAGGGGTGTTTGAAGGGTGGGGAACACCTCCTAATTTATCATTACTAAGTAGTTGTTGTTGGGAATCATGCACAAATTTAAATTAAAAAAACAAAAACCAAATAACCATTATTATAGATCTATAAAAAAGAGGAAAACAACTAAGAAAGTGTGTAAACTTACCTGCAGTTGATATTCCATTCCATGATTACCTCCCAAATGCTCATTTGAGATTGTTAATTTTGAGCTTTCTTGTGTTCCAGTCTCATTCTGTGATAAGAAGCAAAAAATAAAATAAAATAAACACTATTTAATCTGAAAAAATAAATAAATTTGACAACATAACGCATTAACTCTGTACCTTCTTCCAACTTCTCTTATTTTTGGTGTTTTCTTTGACTTCTTTTTTCTTGTTAACTTTTTTTTTTTAGCTTTTTAATCACTTCTTCTACTTTTGAAACCTTTCTATTCACGAGTGGTCGACCTCTTCACTTTACAACTGATGGGCTAAGCACCTTATCACTTCTACTTGTCATCTCAATACCAACATTTGTACATTTTGGTGAATGAGCCAAGTCAACTTGATTGTTCCCATATATTTCTTCATCGGCCTGGAGTTTAGTTTTTATTTCATTGATAAGACCCATAATGATTTCACATGTCTCTTCGGAACTTTTTGCCAATGTTGCAACTTCATGAAAACTGTTGGACATTTTTGTGTAGCGTTGTGTATCTGGACTAAGATCCAAATCATTGTAGCTGGTCCTAACAAAAGTGTGCGCATGCTTCAAATCTTTCCGCCACCGAGACAAAATGTATCTCTCTGGAATTTCTTTTACTTTTCTTAGAGTGAATACAGAAAGTGAGTGCCTACATAAAATCCCCCTGAACTCAAATAAACGACACATACAATTGACTTCAGAAGTTTGTTCAATAAAATGAACGATATACTTCTTATGCTTCAATTTATTTTCACCAAATTTAACATCTTCAGTAACTTCATATGAGCCTTTTTCTTCATTAAGTGTGGGATGACAATACATCAACCTCTTCAACTACTCCTGGAACTCTTTAAACTTTGCATTGGTGAAAACACTCTGAACTTGTTTCTCAAAATCATAATCAGTTAAACACTCATACATTGAATTGAAGGAACGAAAATCCTCTTGCTTCTCCTTTTCAACTTTACTTCTCAAAGCATTGTCATATTGTTCAACAAATTGCTTCAATGTTGTTTTTGAGTTCACATAGCCATCAAAAAAGGCATTCATACTTTCACTACGCTGTGTAGTTGACATTCCTGCCCAAAAAGTATCTTTCAAAAAACTTGGAACCCATCGATCCCTTGTCTTGTACAAATCTCCTAACCATTCATTTTCAGAAAGATTATACTTATTAATCATTTCTACCCATCCATCTTCAAACTCTTTTATAGTTAAAGAGTCATAAACAACATTATGTAAAGTTGTTTTGATGTTTTCATACAAAGAAAATCGACTTAATTTTTCAAGGACCTTTTTCAATATATGCCACAAGCACCACCGATGTCGTGCCTCTGGAAATACTTTCTCAACAGCATTTTGCATAGATTTGCATTGGTCAGTAATTATAGCTTTTGGAGCACGTCCAGACATACATGATAGCCAGGACTCAAATAACCAGACAAAAGACTCTGTGTTCTCATGAGACAACAACCCGCAACCCAATAATATTGACTGCCCGTGATGATTCACTCCTACAAAAGGAGCAAAAGGCAACTCATACTTATTTGTAAGATAGGTAGTATCAAATGTGATAACATCTCCAAAGGCTTCATAAGCTGTCCTACTTCTTGTATCGGCCCAGAATAAGTTTCGAAGACGAGATTTATCATCAAGGTCCATCATATAAAAGAAATTTGAATTTTTACCTTGCATTTTGATAAAATAATTTCTAATTGCTTCTCTATCTCTGACCCCAAGTCTTAGCCTCCTTGCTTTTTAATTCAATATGATTACGACAATCCTTTTCACCAAATGTTAGATTTTCATATCCCCCAGCTTCAACAACAAATGAATGTAAATTTCTACTATCACCAATTCCAGCTTGATCATTTAGTTCAAGCTTTCTTTTCACATGATTATCCAACTTCTTATTAGATCTAAAAAATCGAGCTTTTCTTGGACTTAATGCATGATTGTGCTCAAGAACAACGGTTGTTAATTTAAATTTACCATTTTCTTGTAGTGTTGATCTTATCCTCGCTTGGCATTCGGCTTTAATTGTGAGGCTCGCCACAAAAGTTTTCTTTGAAGTACTTCGTCTCCTACCTTCTCGAGAACATACAAATGTGAAATATCTCAGCTCCCCATCATCTCCTTTCTTTTGTGTTCTTTTTGTCACACCAAATCCAGTTTGACGAGCATAATTAGTATAATAATCATGAACCTCTTGCAGAGTGCTAAACTCCATTCCTTCCTTGGGTTCTTCAATTATTCCATTTTCACATGCTGTCTTTTCTATTCCCTCCTCAGAATCCTACAAAATTGGTCAATAAAAATAAATCAATCAATACATATGAGAAAGTGAATGAAAATTTATTAGAAAATTAAATCTGAAATAGAAAGAGTGCAGAATGTTTATACGCTTTGTGCCTAGAGAGAGAGAGTTTCTTCATAAATTGGATTTTAATAATTGTAATTTGTACTGTGTGTTTTGTGTCTGTCAGTGTGCCGCTATCGACACATGAAGATGACAACGCAGTTGGCGTGGCCGGACGCGACGAGGCAGGTGAGACATTTGAGCAAACGGGTCATGTGCGGGCTGGTCGAGCGGTGTAGTTGGCACATGAGCACCGGGATGGTGTCTGCTTCACCGACAATGAGTGAGAGCGCAGCACCACGGAAGAGGGACGGGAAGGAGCGGGTGGTGAGGGATCGGAGGGAGGAGTTTAGGGTGGTTTCTTTGGAGAATATGAGAGATAGTTCCTCCAAATCTCTAAGAGAGAGAGAGAGAGAGAGAGAGAGAGAGAGAGAGAAAGAGAGAGTGCGTGTGTACCATTTTTTGGGAGAGAGAAAGAGAGTGTACCATTTTCCGTCGAGCTTTTCCGGCAACCTGAATCCCTTTCCGGCGAGGTCCAACAGGAAGTAGACTTCAATCGTGAGATGAGAAGAAGAATAGGGAATGGGCATGGTTTTTTTTTTAGAGAGAATAGGGAATATGTTAAATGAGTTCCAATTTTGGATGACAATAAAAAGGAAATGCGAGGATTCCAATCTTGGATGATAGTATAAAAAAGAAAATGAGAGAAACTCATTTAACCTTCATGCCACATTGGCTGCCACGTAAGGAGGGACAAATTGGAGGGATAAATTGGAGGTACATATAGCATTTCTCTCTTATAACAATTATGTATTTGACTCTCAAAATATTTGGTTGATGCCATTTTCAATATGTGGCATCTGACATGGCAGCTGACATAACAGCTGACATGACAAATTTTAATCCAAAACATTAATTATCCAAATTTTTTTAATATTAATATTAATATTAATATTAATATTAATGTTAATATTAATTTTAATGTTAAGATTAATTTTAACATTAATATTAATGTTAAGGTTAATTTTAATGTTAAGGTTAATCTTAATGTTAATTATCATGTTAATTTAATATTAATTTTAATATTAATTTTAATATTAAATTTTGCCATGTCAACTGTCATGTCAGCAACCATGTCATATGTCACATAATGGGAGATGGCATCACCCAAATACTTAGGGAGCCAAATAGCATTTTTGTATTTATAAATAATCTTCTATGGTTTGTACTTATTTTGGTAATTGTTTCTGTTGTTTTAAAAACAAAGAACACCCTTTGGTTGCTTAATTTTTCATTCATTTTCTTCTATGCACCAGAGGGATGCAACTAATTAGCTCTATAAACCAGGGGTGTTCTTTATTTTTAAAACAATAGGAACAATTATCAAAATGCGGACAAACTATAGGAGAGTACAACTAATTAACTCAAAAAAAAGTATGTGAAGCTAAGCTTCATGAGGGAAGTGACACTGAGGCCAGTGAGAAGACGAGCAACAGTGATGTGACGCACCATCTCACCCCTACGGTAACGGGTGATTCATTGTCAGTAACCGAAGGTTCCCCGTACCTAATAAACATGACGGAGGTAAAGTAAATATCATTTCGAAATCCAAGTCACATGGTGTTACACATTCTTTTCAATCCCCTCTGTTCATAATAGAGAGCACTATGTCACCTCCAAAAGTTTGCACCCTATCGAGAAGAATATGCGTAACCCTCCACGGTTCGGAGTTATCACAGACGGAACCAAAATTTTAGTTTAGTCCGGACTGAACTTAAAATGGCCTAAAAAAAATTTAAGGACAAATATACTGTTTTTGTCCAAAAAAAGAAAAAGAAAAACTCTACAAATTTAGGACCAGCCACCACCTTTTTTGGCTAATGTTATCTTAAATTCAATAGTTTACACTAACGACCTAAATTGTACAAGACAATTCAAAGTTAACCCAGAATCAAAAAATGCATAACTATTCCGTGACAATACGACAAAAAAAAACACAAAAGTGTCGACATTTAACAACTGAAAATACAAAAAAACAAAATAAAGAACATAATAATTGCAGCTTACATAGCACTTCTGGTAGATCCCAGCTAAAAATTTGCATTCAAAGATATGTTCCTCCTTCCCAACTGGATAGAAATAAAAATTAGATCTTTAAATTCAGGAAGTATATATATATATATATATATATATATATATATATATTTTTTTTTTTTTTTCAGGAAGTATATATATATATATATATATATATATATTTATATACAGCTAAAAATTTGCATTCAAAGATATGTTCCTCCTTCCCAACTGGATAGAAATAAAAATTAGATCTTTAAATTCAGGAAGTATATATATATATATATATATATATATATATATATATATATATATATATATATATATATATATATTGCTCAGAAATAAGACCCTTCATCTTCAAAGCAACTCCAAGAAAAAAATTAAAAAAATCAACTTTATGAATTCCCAATGTCCACCTGAAAAAAGAATCCAGTGCAAATGCAGATGAAGTAAACAATAAAGACTAACAAAAAAGTAATAAAACAGTGAAAGAAGCAAGCTTTTTTTTTACCATGAAATGAGAAGCCAACAGTCCTCCGGTGGGAAAAAGAAGAATAAGCGACTCAAGGGACCGTGCGGTGAACACCCTTATATATAGAGAGAGGTTGAGAGATGGGACTGGACCTAGTTGCGCCACCCTCCGCTCGATGGGACTGGTCCTAGTTGTGACTCTCCGCTCGACATCCCAGATGGGACTGACCCTTAGCCCTAGCTGTCTTCGGGTGAGAGAGAAAGGGGAAGGTTTGTAAGCCCTATGAATTTAGGACTTATTTTTTCAATTTTCTAAATCAATTATTTGCAATAGATATTATTATTTGTTTATTATTTGATTTAATGTTCTTTTCCGTGACCTTGACTTCTGGAGCGTCAGAGATGCCAATCTCTGGAAACTCCCTTCATCAGTGTGTAGTAGACAAGATTACCTTCATGTTGATATATCATGTCCCATCCAAACTTGTTTCCTTGTACTCTTTTTGTTTCACACAACTTCGGGTCAATTTAGACCATTCGACCGTTGAATAATTATTAATTAAATTCCCACTTTTATCTTTGATCATCATATACACGTTACCATAACTTTTAATTTAGGAGCACCAGACTAGTCGTTTTCTCGAAACTAACTTCTCATGCATGATCTACTCGAGACGCCCTACACCCATGACCTTCGTGTCACACTCAAACACACCATCTTGTGCTTCATTTGCTTCGCACAACTTTTGGGTCAATTTAGGCCAATTAATTATCTACCGTAAAATGTGACCTGATTTCCAATTTAATTTCGGGACCCGACATCGACCCAACCTAGTCGACCCAAAATATGGACATGGCCTACATGAAGCCTACTACCCACATGACACTTGTGTCCCATTTATTTGAGCTCCCACGTGCTACTTATTTACACATGTTCATAAATACCTAAAATTAAATCATTTATTGTACCAAGTCTGTTTTGACCCGACCCGGCTCAACTAAACCCAACCCAAGCTTCATGTCGCCCCCTCATGAATACCCACACACTCTTTTTCCTAATAAAATATTAAACACCTAGTTTCCTACTCCAAATATTAAGGGAGAACTCCATTGATTTAATTCCTTAGTTATAAACCTAATCTTCATTAAATCCTAGCCATGGATTTTCTCGCCATAAATCCCAACCACATAATTTTTCGACACAACACTCACACACACAAGCCCTCTCTTGGCCGGCCCTAACTCCCATGCACCCCACTCTCTCTCCTTCTTTTACACACAACCCCCCTTTATTTCATAACTTTCTCTCTCTCTTTCATTAATAAATCACTCTCTCCTCTCTCTCTTTTCATCAACAGCACACCACCCCCCCTCACTCACCCGACACCCCCATGCCGACAGCCTCTATGGCCGACCTCCAGCCCCCTTCTCCTCCTCCCTAGGCCGGGCTTCCAGTAAGCCCCCTAAATTTTTGGGATTATTTTTGAATTTTCTAAATGAATTATTTTTCGATAATTCATTTTGATTTAATTAATTTTGATCATTAAATGCTCTTTACCGTGACTTTGATTTCTAGAGCATTAAGGATGCCAGTCTCTGGAAACTTTCTTCTTGAAGTTTGTAGTAGACGAGATTATCTTCATGTTGATATATCGTGTCCCACTCGAACTCGTTCCCTTGTGCTCTTTTTGTATCGCGCAACTTCGGGTCAATTTAGACCATTTAATTATTAATTGATTTCCCACTCTTTTCCTTGATCCTCATAAGCACGTTACCATGACTTTTAATTTAGGAGCACCAGACTAGTCTTTTTCTTGAAACCAACTTCTCATGCATGATCTACTCGAGACGCTCTTCACCCATGACCTTCGTGTTCCACTCAGACACACCATCTTGTGTCCCATTTTCTTCACACAATTTTCCTGACACGTGACCCGATTTTAATTTACCCCACGGTGTCACATTTATTTTCCGACTTGAATTGTGGATACCCTATCGACCCAACCTAGTCGACCCCAAATATGAACATGGCCCTCACGAAGCCTACTACACGCATGATACTTTTGTCCCATTTATTTGAGTCTCCACATGCTACTTATTTTTTCATGATCATAAATACCTATTTTAATTCAAATATTGTACCATGTCCAATTTTTACCCGACCCGGCTCGACCGAACCCGAACCCAAGCTCAATGTTGTCCTCTCGTGTCTACCTATACACCCCACATAAATTCCCACTTTTCCCTATTTTTAAATCTCTCTCTACAAATATCTTACTTTCTCTCTCTATTATATATATATATATATATATATATATATATATATATATATATAATATCTCACTTTCTCTCTCACCCATCACCCTCTCCTCTCCCCATGTGAGCACACCCCCTGTACCCGAACACCCCCCATCTAAATATCTCTCTCTAAATCTCTTTTTCTCTCTCTCACTATTCTATTATTAACAATTCTCTCTCTCTCCATCTCTCATTATTTTAGAACATACACTCATACTCTCTCTCTCTCTCTCGCTCCAACTCTCATTTACAAACAGCAGCTCCCCCAAGCCTCCTTCCCGAGCAACACAACCACCCCCATGGTCGATCCTGAGCTCCTCCTTCCTTCTCCTCCCGAACCACCAGCTCCTCCCTTCTCCTACTCCATCTCCATCACCATTATCACCATCATCAACTCCATCTCCATCACCATTATCATTCACTCCACCACCACTGCTCAACCACCCCCGTCGTGCATGGCGCTGCGCCACCGCCGCCGTAGCCGACCTCCGCCGCACAAGGCCGGCGCGCCACCGCAGCAGTAGCAGCACCGCAACAGTGCCAACGCAGCAGTAGCTACTGGCGGCAGCAGCTGTGAGCAGTAGCCGCAGCGTGGGGCGGTGCCACCACCGTCGCCACGGCCAACCGCCGTCGCCGTACGGCCACCCCACTCCGGCGAACACCCAGCGGCCTTTCCGTGGTGTGCGCCTTCTTTCCCGACGCGTGAAACACACGATTCGTGCATTTTTCACGGGATCCCGCCGTGACGCGCGCGGAATCGAAGTCTGAATGTGCGCCTCATTGCAGCGATTTCGTGCAGATTTTTCGGACAATTCGACCGTTAGATCAGCGATTTCTTCGCTCCGTCACAATCTTGGTATATACCCCTTTATCCCTCTCAAATTTCATCCGTTAATTTTATCTTTTGATACATCAAAACCGGCCACCAATTTGACCGTTTAAATTGTGTTATTTTTGGACAGTTTTGTGGAGCCAACTTCGTCGGCTCGTAACTCCGTTGTCGCAGCTCCGTCTGGCGTGCTACCAGTTCCTATACGAAGCTGGTATAACCCTCTTCCTATCCCTCCAGTTTCGTTTCATTGTGAGCACGTTTGATTGGTTGAATTCGAAGCCAAAGTTGATCGTCCGAATTCGTAATTTCCAACTTCTTAAATTCCAATTTTGAACCCGGGACTCCGGATTCAATTTCTGACACCACCAGTAGACTCGTGGCATCGTTCTGGCATGTTTTCATGTAAAATTTGTTAGATTTGGAGGACGTGGGCACTGACACGCATTTCGGTGCAAAGCGGGCCCTACAGTCCGGATCAACGGGACTTTTTGATGTCGGCTCATCGGAATCCAATTCCTGATATACCGTTGAGTTCGTATCGTCATTCTGGACTCGTTGACATATAATTTGCTAGGTTGTAGTGGACATTGGTTCCGACACGCATTTCGGTGCAAGTCGGATACCAATATCCGGGTCAACGGGTCATTTTGAGATCGGCTCATCGGAATCCAATTTTGGATATACCGTTGAGTTCGTATCGTCATTCTGGACTCGTTAACATATAATTTGCTGAGTTTTGAGGACATTGGCTTCGACAAGCTTTTCCGTGCAAATCGAAATTTCAATGTCCTGGTCAACGGACCAATTTGAGATCGGGTCAACGGAATCCAATTCTGGATATACTGTTGGGTTCGTATCGTCATTCTGGATTTGTGGACATATAATTTGTTAGGTTTAGTACACTCTTATTTTGGCACATTTTTCGGTACAAAGTGGGTCCGATACGGACACCATTTTGATCCAAAATTATCTTTTTGCTTCTGTGTCCAAATTAGACTTATGGACAGGCTATTCTAGCTATTTTGACCATTCTGGACACGTTGGTAATGGTTGTTTCACCATCCGACAACTTATATAGGTTTTCATCCTATTATTATAATCTCTCCTTTTGTTGTATTTTGAGATCCATCGATTCCAGTGATTTCACAACCACTGAAATTGAATGTGTTGACCCTGTGGATGTTTATAGAGACTATCTTTGACCCAGTTTGGCCATGGTTGACTACTTTGACTGAACGTCGAAGTAAGAGTCAACATTTGACCTAGGTTAGACTAGTTTTGACCTTGGTTGACCACAGTTGACTATTTTGACCAAAAGTCAACCGGAAGTCAACCGTAGCCTAAAATTGACCAGAACTTGACCGAAGTTGACCAGTTGATCCAAAGTCAACTGTTAGTCAACGTTAGTCAAGTTTGACCTAGAGTCGACCTAGGGTTGACCAGAGTTGACCAGTTGACCAAAAGTCAACTGTAAGTCAACCTTTGACTTAGATTGACCTAGTTTGACTTGTCTTGACCTAGTTTGACTTAGTATGACTTGATTTTACTTCCAAACCCTTATATTGATACAATATTTCCATCTATAGGTCCTCGAGGCACTGTTCTAGGACTCAGTTGACATATTCCACCAGATCGCAGGCGAGTACATTCTCTGATAATATTTCTGTTTTATGATATCGTCTATGTTTCTTGTATTTAGTGTAGATACCCTTGTTCTCTTGACACATTGTTCACACGGATTGGTATTTCTCTGGATCCCGTCATGAGATGTTATTCCTCGCTTTCCTTGGTGTATCTTGTGCAAGTCTTTCTTGTTCCTTGTGTATTGTATAGACACGATTCCTGCGAAGGCTAGCTATCCTCTCGGAGAATCGCGTGTCATGATGTGTCATGGTTGGATCCACTATACTGGTCGGGGACGGGGAGTGTTAGTGTAGATGTGTGGTCAATACCCGCCTTGTATATCTTATGAACCTTGTGAATGCCAATCATACACCACACGTATGGTTGGCTAGATCATGACCTTGTGCAGACCCAAGCCGGCCACATGTTGTAGCTAGTACTCACACACATAGATAGATGTTTCTTGATTCTTGTATATGCTATGATCAGTTTTACTTGCCTTGTTCTAGCTCTAGATTTACAGCTTACCTTGCCATGATACTCACATGTACATTTCATGATTTCTTGTATATTCTCTCTATTTACTGCTACATTTTCAATATCGTCTAACTAGAACTGTTATTTGAGATTCGTGCTCGTTCCATCCTGACTGGATATGTTGACAAAATTTTAGGAGTAGTTGTGCCCTCAGTATTGGACTTCATGATGTTGCTAGCTGAGGTGGATCTCACTATTCTTCTATGTGAGTTGCCTGGTAGTTATCCTTAGTTAGTCTTGTTGTTCTTTTTATTTTTCTGTCTTATGATCTTGTAGATTCTAGTTGTTCTAGTGATATTGTTATTGTTTCTTGTCTTATCTTCCTTAGTTTTCGTGATGTGACATGAGTACATTTATAGTTATAGATCTTTAGATGTTGTAGTTAGTATAGGATACTTGACAGTGCTCTGCCGCCGATACTGCGGCGTAGGCTGGGCGTGGCCCACGTATTCGTACCCGCATATCCGGGTGCGGGTCGTGACACTTCCCCTCTCCTCCCTAGGCCGGGCTCCCCCTCATCTTCCTATTCTTCTTCACCACCACCATCATCTACATCACCATCACCATTAACAAACACCACCTCCCCCACCCTTGCCCGACCGGCCACGGCCACCACCACCGTCGCCGCCCTGCCGCCGTGCCCCTGCGAGTGGCCAGCAGCGCAGCAGCAAGCGCCAGCAGGAGCGTGCGCAGTAGCTGCTGCAGTGCGCGCGGAAACAGCCACGGCCAGCCGCCATGCGCCGCCGCCGTGCGCCACCCACGGCCGCGCGCGGGCTGGGCACACCCTCCAGCGACACCCCCATAGCGTGCGTTGACTTCCCCGACGCGTCGCCTAGCCGATTCGTGCGTTTGGCACGGGTTCCCGTCGTGACGCGCGAGTTTTGAAATCAGAATGTGTGCCTCGTTGCAGCGACTTCGCACATATTTTTCGAGAAATTCGACCTTTGGATCGGCAAACACTTTGCTCCGTCACAATCTCGGTATATAGCTCTTCACTCTCCTCAAGTTTCGTCCGTTAATTTTGTCGTTTGATACATCAAAACCGGCCACCAAGTTGACCATTTAAATTGTACTATTTTTGGATAATTTTGTGGAGCCAATTTCGTCGGTTCATATCTCCTCCATCGTAGTTCCGTTTGGCGTGCCACTGGTTCCTATGCGCAGCTGGTATAACCCTCTTCTTGCCCTTCAAGTTTCATTTCATTGTGAGCACGTTTGATTGGTTAAATTTGACGCCAAAGTTGGCCGTCCGAATTCATAATTTCCAACTTGTAAAATTTCATGTTTGAACCCGGGACTCTGGATTTCAATTCTGACACCACTAGTAGACTCGTGGCATCTTTCTGGCACGAATTCATATATAGTTTATCATATTTGGAGGACGTGGGCCCTGGCACACATTTCGGTGCAAAGCGGGCCCCACAGTCCGAGTCAACTGGTCATTTTGAGATCGGCTGATCGAAATCCAATTCCGGATATACCATTGAGTTTGTATCGTCATTCTGGACTCGTTGACATATAATTTGCTAAGTTTTTGGGACATTGGCTCCGGCACATTTTTTCGTGCAAATCAGAATTTCAATGTCCTGGTCAACGGACCAATTTGAGATCGGGACAACGGAACCCAATTCTGGATATATCGTTGGGTTCGTATCGTCATTCTGGATTCGTGGACATATGATTTGTTAGGTTTAATGGACTGGTATCCTTGCACGTTTTTTAGTGCAAAGCGGGTCCGACACGGATACCGTTTTGACCCAAAATTACCTTTTTGCCCCTGTGTCCAAATTGGACTTATGGATATGCTATTCTAGCTGATTTGGCCATTCTGGACACGTTGGTGATGTTTGTTTCATCATCCGACAATGTTTATAGATATTTCTCTATGTATCACCTTTTATTATAATTAATTCTTATTAAGTTCGTATTTCGGAATTAGTACAACGAAACTGAGATCAGTCGATTCCAGTGATCTCACATCGCTGAAATTGACAAGATGATCATGTGGATCACTGAGATAAGATTATTAATCTTACCGTTGATTATCTTATCGCGATTTGCGTGTCGTAGGTTTCGATGTACGAATAACGAGATGCAACTTGATATTTTAATTCCTAGATTAGAGTTGATCCTGTTTGACCAAGATATATGGTATCTTGGTAGGTAAATATTAGGAATAGTATGCTTAGGCTAGTTTTGACCTCGGTTGACCAAGTTTGACTACTTTTACCAAAAGTCAACTACAGTCAACACTTGGCCTAGAAATGTCTAGAACTTGACCAGAGTTGACCAGTTGACAAAAGTCAACTATTAGTCAATACTTGGCCTAGAAATGTCTAGAACTTGACCAGAGTTGACCAGTTGACAAAAGTCAACTATTATTCAACATTAGCCTAGTTTGACCTAGAGTTGACCCGTTGACCAAAAGTCAACTGTGAGTCAACGTTTGACTCAGTGTGACCTAGTTTGACTTAGTTGGACTGAGATTGACCTATATTACATAGCTTATACTATATAAATCATGCCTAACACTGTTGAACCCTAATTATCTTATATATATATATATATATATATCATCTCTAGGTTTGTGACATCACTATGAGCATCGACCCCATTTGACAGCTCAGGACCGCAGGCGAGTACATTCTCTGATAGTAGTTCCTTGTCTTGATATCTTCTGTATCCGATTCAGTTATAGTGTTTTACTTGATTCTTGTCACGATGGTGCACGGACTAGTATATGTTGGATCCTGGCATGAGATGTTATTCCTGAACTTTCTTGGTATATTGGTACATTTCCTGTCTTGTTTCTTGTACTTGTATAGACACCGATTCCTGAGAGGGAGTAGCTACCCTCTTAGGAAATTTCGTGTCATGACGTGCTATGTCCGGATCCATATACTATTCGGGGATAGGGAGTTATTATAGGTTATGTGATCAATACCCCCATGTCACTATTTCTTGTGCTTGCGTCACCCTCACTGCACGTAGGGTGTAGCGAGATCTTATTCCTTGTGCTCGTTATCCAGGTTGGCCGGCATGACCCTTTCCAGAGATTTTCTTGTGATTGTCGGGCCAAGTGGATAGCCTGTCCGGTTTCCCAAGCCGATCACATAATGCTATAATATCTCAAGGCACATTTTATGTTTACATTATACATCAGATATTCCTGTACTGTTCTACTTTCCTGTACGTTATACCCTGACATAATTTCCAATTTATATATCATGTTTTACGTACAGTCTTGATATATCATTTTGTACTCCATTATGATTGTCTCTTATAGCATTTGTCAATACTATAAAACTGTTGTTGGAGGTGTACTTGCTCATTTTCCTGACAGGATAACCGTTGATGTTTACAGAGGATATGTTGGCTGATTGCTCTACCTTTTACGGGTATGGCCAGGATAGAGTTTTGATGAGACATTACCCCTGGAGCCCGTAGATGATATAGCACCTATTTAGATTTGCTAGATAGGTTTGTCTGGACTGCGAGCCAGCTAGTTTATGAGACTTACATTATATTTGTGTTTGGGACCTTGTGTTATGTTTTCGACCCTCTACTATGTTTGTGACTTTGCTTCTTTTTCGTACTTATATTTCTATCATATCTTTATGATATTCGTGCCTATCTTTCCTAGATGTCTTGTGATTGAGTTAAGATTATATACCTCCGTACGGAGATGACAGGTACATATATATTGTGTCTAGATGCTATACTTTCTAGTAGACCTATACAGCGTTCTACCGTCGATTCTGCGGCGTAGGCTGGACGTACCCACGTGCTCGTGCCCCTAATCAGGGTGCGGGTCGTGACAAGGTTGCTTTCAATGGTTGCTTTGACTTAAAACTATTATCAAGACCAGACCTGCTGGGAAAACCCTCGTCAAGACCTCTTGGGGAGGTTGCTGGGTGGATTAAACTATGGGCATGTCTTACGTACATAAAAAAATGGTTGGCTGGAGCCCACCCTAGCCAACCAGTAGATTCGCGCTTGGAGGTTACGCGAGAAGCTTCCAGAACTCTTTAGAAGATGAGAAAATTCTCTGAAAGATGTCGGAAGCTTCTTTGTAATTATATAGATTTAGAATAATTATTGGAATATTTCATTTCCAGAAGGTTTTGTAAGCTCTATGGGCACTATAAATAAGTGGGAGGCTCATTTGCTCCTCACCAGCCAAAAATGTGATTTATCTCTAGCAAAGTAAAGTTTTAATCTTCCAATCTCTTTATCTTTTTATCAACATTATTCTCATTTACGCTTTAGCGGTCTAGTTAAGTGTTTGGAAAAGGCTGGCACGAGCCTTCAAATAGGAAGCTTATGCGCCGCACGAGTCGAAGTGTAGCTAAAACACTAAGTCCATGACATCTAGGAGTATTTGCCATGAAAGTTTCACTCAATGAAAGGAGGAAGATGACCACAACGTGACCTTCTCCAAGTATCCTTCCTCACATCGCAAGAAAAATCATGGCATTGTTAAGATTAAATTAGATTTAGAATTAGATATTAATTAGATTTAGGATTAGATTTCTTCTCCCATATGGATGCATGTTTCTCCTCTTACTCATATATGGATATGGATCCGTTCTCCATCTATATATATTCATAGTTGTATTGGTTTTTTATTTCATACATGAATAAAATCAATAATATTGATTTGTTTCAAGGTATCAGAGCCTAGAATTTTTTTTTATCTAGGGTCATTCAGAATTTCTTTCAAATAATTAATATTGTTGATTATCCTCTTTTTCTTCTTTTTTTGTTTTCCATTTGATAATCAATATTCAAAAAGGAAAAATTATCAATCAAATTCTTTCATCCCCCATTATCCAACTCAGTTCCTTCGAAGAAAAAGATAACACATAGGGTCTGTTTGGATTGAGGGTTAAGAGGGTTAAGTGAGGAAAAGTTAAGTGAGGGAGAAATAAAATCATGCTTGGTTTGAGGGTAAGGTTTAGGAGGCAGGGTTGTAGAGAGTTAAGTGGGGGTTTATTTCACCCTCTTTTGTCCATTTTTTTTAACTCCCCAATTTGGAGGGTTAACGAGAGTGATTGAGGGATTTTATTTAAAAAGTCATAAATACTCCTTATTTGTTCTATTTAATATCATAATTTTTTTCTTCATTTTTTTTGTTTTCAACGTGTTGCTTCATACCTTCCTAATTTGTAAAGATATTTTGACAATTTCTAATTAAAATTTCAATAAAATTTAATTTTATGACATATATAATAAGCTTGTTTTGGTAACTATCATATTTTTATTAATCCTCTACTCACTCAAAACCTCCAATCCAAGCAAGAGTTATTAAACACCCCACACTTAACTCTCCCTCAAATCCAAATAAGATTCTATGTATTCACTCTACTCCACCTCATTCTACTCCCCCTCATTTAACCCCACTTAATTCTGCTTATTTTTTCCCCTCAATCCAAGCAGACCCATAAAGAGAAATAAAATTATATTGACCTCTGCGCCGCCCGACCCCCAGCTCACCCCTGCGCCCCGCCACCCTCGACCCCCCGCGACTCCCTGCATCCTTGCTGCTGCTGCTATTTCTATTCGCCCCCTCCCTCCAACTACCGGCACCGGAGAGGGAGGGGGGAGCTACCTGGGAGAAAGAGGAAGGAGAGAGAGGATTTAGGGGGGGGGAGCAATTTTGTTGTGTTCCTCCTGTTAACACCGTTATGACAAAAATGAAGGGAGGGTATATAGTTGAAGGTATCAAGTTGTAATTAATTAGCCTAAAATATAAGTATCCCGTATCCTTATCGAGTTTATATTAGTATCCATGTCCGTATTCGTGCAACACATGACCAAAAAGTGGGGAAGAAAAATTAGGTCAATATAATTTTATTTCTCAGAATCCAATGAATGGAGTTCTACAAGAGAGAGCGAAAAAAGATCATGTTCTCTTGAATGTCACTGTCGTGTTTCAATATTTGGATTTGTATGTAGGTCTCTCTAGATCGTAAGCGGAAATGGTGATGCCCTAGAATTATTTAGTTTTAAGGTACCGTATAATATTAAAATTTTATATTTAGATCTCCATATTGTCTACATCGGATTTGGATCACATCCTGACGATTGACTTTGGATGAGTTACTTCAAGTGACCTTGTGAAAAAAATAGTACTAATATATATGAATTAAAATAGCGGAAGGTTACTCGGATGTAACTTAGTGGCAAGAATGGAGCAGGTTATTGTCTAAATCATCATTTCAATCATCTATATTTCTACATGCAAACAATGAAATTCAACTGTTTAGTAGCGGTTTTGTCCAAGGTTCAAGCGGACGGTTAACCATTTGAAAGTTTTGGCCTTGTTTCAGGATGTCTCGTGCACAGACTGAGATTCTAAGGATCCGGTACAAATACTAAAAATAGGTTTTTTTTAACTAAATTATTTCTGACATTCTAAGAACCATGTTAATGTAGTTTCTACAAAATTGTTAGACCTAAGACTAAAAATAGAGATTTTACATTATATATATATATATATATATATATATATATATATATATATATATATATATATATATATATATATATATATATGGAAAAAGGGTAAATTTTATTCCAAAATCAGTCAATACTCATACAACATACAGATAGGATGGTCGCCCACCCGTCAGTCTACCATTTCTTTTACATCAAACTCCAAATTATGGAGGATACCAACCGGAGGGGTGTAAGTCCCTCGAATATGTGTCGATTTCTCTCCCGTCAAACATGCCAGACAGCGACAGCTAGCCGAATCCTAGCAGTCTTGAACCATACCATGCCTCGTCCTCTGCAATCTCGAATGCCCATAATAATTGCTCCAATCGACCTGCCAGAGATACCTCCGCCCAGCATACGATTTTGCTCAGACCATATAAACCATGAAATTCCACAGTCAAAAAATAGATGGGTCATCGATTCCTCCTTCAAATCACAGAGTGCACACTTCGGATTGGGGACCTAGATCCTGTAAGCCCCCTGAATTTTTGGAATATATTTTCGAATTTTCTAAATGAATTATTTTTGATAATTCATTTTTATTTAATTAATTTTGATTATTAAATGCTCTTTACCGTGATTTTAATTTCTAGAGCATCAGGGATGCCAGTCTTTGGAAACTTTCTTCTTGAAGTTTGTAGTAGACAAGATTATTTTCAATTTGATATATCATGTCCCACTCGAACTTGTTCCCTTGTGCTCCATTTGCTTCGCGCAACTTTCGGGTCAATTTAGACCAATTTATCGTCTGTCGTAATTTGTGACTTAACCTCCAACTTAATTTTTGGGCCCGATATCGGTCCAATCTGCTCGACCCAATATATGGTTCTGGCCTGTTTTGAGCCTACTATGTACGTGCCACTTGCGTGCTACCAAATTGATCTCCCTTGTGCTCCCATTTCATCCATGATTTTAATTGGTTTAAATTTCTTATTTTAATTGACTCTTGGCCCCAACTCAACCAAACTTGGCCCAATACCCAATCTAATTTGGTGTATGCCCTATCATGACTGCCCATACACACCACTATTGTATTTGCCTTTTTCCCCACACAATTTCTCTTTTTTTCCCTACTCTAAATACCTCTTTTTCTCTCCCTATTTATTTAAATATCTATACTTTATTTAAATATCTAACTCTCTCTCTCTCTCCTTACTCACACACACCCCTCCCCATCTCCAGCACACTCTTTCCCCTCTCTCAACCGACCTCTCTCTCTCACCTCTCTCTCCTTAATATCTTCCCCTCTCTCTCCTCTCCCTCCACAGCACAGCACATCCCCCATACATTCTCTTTTTTTCTTCTTCACTTCTTCTTCTCCATCCCTCCTCTTCTTCTTCCTCTCACCACCACTACACCATCACCACCATCACCGACGTCACCACCGTCGCCACCATGGTCACCACCGCCGTCGCCGCCCCGCTGCCTCGCTGCGTGCCACCGCGTGTGGCCAGCAGCAGTAGCGAGGCAGCAGCCGCAGCTACAGCAGGAAGCAGCAGCCGGCACCATTGCCGGCCAGCCGTGCACCGCCGCGGCCGCCGCCGGCGAGCCCCCCTCGGTCGGGCGCACCCTCCAGTGAGCACCCCCGACGTGCCACCTCTTTTTCCGACGTGCCACGTAGCCGATTCGTACGTTTTGCACGAAATCCCGTCGTGGCGCGCGAGAAAAATTTCAGAATTCGTACTTCGAGGCAGCGACTTCATACGCATTTTTTGAGGAATCCCACCATTGGATCGATGAACTCTTTGCTCCGTCACAATCTCGGTATATCCATCTACCTCTCCCTCAAGTTTTGTCCGATAATTTTGTCGTTTGATAGATCAAAACCGGCCACCAAGTTGACACTTTAAATTGTGTTATTTTTAGACAGTTTTGCGGAGCCAACTTCGTTGACTCGTATCTCCTCCATCGCAGCTCCGTTTGGCGTGCTACAAGTTCCTGTGCGCAGCTGGTATAACCCTCTTTCTGCCATTTCAGTTTCGTTTAATTGTGAGCTTATTTGGTTTGTTGAATTCGACGCCAAAGTTGGTCGTCCGAATTCATAATTTCTAAGTTATAAAATCCCAAATTTGAACCCGGGACTCCGGATTCAATTTCTGACACTACCAGTAGACTCGTGGCGTCGTTCTGGCACGTTTTCATATAAAATTTGCTAGATTTGGAGGACGTGGTCCCTGGCACGCATTTCGGTACAAGGCGGGTCCCACAGTCCGAGTCAACGGGTCTTTTTGAGGTCGGCTTATCGAAATCCAATTTCGGATATACCGTTGAGTTTGTATCGTCATTCTGGACTCGTTGACATATAATTTGCTGAGTTTTGTGGACATCGGCTCTGATACGCATTTTCGTGCAAATTGGATTCAAATATCCGGGTCAACGGGCCATTTTGAGATCAGCTCATCGGAATCCAATTTCGGATATACCATTGAGTTCGTATCGTCATTCTGGATTCGTGGACATATATTTACTAGATTTTGAGGACTTTTATTCTGGCACATTTTTCGGTACAAAGTGGGTCCGACATGGACACCATTTTGACCCAAAATTATCTTTTTGCTCCTGTGTCCAAATTGGACTTATGGATAGGCTATCCTAGCTGATTTGATCATTCTGGACACGTTGGTGATGTTTGTTTCATCATCCGACAACATCTGTAGACTTTTTCCTATCTTTCACTATTTGTTATAATCCTTCCTTTTTTATTCGTATTTTTAGATCATTGTATCGGAATTGAGATCCGTAGATTCCAGTGATTTCATGTCACTGAAATTGACCAATTGTCTATGTAGATGATTATAGAAACTAGATTTGACCTAGTTTAACCTAGAGTTGACTTGAGTTGACTAGAGTTGACCAGTTGACTAAAAGTCAACTATAAGTCAACCATTGACCCAGTTTGACTTGGTTTGACTTCCTGTGACCTAGTTTGACCTAGTGTGACTCAGTGTGACCTAGTTTGACTTAGTTGGACTGAGATTGTCCTAGATTATATAGCTTATACTACATAATCATGTCTAACACTGTTGAACCCTAATTAGCTTATATATATCTCATCTTAGGTCTGTGATTTTACTCTGAGCCAGATTACACAGTTGACATATTCCACCAGATCTCAGGCAAGTACATTCTTTGATAATATTTTTGTTTTATGATATCGTCTATGTTTCTTGTATTTAGTGTAGATATTCTTGTTCTCTTGACACATTATTCACACGGATTGGTATTTGTCTGGATCCCGTCATGAGATGTCATTTTTTGTATTGTTTGATATATCTTGTGCAAGTCTTTCTTGTTCCTTGTGCATTGTATAGACACGATTCCTGTGAAGGCTAGCTACCCTCTCAGAGAATTACGTGTCATGATGTGTCATGGTTGGATCCACTATACTAGTCGGGGACGGGGAGTACTAGTGTAGATGTGTGGTCATTATCCGCCTTGTTTATTCTTGTAGACCTTGTGAATGCCAATCCTACACTCTACGTATGATTGGCTAGATCATTAGACCTTGTTCAGACCCAAGCCGGCCACATGTCGTAGCTAGTATTCACTCACATAGATGGTATGATTCTCGACTCTTGTACATGATATGATCGATTTTCTTGCCATTGCTCTAGCTATAGTTTACAGCTTTAACCTTGCCATGCTACTCTCATGTTCTTTTCACTTTACCTTGTATATTCTCTATATTTACTGCTACATTTTCAATATCGTCTAACTAGAACTGTTATTTGAGATTTGTGCTCGTTCCATCCTGGCTGGATATGTTGACAATATTTTAGGAGTAGTTGTGCCCTCGGTATTGGACTACAGGATGTTGCTAGCTAGGGTAGTTCTCGGTATTCTTCACCGTGAGTTGTCTCTCAGGAGTTCTAGGTTTGGTAGTTATTTAGTTTTGTTATTGTTTTCCTCTGTTTGATTATTGTCTCATATGATCCTTGTAGATTCTAGTTGTTCTAGTGATATTGTTATTATTTCTTGTCTTATCTTCTTTAGTTTTTGTGATGTGATATGAGTACCTTTATAGTTATGGATCTTAGATGTTGTAGTTAGTATCGGGTACTTGACAGCGCTCTACCACCGATACTGTGGCATAGGCTGGACGTGGCCCACGTATTCGTACTCGTATATCCAGGTGCGGGTCGTGACAGATCCCCAAAGAGATGAGTTTGTCCATGGTCAAAAGACGACCAAGGAGCAGGCGATACATACATAGCTGTATTTTTCTGGCCAGATCCTTGCACCAAATGAAGTCATAGTCACCAATTGGGGGATTGGCACTACGCATAAGGTTGTAGCCACTCTGGAAGGTGAACTCCCCCGAGGTAGTATCGCTAGTCATACTATGCGGGTCCCAGACCCATATATCCTCAGGCTGGGATGGGTCAATCTCGACCCCGCGAATAATCTCATAAAGCTCCTCAGTATGGCGGTAGGTCTCCGGACACCAAGCCTCATTCCTGATGATGTGCTGACAAGACAGACCTCTGTCTGCCTTCCTGTGAGCTCGATCGCCCATAATGTCCACCAGAGACTTGTGCTCTATCCAAGGATCCAGTCAAAGATCAGTAACAGCCCCATTCCTCATGATCCTCCTGACAGACAATTGAAGAACAGTTCTGTGTCTCAGAATTTGTTGGAAGGTCACAGAGTGGTTGTTGTCCATCCCACCCCTCCAGAAGTTGCCATTCCTTACATAGCGAGACGTCATCCACTCCGCCCAGAGGGATCCCCCTTTGATGAACCGCCATGCCAGTTTCAGGGCCAAGGCTTCCCTGATAGCCAACAGAGGATGGAGACCCACACCCCCTCCTTCTTTGGCCGACAGAGCTGTTCCCAAGATATCGCATGTAGGTCCCCCTCCAGATGAAATCACCACAAATTCTTTCAACTTTCTTGATGGCAGCCACGGGTAACAAAATAGACTGCAGCCAGAACTGGACTAGGGCAGAGATAACCGATCTGACTAACTCGATACGTCCCCCAAATGATAACCCGGCAGCTTGCCAACCTTCAACTCTTCGCTGGACATACTCCACCAGGCTATAGTAATCCTGGTCTCGGGCATAGTTGACTGTCAAAGGAACTCTCAGGTATTTCACCGAAAGTTCACTCATCTCCATACCAAGTGCATCAGCGCGCTCATCCTTCTGAAGGCAGAGTGAACTGAAGTAGACCCTGCTCTTCTCTCTATGCATCTGAAGCCCCGAGTGTGATTCTAGCTCACCCATAATCTCAAATAACGTGTTCATACCATCCAACGAAGGCTGTATGAACACCAGTAGGTCGTCGGCATAGATGAGGTGGGTAACCGGAGGATCGACTGTCCTGTACAGTGATATAATCCTCCCAAAATGGACCGCCCTATCCATCAAGCAGATAAAGTACTCCAAGACAAGCGTAAACAGGTAAGGTGATAGGGGGTCACTGTGGACACACACAAAAAGAAGAAGAAACACTGTCTTTTCTTTATTGGTGCAAGGCACCACAAATCGAGTACGCCTGAGAGATCCTGCGCTGAGGATTCTCGAGTACAAAAAAGAATTTTGGGGAATGGGACGATGGAGATCGACCGACAGTTGCTCCTTTACTCCGTTGACACTTCGATTACAAAAGTGGGAGAAAATCTAAGAAAATTGCTAACTCTCGGCTCACTGGCAAGAAGTGCAGCAATTTGGCTCTTGAAAATGCTCTCCGTTATGTGTTTTGAAGAGGGATGAGACCCCTTTTTATAGTAGTTTTTGAGCTGGAATGATGTTATGCGTCCACATGAGGAAACACACTGGTTTTCATGTGGGCGCATGGTCCTCCTTTGGGCGCATAGGATGTAGGCACATGCAGACTGCGTGGTCATGGGTTGATCGTGGTGCTGACGTGGCCGCATGCTTCAGTGCACGATTGCTCGTGGAGACTGACGTGGCCGTACGCTTCGGTGCATATTTTGATCGTGGCTTTGACCGAGTCAGGGGATGTTCTGGCTGGGGCACATAGCCCTGTTTCAGGCTATGCGCCCTCCTTCTGGGGGAGCTTGTCTTGGGCGCATAGAGCTTCACAGGGTGGTTTGGGCGCATAAAGCTTCACAGGGTGACTTGGGAGCATAGAGGTTCACAGAGTGACTTGGGCGCATATGAGTTCAATTGGGCGCATATGTTCTCATTGGCTTGGGCGCATAAGGCTTCATTGCTAAACTTTTCATGCTTCTACAAGACCCCCTTCAAAGTTTTCGATACTTGAACGAGTTCGAAATACTTTAAAAGAAGCATGGACCGTCTTTTCGTGATGCAATGGGTACATAGCACGGCTCTCTCTTTGGGCGCATAGCGTTTGGCTAGCCTGTCAGAGAGACGGCTGTTGAGATCTTCCTCAAAAATCTGAACTGACAGATTCATCAGGGTGGAATTTGAAGAGGTCCATCCATCATATGTCGTCCATATCAGCAAATGGCAGTCGCATAGTGTACAAGAGGTTGGATCTTCACGTGGGCGCATAAGCCATGGTGGGCGCATAGTGCGCAATGGGTGCATAGGCGTATAGGGATAGTGGGCGCATAGGAAATGGCCTATGCCTATAAATAGTCTTTGAAAGGGAGAGAAAGTTCATTATTCTCATTTCTCTTAGAACTTTCAAAAGACTCTTCTTCTCATTTCTTTACGAACCATGTCTCCCAAGGTCGCCAAGAGATCTGCGAAGGGCAAGGGGGCTGCACCGAGTGGCTCTCCTCCTGCGGCAGCATCCTCACCAGTCCAGGACCCGATTATGGGTGAGGCCACGCCTCAAAAATAAAGTCTCGAGCGTTAATTTGCGACGCTCGGACTTTTCTTCTGCCTGGGCACATGCGCCTAAGGCAACATACTTCTGTGAGCATTCTTATGCGCCCACAGAAGTCATGCGCCAATATTGTGGTGTGCTTTGTGCCCACATGTTGCCATGTTATGCGCCTACATACTGCTGTATGTTATTCGCCCACATGTTTGCTTTGGGCGCATAGCCATTTGGGCGCATAGCCCTTTGGGCGTATAAGAGCCATTCAACACTTAGTTTTTTCTGCAGATTTCTGAGTCTGACTTTCTCTTCTGTCCTTGCAGTAAACATGTTTATCCCGAAACTTGAAGGAATCTCTTTCGGCTCTGCTTATCAAGTCCTCGGTACTAGTCTCATAACAAATATGATCAGCAAGGTTCAAGCCACGATCAGTCAAAACCAGCCTACGGAACGGACACTCGCCATACTTGAACATGACAAGACCTTCTTGAGGCAGATGATTAACGATGAGAAGTTCTTGCTTGGAGGGGCACGTCGTTTCAAGAAGCCGTACTTCCTGTTCGGTAAAAGTGTGGGGTTTGAAGATGGCGAGACCATACACTTGAGAAGCCCAATGGTGATCCGTCCGAACAATAAGAGGATATGGCTACCATCGATGGAGCGTCAGTATCCTTTGTCTGCTTTTACTGTCTTAGCCGTGCGACGACAGATGGAGTGGGAGCTGACTCCTGAGCTCCCCGGGGTCATCTCTGGAAGAATACAGTTCGACTCAGGCGATCGGAAGAAGGACACTTTCAAGTGTGCCCGCGGCTCTGCATCTTACTCTACGAGTGGACTACAACCTGGTGCCGTAATGAACGACATTCCAACTAACCTCCATCCTTATGCCGCTGACACGCTTTTTAATTTGATGATGACGGAGGATGTGTCATATCCAGCAGGAAAGATGCGGATGGAAGGCCGGAGGTATCCATCTTCATTCTGAAGCAACCTCACTGGTTGGGTGCTTTCCACGTATAAAGCCACCCTGAAGACTGTTGGCCTTTATTATGCTATTAGGGCCACTCAATATGGTGTAAGGGCCAACTGGCTAATGTTCATCTCTTTGGCAGAGTTATATAACCTTCATACCTGTACCTTCTTTACTCCGGGTAGGGAGATGGGATTGGCTCTCCACAAGATACAGGAAGTGTCGAAGCTTCCCTGGGGCACGGAGCCCTATGAAGAGTACGTGCCTTGTGATGAAGAGCTCCGAGATCTGGAGAATAAAAACTCTGGGATGATTAATGTATACAAGGAATTGCTCTGCCACCTCCTTATCTGTCATAGGATTAATAAGAAAGGGAGGACCGAGGGGGCCAATCCCCACACAAGAGCTTGGATGGGCTACGTCTTCGTTCAAAGAGAAGGGGAAGATCCGGCCTCCTTTTCGATTTTAAAACCTATGACCAAGTCCGATATAGAAGCCCGGATGACGGATTATGATACGGCAGATACTGAGGACAGTGATGATCCTGAGTCACCGATTGGCCACTACTTCCGTCAAGCCGAATATTCGTTGTCGGAGAAAGCTGTGCTGGCGGCTTTCTTAATGATCTGGCTTCGTGACTGCATAGTCCCTGGAGGTTCGGGGTCGATTGAGAGAATAAGTCGGGGTATGATACTTTCGGCTGTGAAGCTGGCGTTCGGATACCGTCTTGCATTGCTTTCCATGATGGTCTGTGCCATTGGACGAGGTTTGCGAAACTTTGTTAGGAATGCGGTAACTCCTGACGGCATGGCCAACTTCGCCCGGACCGAACTTCCGTATCCTTTCCTGATGGGGTGGCTGCTACTACATTATCCTACCCTGATGAATGTTGGGCCGATGGCGGACTCTTTGGAGGAAGACGCCTTTCTTCGTAGATTTCGTGATGCAGATTGGACCGTCACCGGTGTACACGCCTGCAGAAAGGCTTTAGGTTTCTTGCAGAACTATGAGTTCTTCAGAGTATCCCCTCCGTACGGCAGCGGTAATACGAGAGATATCTTAGTGGATGAGGGAGTTCATGCTACTAGTTTGACTGCTGGGGCATTTCACTGGCTCCAGTCTATTAGACCATTGCATCTGGTGCTCCGAAACATTAATCATGCCTATCTGTAGCCATATCTGTCGAGCCACTTTGTATGGCAGTTTGGCTACAGCCAGCTTCTTTTGGGAAATGCTAGCCCACATTTGGAGTCGATAGGCAGCTTAATTGACGGGACGCGTGCTTGGATGTACTACAATACCGGGTGCACGGGGGCAGTCTTCACTATGCCCTTGGATAATCCTGAGACCCATTTGTGCTATACTGCCGTCAAATTTTATGTTCAGATCAATACTTTTCATCCCCGATATGATCGTGAACAGAGCTTGATATTGGGGACTCGGTTTGGCCCCCTTCCTGCGAAAAAGGCGCCGAAGGGCCATAAGAAGGAGAGTGATGTTCCTACCTTGAAGCCAGCTGTAGTACCGCGGCCGAAAGCTATCCTTAGGGAGCCAACAATGTCTCCAAAGGAGGACACGAAAGATGATGATTCTTCTCCTCTCGATCCTTCTCAGAAGAGGAAAGCTTCAACTGAATTGGCCCAGGAGCCAACTTTAAAGCGGAAGAAGAAAACTGTCGCCCTGAGGAGAGCCAAGGAAGTGGGTGCTGGCTCGCCTCCCTTGAGGAGGTCCTTCCGGCAAACTGGAAGAGGTGGAACGGTGTCGCAAGCCATTACTATTCGGGTGGTAGATCCCTTCCTAGACTCCATAGCCGTTCTGGTCAAGCCTTTAGAAGCTTTCTTACATTTGCGTTTGTCCTTTACACAGGACCCTGAAGTTGAAGCTGAGGCAGGTACCTCCTCGTCTGAGGAGGTGGACGTGACAGCAACGTCCCCTCCTTGTCCTCGACCGGCAAACGACGCTCAGCCTTCCTCAGCCAAGGAGGCTGAATCAAAGGATGATCAGGGCGAATGCCCGAATTATGGTGGTGACCAAAGAGCCAGTCCTTCTTTCGATATCTCCCTGGAGGCGATGTCTGAAATTTCCTGCGGGTACGTTATCCTTGCGCCTCTCTTCAGATGAGATTGGACGAGAATCAAGTCCTTGTGCCACTCTTCAAATTCCAACTGAAAGAGTTGGACGAGAATCAAGTCCAATCGGCTCATCCTCCTGCGGGTACGTTATCCTTGCGCCTCTCTTCGGATGAGATTTTTTGACTTCAATTTTGCGTGCTCCTCGTGAGGCTGACAATGACTGTATGTTCCCTTGTAGACAAGGGGAAGGAACCCCTCGCGAAGATAGTCCCAGACATTGGGGAAGGGATAGAGGTTGTTCCCGGCTCCTCCAATTTTGTTGGTGCAGAGGGAGCTGTTAGTGAGCCGGTATCGGCTACAGAAGGAGAGATTGAACAGCCTATTGAGGGGTCTGTTGCTGAATCTGCTCCCGTTTCTGCTGGGATTGTGGAAGATATCAGGCCTGATGCCGCTCAGGGCCTTGATATTGTTCTTCTTGAACAGTCTGGGCCTGCTCTTGGTTTTCCTGAAGCCAAGACTGATGGCGTAGCCCAGGCTGGAGTTGAGCAAGCCGAAGGTACGAAATTATAACTCTTTCGCTTTTTCTTCCCCTCCTTTTTTTGGTTACTGATGTATATTTTGTTTTCTTGTCAGGTTCGGCTTCTTGTCAGGTATCCCTTCCTGGAGCGGAAGAAACTCTCCAAGCCTTCTCCCCGACGGCCTCCACTGAAGACGACGAGATGGCCCAGGAAGTCGTCAAAGCTTTCTACTCTGTGCTGAAAGTAAAGCTTTCTGGAGTCCTGAATCGGAATGCTGCCTTTGGCCCTGTGAAGGCTGTTGCCGAAAGCCAAGTGGCGGCCCTCGAGAGCATTGTCGGCTATGAAGAGCGGGCTAATACTCTGAGGAAAGTTCTGAATGACCTGGAGGGTCAGGTAGCCTGATTTCGGGATGCCAAGCAACGGAGCCCATCATCCTTGTTTTGTGCAGAAGATGAGGCTTTGATGACGGCTCTTGCGGAAGAGAAGGCTACTTTCCAGGCAAGGAAGGACGCCCTCGTTCAAGAAATCAGCGAGTTGGTTGATCAGTATGGTCTGTTCAATGCTACAAGTGAGGCACGTGCTGCCTCGAAAAATAAAGTGGCTGTGCAGATTACTGAGGGATATAATCACATTGCACAGATCAAGAGCGAGATTGCTCAACTGGAAGCCGACTTGAGGGCGACAACATCTGAGCAGGAGGATTATTTGGCTCAGGCTGCCATGACCGTCACCACTTCTGCCCATTTAGAAGAAAAGCTGGCGAAGTTGGAGGGAGAGCATCTGAGTCTGATCCTTTTCGATGATGAAGCTGCTCGTCAAGAAGAGGCGCACCGTCGAGCTACCGTGAAGTCTGAAGCCGAAATCGCGGCTCTAAGGGACAACATCAATCGCCTATGTATCCCTTAGATTCTTTGTTTATAACTGTTTTTTTCCAGCCGTCACGGCTCTTGTACCTTTTTTTCCGTCTCTTGATAGATGTTCAAGTAAAGAATAAAGAATCGTTTCAAAATGAATGTAGTTTTGTGAAATATCAGAACTAGAGGTAATGTGGACGTAGCAAGAATATTTCTGGTGGGTATTCCGCTGGAGAATTTGATGTGGACCTATTATCCGTTTTATATTCAAGTTTTTTTTGAATATAGATAATAAGTTGGACGAAGCTGCTAGTAGAGGTAATATGGACGTAATAGCAGAGGATGTTCTATATCCGATCAGAGATAATATGGACATGGAAAGATATATAACGTTAGGTGGGAGTGGATAATTCAGAGGTAATATGGACGTGATTATCCTTGATGAATGTTTTGCTCATAGGTTATATGGACATGGCAAAACATTTCTTAATCATTCCACTGGGGAAATAATTATCGGAAAACAATTCAGAGGTAATAGGGACGTGATTTGTTTTCGTCAAACTGAGTTTGGACAGAGTCAAAAATGAGAATGATTCTACTGAAAAAATATTTTAGAGGACATATTATCCAAGGCGTATTCAAGACTCTTGAAATATGGATAATAGTTAGATAATTTTTCGAATCACATAAACATCGCACTGTACATTTACATGACTGAACATATGTGAACATTAGTAAAAAAGGTTACACATAGTATTTCTTCAGGAACTTGCCGTTGATAGGCATCATGAGCAAGTCACCATCAGGCTTGGTTAGTCGGTACACACCGTTAGAATACACTGATTCTATGATGAAAGGACCTTCCCATTTAGGCTAAAATTTTCCTTTCGTTTTGTGCATCATGACCATTGGTCTTCTTACTGCTAAGACTAGATCATCGACTTGGAAGATTCTTTCCTTCACCTTTTTATTGAAGGCTCTGGAAAGGCGTGCTTGGTATCGCTTAATACGCTGCTGAGCTAACAAGCGTTTTTCGTCTAGTGCTTCGAGCTCCTGTAGACGCAGACAGTAGCTTTCTTCGGTAGTCAACTCACTGGCTAAGGCTACTTGAAGAGAAAGAATCTGGATTTCTAGGGAAAGAACTGCTTCGCTCCCATAAACCAGAGAGAATGGCGTACTGTCTGTTGGAGTCCGGACCGTTGTACGATAGGCCCATAGACTTTCGTCGAGCTTCTCATTCCAATCGTGCATGTTTGAAGACACAAATTTCTTGAGAAGTTTAATGATGGTTTTATTGAAGGCTTCTGCTAGCCCGTTAGTCGCTGGATTGTAGGCAGTAGAGGCTATATTCTGGATTCGATTCCTATCGCAGAACCGATAGAATGCATGGCTTACGAATTGCGGACCATTATCATGGATGATCCTGCGTGGTAGGCCGAAGCGGTAGATAACATGATGTTTGATGAAACTGATCACGTTTGATGCCTTCACTTCGGTGAGCGGTATAGCTTCCGTCCATTTGGAGAAGTAATCGGTTATGGTTAGGATGAACAGATATCCTTTGGAAGATGGCGGGCTGATTGGTCCTATGACGTCCATGCCCCAGGCTTCAAAAGGCTAAGATGCTGCCGTCGGGTGTAGAAACTCCGAAGGTTGATGAATGAAATTGGCGTGGAACTGATAGGCTCTACACTTTTTTTGCATATTCAACAGTGTCTGCTATCATCGTGGGCCAATAATAACCCATTCGTTTGAGGCGATCTTATAATTTGGGGCCTGGTTGATGTGCACCACAAACTTCGTCGTGAGCCTCCCGGAGTGCATGTTTGGCTTCTGCTTCTGATAAACATCGTAACAGTAGCCCGTTGTAAGAGCGTCGGTACAGCATCTTAGTAGCTATGTCATAGTAAAATCTGAGGGATCACCTTTGGATAGACACTGCTTCCTTCGAGTCCTCGGGGAAGATTCCATAGACGGTGTAGTCTATGAAAGAAAATCTCCAGTCTTTAATATCGACGTTTGTTTCCGTTGTGTAACTGTGATGAATATGCAAGATATTTTTCACACAGAATAGTTCTCGACCAGACACTGTGATCGACTGCTGAGTATTGGTAGGGACGGTCAAGGAAACAACAAGATCGGCTAAAGTATCTGCTTCTATATTCTGTAGTCGAGGCACGTGCTTGATGAAGAATCCAGCAAAAGTAGATGCCAACTCGATTGTTGCTCTGTGATAGGGGATAAGATCTTCGTGATGAACTTCATAATCCCCTCGGACTTTACTAACTATTAGCTTGGAATCGCCGTAAGGTTCTAGATAGTCAACTTCCAGTTGTTTTTTCCAGTTGCAGGCCGATTAGTAGGGCATTATATTTGGCCACGTTATTGGTGCATGGTTCTACGAGAGAATATGCACGATGTATAACCAGATAATTAGGTGACACGAGCACGACGCCTACTCCGGCAACAATATTTACTTTAGGTCCTGTTCTTGATGCACCGTCAAAGAACATTCGCCAAATAAGGATTTCTTCAGTTGCAGTGTTAGACTCCATGTTACGACCCGTACCTGGTTTTCGGACGCGAGCTCGTGAGCAAGCCAGCTACATATCGAGCGAAATCCAGCCCGACTCGAGTACATATAAGCTGTCAAGGTTATGGTATCATGGCTAATATGGTAATCTACAGTGTATCTCAATCCACAAGAATATATAAGACAAGAATGAATAATTATGGGTCATGGTCTGCAGTCTATTAGTATATTATTCGATTAGACTCCAAGAATGATATGAGTCTATAAAATAAGCAGAATATATCATGGCATGGGATATAAAGCACGAGATGATAATAAAAAAATATCACAAGCAAATACCTGTATCCCTGCAGGTGTAATCACTACCATCATGAGCCGCTAACTAACTCCATGCAATCAGCTACCTGAAGAGATCATCAGGTCCTCAGGGGACATTGCAAGATACATAAAATATGCCTATCTAACAGTTTAATCATACAATAATATAAACAAGATATAAACAGAAACTAGACATGAGACTGACATGTGGCTACTGACAGGTAACTATGAACTGGAATACAAGAACAACTGCGCGTAATTGAACTGCTGGATGAACAAGCGTACACGAGATCAATGGAATACCAAACCCTCGCCCCGAATGTGGACTCGCAGGTCAGTTTCAAAACAAGTCACCCTCGCCCCGTATGTGGACTCGCAGGTGCAAACGGACAACCCTCGTCCCGTGTGTGGACTCGCAGGTTGTGGAAACGATACAGAAATAGCAGTTCAATCACACATACTTGTAGACACGACTCAGTCAAGATATAGGTGAAGACACGGTACAACTCAGTCATGACACAGGTAAGGACTACTCTAGCATGAACCATAATGTGGACAAGCCTGGTGTAACTACGCTATCAAGTCAAAAAATACTGATATACAAGCAAGACAATAAACTAGTAAACATGGTATGTAGAAAACATCTGAATCCATATCAACTAGAGTAACTAAATGATAACATAGCAAAAATAGGACAACTATAATCATGAAAATGAACTGTAGAGGGAGGCAAGGTATCTTGCCTGGTGGTAGCACGAAGAGCCAACAATAAACCGTCAACCGGTAAGCCAAATAAGTCCAAATCTCACAACTGTCTCCGAAAGCTGAAAAAAACATTGCCAACATTCTTAGAATAGTCAAATTAACTGGAATTGTCGCTCCTTAAGTCAAATTCTAAACACAGGGGCAAAACAATAATTTCGGGCCAAAACGGTATCCGCCGTGGACCCCGCTTTGTACTGAAAAGCGTGCCAGAGTCAATGGTCTTTAAAGTCATCAAACTATATGTCCATGGATTTATTTTGATGATACGAACCCAACGGTATGTTCAATTTTGGATTTTGGTGGACCGTGCACAAAATCGTCCGTTGAATCAGACTGTGGGGCCCGCAAAACGGTGATCCAATCAACTGTCTCAGAATCTGACCAAACGTGGCATACATGACCAGAAAAATGATACGGTCCTGTTGGCGCAAGTTTTGTCTCGATCTAACGAGTGTGCACAAAGTAATTGGGAAATTTGCACAGAGGCCGATACAGTAAATTTCGACGGATACGCATCAAATTTGTCGCGCACACGCAACCAATTTGAATTCCGTCAAAGCCCACACATCCACGAAGCTGATACGCACCTTTCGATGCTTTTGGTTTGCGACCACGTCGCTCAGATTGGCGGAACGCACGTCGTATCGAAGGTTTTTATTGATTTTAAAATAGGTTATCGGTAAACTTCAGGATTCGATTTCTCGACGTATAGTTGATGATTTCCAAATCCACAAAAAGGGTTGTGAAGCCCTATATGTTGTCAATAACTGTGTTCAGGTAGAATTTCTAAACAGTTACTGGATCGATCGAAATCAATCCTCCAATGTGGGTTCATGGACTGTTTTATGTTCTGTTTTAGGACAAGATTTCTTTCGACTTCGCGTCGAATTCGTGGACAGGTCATGCGACTTGGTCAAAACCTAATTACCAGAGTTCCTAGATGGTTATGTGGGCTATCCATACAATTTTACGTAACCGAAAATTGACGAGTATACGCGAAGAAATATAACGATGAAATCAGTACCTTACACATAGATTCTGCTGCTGCCGCGCGTGACGCGCGTGCGTGGTCGGGTTCCCGCGCCTGGCCGGCGGTGGCGCACGCGGTCGAGGCCCCCAGGGGCGCACAGGGTGGTGGCGGTGTCACCAGAGTCGGCGGTTAGGGTTTTGCCCGCTTTCGATCTCTCCGTTAACTCTCGAGTATATATATATATATTTCGAAAAGGAAACCGAACAGAGTTTCGGTTCTCTGTTGGCATGGGGACACCCGGGCTTGGGTCTGGGTTGCTCGACCCGGGTTGGGCCTTTGGCTGAGGGGAAGGCTGTTTGCTTTGGGCTTTGCTTATTTGTATTTTTTTTTTCTTTTTAATTATTATACTTATATACATATAAATACTTATGTACCTATATATATATATATATATATATATATATATATATATATATATATGTATATATATATATATATATACACATATTCATATACATTTATCTATACATATATATATATTTACACACATATTCATATACATTTATCTATACATACATATATATTTACACACATATTCATATACATTTATCTATACATACATACTCACACCTATATATGTATATTTATATATACGTACGCATACACACATAAAAAAAAAATATATATATATATATATATATACACACATATTCATATACATTTATCTATACATATATATATATATTTACACACATATTCATATACATTTATCTATACATACACACTCACACCTATATATGTATATTTATATATACGTACGTATACACACATATATATATATAATATATATATTTATATATACGTACACATACACACATATATATATACATAACATGTATATGTGTATATTTATTAATAATTATAAATATATCTACATGCCTATATAATCAATATATATATATATATATATATATATATATATATATATATATATATATATATATATATATATATATATATATATTTATTTATTTATTTTATTTTTTTGAGAAAACCCCCTCTTTTTATTAATCAAGGCTCAAAATGCTGAAGCCTGACACGTATACAAGGCAAAAAGCCGATACAAGGATGCCACCAAAAGAAAAGACGGGGGTGAGGGCCACCGCGCCCGACAAAATTAAGCGGTGTTCGGATGCCAGAATGCTCGAGGGCTGTGGGAGCAGAGAGAACTCCGTTTGCGGCATTGCCGGTGGATTTTCCGGATGAGCTGTTCGACAGAGAATTGGTGTCCCTCGTATCTCGCTTTGTTGCGATTCTTCTAAATTGCCCAGGTAGCAGCCGCTGCAACGATCTGGTGGCCGTGGGACGCGACACCCCAGATTGCTAGAAGATCGTTAAAGCGCCCGTTTCCTTGAGTGATGTTGTAGTTGTGATTGAGGGAGCTCCAGATTTGGCCAGGGAGGCTACCCTCCCGAAAGATGTGGTCGATAGACTCCGTCTGACGCTCGATGCAGCAATTGCAAGCAGACGCCAGGCTAATACCGATGGAGTTAAGAATCTCGTCGGTGGGCAATTTCTTCCTAATGATTCTCCACAGAAGGAAGGACCATTTCTTAGGGATACAAGAATGCTAGTATCGCGCAATGAAGTGTTCCTGGCCGTTCTCTTGGATCGCGAATCTCGCCGATCGTACGAAAAAAGCTCCGGAAGCAGCCAGAGACCACCTCAGCTCGTCAGCTTCGGGCCCAAGGATGAGCCCGTGCTGGCGAATGCTGTCAACCGTTCCGTTGCCGGGCCATTCCCGAATCAGATCCCAGTTCCAATCGTTATTGGAGGGGTTCCACAGGTCTTTGATCCTGCTATTGCTAGGGGAAGCAGTAATATTCGGGATAAGGCTGTCGCTGATCCATCTTTCCAGGAAGGGGTGCGCCTCTCCATTGCCAAGATGCAGTCTGATCGCTGGTTCAGCCAATTCGCGTCCTCGTAAAATACGGCGCCACGCCGCTGAGGATCTGCTGTTGGCTCTGGCTATCGTTGGATGGATGTGTTTGAAGTACCTGGCCTTCATAAACTTGGTCCACAGGTTTTTGCTCGTGCGTAATTTCCACCACAGTTTCATCGAGAAAGCTTTGACGATGTGGTATATATATATATATATATATATATATATATATATATATATATATATATATATATATATATATATAATATATATCCTGGTATTTATATATATATATATATATATATATATATAAATACCAGGATATATATTATATATATATATATATATATATATATATATATATATATATATATATATACCACAAATTCTACACAGATAATAAAATATTTTAAATATAATCAATATTAATATTATCTAATGGTAGTAAATATATTGATTTAATCCCACAAAATAATAAAATAATAATTAAATAATTAAATGGTGGTTTGGTGATTTCATGCTATTCACCTTTATTTGGCCCAGAAAATTGTACAAATATTGTAAAATAATATTTAATAATAAAAATACCAATTTTTGTACAAATATTCAAATAACTAAAAGTGTACATCAATACCCAAATTAAATTAGGAACTATTTGTACACACATAAATATGCCTACATGGTTGTTTTTGGTCTCACTACATACCTACAAAGGCTTGGATTCGGTTCAGACCCAATTCGGGATAAGTTGGTACAATCGGGTCATCTAAAATCAATATATCTAATTAATAAATAAATAATTCATCGGTGGGGGTTAAGTCGCAACTTGATCTAGTTTTTCTATTTAGGACACACTTATGGCTGAGTCTTCCTTGGCATAGCTAATACACTAGTCAAGGCACGTCACTGCACTATCCGTGCCATGATTCCTAGTCGTCTGGTACTTCAAAACTTAACCATGGCTAAAGTCATCTACCGTAATAATTAACTAAATAATTATTTATAAAAACAAATTTAAAAATCACCATTTAAATCAAATAAATAATATAAAAAATTTCAAAAAAATTTCGGGAAGGAAAGCTACACTCCACTACTTCATCGGGGATTCCGTCGTAGAGTTTGGAAGATTCTGGCACCGGATGAGCTGCTAGGAAATCAGCTAATGTTTGGCCTTTTACTGCCTTCTGAGGAACGAAGCGCATATTGTATGGAGTCAACAGCATTGCCCATGTAGCTAAACGGGAATTGAGAGAACCCGGTTTAGTCATGAGTATTCTAGAGGGTTAACTTTAGATATGATGTGGATAGTCTGCCCAGACACATAGTGGCGTGTCTTCTGGATGACAAATACCAGTACAAGGCATTCTTTTTCTACAGGTGTGTATCTGTGCTCGACACCCACCATTGTGCGGCTGAGGTAGTAGATTGCATGTTCATGACCGCCTTCATTCTTCTGAGCTAATAGGGCACCAAGAGAATGGTCTATAGCACGGACATATAGTAAGAAAGGCTTCTCCATTATTGGAGCTAACAATATTGGGGGGCTTGTGAGATACTTCTTGATGTCGTTGAATGCGCGTTGATATTGTTCAGTCCAGATGAAAGATACGCCTTTCTTCATGAGCTGAGTGAATGGTTGACACCTTCCAGAAAGGTTCAAAATGAATCGTCTGATGTAGGCTAGCCTTCCTTGCAGTCCGCGTATATCACGTTCCAGAACCAGAATACTGGAGAGCGGGGGACAGACACAGCCAACTACATACATTGAGGTAGAATCTACTTCGATATACGGTCATTCTGTCTAGATACATGAAGGTTTATCTACAAGCCATCAGTCTCTTATGGTCATGAACAAGCCTAGTGTCTCAATCTCAAGCAAGTAAGTAAATGTTATAAGATGTTAGATCATCAGACATACAAAATAAGGTGTCCCAAACATTACATATTCAGATGATCATGAAGCTAGTCATACAAAATGTGAAGACTAGCAAGAGTCTCAGGCATACATGATCAACCATAGGATTTGTTAATCATGTTACAGCCCGTAGGCAGACAGTAAGTAAAGTACAAACGAGCTAACACTTGTTCGGCGGCTAAACGCCTCAAAAGAATAATTTTACAATAGAGTGGGAGAACCAAAATAAACCCACTCGTTGCCAGGGTTACGCCTGGTGGTCACCATCTGGCTGAAAGGTAGGAAGATCCTCTGGAGCTGCTCCGGTATCTGGCCATGCAAAACCAGCTGGGTCAGATCCCAGAAAGAACAAGTGTCACAAATGAGGCTTCACTTAAGAACTAAAACCAGCAATTAGCACAAAAACATAATTATATAAGTAAAAGACTGGAGATATAGAAAATCATGATGATAAACGATAAGATAACCATGGGACTTTTCAGATAACCAAGTTACAACCCTTAAACCAAACAAGGACCGGGGTTGTAACCATTCGTCTGAACGAAACTTGGTTTTCCATCATTTATCGATAAAGTAAGCACAAGCAATCAGGTCATATAACAATCTTGTACAGGATCAGGATAAGACTAGACTGGACTGGACTCCATCCAATCAATCACGGCCAAGCAATGAGTACGGCTTGATACTTTAACTAGCTAGGGTTATCACAGGCCTAGTTACTAGCAAGATGCAATGAGATTGTTCAACAGCCACAAGCCCTGCAGACCATCCAGGTTATCCGGACGGAATTAGGGGTTGAGTTCATGTGGGTACATCGTACAAGAAACGCATGTACCTTTAAGTAGCTTGGAGGGTGCAACACATGACAGTGTGCTGGAAATGTGTCCTACTTGACGGCAGGCTACAAATCCCATAATGGGGGGCCCAGATAACGAAATTGCCTGTAGCTGGAAAATCTATTTATGACTACTAGATTATTCTAGTTATTAGTCTTAGTCAATTTAAGTAGGTACCCCTGACCGTGGTACTCAGGGGTCCATGCCCTAGATATGATGCAAGACAATACGGGTTCATTTGTACAAACACAATCGTCCACGGTGTCCAGGCCATTCATTCTTGTCATGTCATGCTAGCTGTCGCAACAGCATTCAATAATTTCCATCATGCTTACTTGTCATATCTTGTCATGTCATGTCATGTCAGTTACTTGCTATACCATACCGTGTACAATTATCAGCCCAGTCATATAAATCCAATTCGTGATTATCAAGTTCGTGACAAAAGGTGCAAGAATATAGAAAGGCAATTGGGGTGCGCCTAGGGGCTCAAAGCCTCTACGCGAATGAATCTACGCTAGGCCAAGGGGGCCCCGAGAGCAAAATAGCTTTACGCGGGCAAGACCAAGGGAAGACCGCTCTACGCGAGCAAGGCTACACGCGAGCAAGACTTTATGCGAGCGTGAAAGTCTACGCGAGCGAGACTCTACGCACGCGAACACTCTACGCTAGCGGGACTTTACGCATGCAAGCACTCGAGCGAGACTCTACGCACGCGAGACTCTACGCATGCGAGGCTCCACACGAGTGAAACTCTATACGAGCGGGAAGGTCCCTGCGTAGAGTTCGGATCGACTCAGCGTAGAACGGAGTGCGCTGGCACGTAAATGCGTGTGCGTAGAGGGAAACATTACTATGCTGGCACGTGAAGACGTATGCGTAAAGGGAAGGTTACTACGCTGGCACGTAAAACGTGGGCGTAAAGGGCTCGTATTCTCCCCAAGGCCGAGACAAGCAGCCATAGGACTCAAGAACTCAAGAAATCCCCTCTCGGCCAAGACTTGATGAAATCCAGCCATTCAAAAGCCAAACTTGCGTAAAATCGAAACTCCCACCACATGGAACTCTCCATTTTCGAAAACAACTAAGTTTAGAAGATCAAAAAATGCTAGAAACCTAGATCTACGAAAATCCATGCACCAAAATAAAAATCTTCAAGTTCTAAAGTGGTTAAGAATCATGCTAAGAAGCCATTGGAACCATCAAAATAGGTCCTCAAGTGAAAGCAAGATGCACTTGTCTACTGCAGGTGTTCTGTGGAGAAATGAAGAAGAAGAAGATGAGTTAATAAGAAATAAATGAGGAGAGAGAAGGGTTGTTGGGTTAATAAATAGGGAATGGTAGTAGGTAGGGATTTGCATACTAACCCAAATCGAGCCAAACCAAGCCGAATCCAACAGAACCCGATGCATGCATAAGCCAGAATAGACCACACGAACCATGAAATGCTCACTAACCCATGCCAATGCAAAACCCAAGACAGGACAAGCCGAAATACGGGTCCGAGATACGTACACGTATACAAATACGTATAACAAAATCTGAGGGTGACAGCGTAGCTCTTTGAGGTCTCTTGGAGGATGCATACCGATGATGTAGCCCCCCTTCCCGAAATTTTTTAAATAGTTTTTTATTATTTATTTGATTTAAATAGTGATTTTAGAATTTTTATAAATAATTATTTAGTTAGTTTTTACGGTAGATAATTGTCACTCCCCGTTCCCAGAATGCATATTTTTATACATGTACTACTCGAATGTATTTATTTAGTATTTATCATGTATTTATTTAATATTTATCATGTATTATCCTGCATTTAAATTCCTTTAAATTTTATGTTAATCAATTAATCTGCTCTTTAAATTTTCATGTTAATTTATTTCCTGCTATTATATTTTTACAATTTTATTTCTGCACTTTATTTCCTGCTCTTATTCTCTGCTTTAGCTAGGCTTTAGGTTCGGGTTAGCCTTGGTTGGATCCCCTACAACCCGACCCATTGGACCCGGCCCAACTCCCACCTACCACCCCTTTTCTATTTAAAGCTTACATCTCTTTCTCTCTCCTCATAAACTCACATTCTCACCATTACTCCTCCTCTTCTTCTTCATTACTCTCTCCACCTACCAAACCGTAGGCAAGTACAACTTGCTCTCCATGAGAACCCATGTCTTTGTAGTTCATTTATCTTCCTCGCAAGATCCTAAGAGAGTTTAGAACTTGGCATTTTTTATTTCGTAGTCTTAATCTTTGTAGATCTAGATATGAGTTATTTTCGAAGTTTGGTAGTTTTGATCTATCAAACTTCTTTGTTTTCAAGTTTTGATGGTTCTATGTTGTAGAGAGTTTTATTCTACTCAATTTTGACCTTTGGAAAGTTGGATTTGGACTTGTTTGGACCAAGTTATGGACCTTTGAAGCTTTGGGGTGCAACCATGGAGTTCTTGCTGTTTGGAGAAGACAGTGAGCAGTGTACACTAGCTTTTTAGCTTGCGTCACTGAGCTGTGCGCGCTCTTTAGCGCAGTGCAGTATGGAGTCCATACGCTACCTTTTTAGGAAGCGTGTGTCTTGCATACGCTACCTTTTTAGGAAGCGTGTGTCTTGCGTACGCTACCTTTTTAGGAAGCGTGTGTCTTGCATACGCTACCTTTTGGGAGCGTATGACTTGCATACGTTGACTTGAATGGTCAGGAGTCGTATGGAGTTCATACGCTACCTTTTGGGAGCGTATGACTTGCATACGCTACCTTGAATGGTCAGGAGTCGTATGGAGTTCATACGCTACCTTTTGGGAGCGTATGACTTGCATACGCTGACTTGAATGGTCAGGAGTCGTATGGAGTTCGTACGCTACCTTTTGGGAGCGTATGACTTGCATACGCTCACTTGGATGGTCAGGAGTCGTATGGAGTCCATATGCTGCCTCTTTGACTTGAGCGTAGCCTGACTTGAGCGTACGCTGACCTTACTTACCCTGATCTTCTATAGCCCTGTATATTGATATTTTATTAGATATTTAACGTCCATTTTATATCCTTACGCCTTTTTGGCATAAACTCGATAAAATCATGATATGATAATATTGTTAATATCAATTGTTATGTGGAATGTGCCTTGTGTCCCGATTAATTTTTGGGATACCCAGTATGACTGGGACTTGACCATGAGAGTTATAGACTCGACCCCCGTTTAATGCTAATTGACTTTCATGCCTTGTCACCATTGATAATAATGGTTATCTTGACTAAATTAATCATGCGTTCCTAGTCGGAACTAAGAGACTGGCTAGTCGTCTTATTGAATTGAATGAATGAGACACGTTCATGTTATGGACTATTGTAATCGACTGGCTGATCCCGAATATTGACTTACATGCACATGCAGGCTTCAATCTATTTATTTATTTATTTACTTATTTATTTTCTACAAAAGAAGCATGTGTACTTTATGGTCAAGGCATGATTACCGTGGTTAGATTTGATTGTTGTAATACGCTATGTAAGACCTGCAACCTAACTGCACTAGTATCGTTGTAGAGTTGTGCATATCGTACCCCGTACGAAAGTACTCATTTGAATGACCATGATCCACGGCATGGGATTTCACTCAACGTAGGGACTATTAAGTTAAATAAAATAATGATGGCATGGAGAGAATGGATTCCTGAGTTCTTACATGGCAGTCCCCTTAGGACAAGTAATACCCGACGGGCCGGCTGGTTCCCACAGATACTGTAAAACTGCCACACGGGCAGGAAACAGTATCTGCTTTTATTATTATTGTATACTATATATTGACGGGCGTCCTGCTAGGACTCGTCTAATTCATGCATAGCGCACATGAATGACTGGATAGACTAGCCTTGCTTGCACATAGTAAGAACTACGGAATCCCTAATTGTATTATTCCAGGATAACTTGGGATCAAAATAGCAAGCCGTAGAATTTGATTGGCCGTTCAAGATGATTTGTCTGTGTACTGTACCTACTCTGTCACCTAACTGGGATGATCAGAATGTCAGGACATGACGGGCCAACTTCTGTCCTTGTTTGGTTGGGAGGTTGGTTCGAAGTGTCGTGATGTGATGTGAATCCTAGTGGAAAGCAGAGATCTATTATTATATTTCTCATTACTGGTTTTAGTTCTCATGTCGTGCTTCCTTGTGGTACTTGCTATTAGAGGTCTAACCTCTCTGGTTTTACATGGCCAGATTTAGAGCCGGTCCCCGAGGACTCAGCTTACTTCTACCTCCAAGATGGTCAACACTAGAGGGATGATCGCAGGAGGACTCGAGTGGGTTTCTTACTTCCCCGCTCGTTTTGTCACTTACTTTATACTTAGCCGTTTGGCACCGACCTGTTAGTCGGATTGTCTTGTACTTACTTTTACATAATTGTAATTAAAGTCAGACTGCAGCTGATAACAATTGTGTATACTTTTGCTACATCAATCTGGCTATGTTTTGTAAAGCCAGATATCAAGAACATTTGACAGAGCGTTTGGGACGCCTTACTGCTTTATCTTACATGTTCTCTATTACTGTTTCTTGTTTGAATGATTGAGACAATAGATGTGAAGAGACCATAGTGAGACTTTTATGTAGTATGCACCCCCTCGTCTTTTAGACAGCATTGATCGTATTATACGGTATTCATCTACCCGTAATACGTAGCTGGCTGAGTCATTCTCCCGCTCTCCAGTATTCTGGTTCTGGGGCGTGACAAGGTTTTAGTGGTGGCCCATGCAGGTCTGATTTCAGACTTGTGGGGTATTTTGATTTATAGGATGTCTCAATCACACATGTTCTCCCTTGATCTCATGATTCGTTGTTCTCAATCCTAGCTTGACCTTCTCATATCCTTTGACTTCATTGATCCTTCAAGTCCGGTCATTTGATTATTCTCTTGTCCCTTTTCTTAGGGGCACCTCGTCCGTATCTGTCAGAGCTGGACAGCAACAACATGGACAGCAGCATGGACAACCTGACCATGTTGGTCAGCAACAAGGGCCGGTACTAACTCAGGAGGCTACCCAGGAAGAAGTGATAGTGGAACCAGCAGCTGGGTCGCAGTATCCGGACATTCCACCCCCACCGACAGTTCCACCTACCCCAGTGGACACACCAGCCCTTCTGGAGATCATGAGAGGAATGATGGCTACTCAGCAACACCAGATGTTAGCCCAGCAGCGCATGCACGCCCAGTTGCAAGAGCAGAATGTACTACTCAACCAAGGATTACAGACGGCATTGGAAAGAGGGACGAGGCCAGATTCAGGAGCGTCAGCCCGGTTTTGCAAGTATAACCCCCGCCGTTTCGAGGGCACGGAGGATGCCATCTCAGCAGATGCATGGCTTAAGGATATTGAGGCTATCCTGACAGCCGCTAAGGTGTCGGCCGAAGAACGTGTGGATCTAGTGAAGTTGTTACTTCAGGATCTCGCACGTGATTGGTAGGAAGCAGAGGAAGTAGGCATCAGACGTCCTGTTGCTTGGGACGATTTTACTGCAAGGTTCAAGACGAAGTATTATGGAGTTGTGGCGCAGTTTGAGCTACAACAGAAGTTTATCAACCTCAGACAGGCTGGCAAGACTGTAGATGCTTATGCAGCGGAGTTCTGCAGATTGAGTAGGTTTGCCCCAGAGATGGTAGCAACGGAGCGCCAGAGGGCGATGAGGTTCCAGCAAGGGTTTCATCTTGAGCTCTTGTAATTGATAGAGGGGCACAATTACCAGACTTTTGATGAAATATTGACGGCAACCCGCAGGCATGAGATCACCATTCAGAGGCTTACGGCAAGGACTGGGGGTCAGAAGAGATCCCACAGTCAGATTGAAGGAGGAGGGGGAGCAGCGCCCCGAACAACAGCACCATCCCCTGGCATTCGTATCCACGATGTGGCGATGCGAGGGCCAGCACCACCACCCAGGCAGCAGCAACAGCAACAGAGGAAGAACCAGCAACCCCCGGCGGGCTGCACTTATTGTGGGAAGATGGGGCACACTAGAGATGTGTGTCGGACATTGATGGGCTATGTCTGATATGTGGAAATCCAGACCATCGGGTTACCACATGTCCCATGAATTCGAGGGCAGGAGGACCAGTGCAGCAGTTTCCTGCTCTGCCAGCACCAGGGATAGGACAGTATCGAGGACCAGCGGTAGCAGTGAGACCGTTGGCACAGTGCCCGTTGATGCCGCAGGCTCAGATGTTTCGGCAGCAGGGGTCGCCGATACAGCAGCACCAGCATAGACCACCCCAGCATCATCATGGAAGGGGCCAGCAACAGCACCAGGCTAGGCCGCAATATGGGAACCAGCAAGGAGGTCGAGGGCAGGCATTCACTCTGTCCTTGGAAGAGGCATTAGCATCGGAAGATGTTGTGGCAGGTAACATTCTCGTCGCCTCATATCCTGCAGTAGCATTGTTTGATTCGGGAGCATCGCACTCATTTATATCTGCACGATTTGCGACACGGCTAGGAATGGAGTTCGAGGCATTGCCAGGGAGGTTGAATATACTCACTGGCAATAGGCTCGTAGGAGTTAGTAGAGTTATTCTAGCGTGTAGTGTTGTAGTTTGCGGGCATTCTTTACCCGCCCAGTTGATAGAATTTCCTGTTAGAAATTTTGACGTTATCTTAGGCATGGACTGGCTGAAAGACAGTCATGCGACAATAGATTATCGTAGTGGGAGTGTATCTTTTGATATTCCAGGCATGAAGAGATTCACCTTAGTCAGATCAGAGGCAACTCAGCAAGAGCAGGGAGTAGTAACGGCAATGGAAGAAGTTCAGGTTCCGAAGGTAGTTGAAGAATTTTTAGACGTGTTTTCCGAAGAACTTCCCGGTCTGCCACCGGTTAGAGATATTGAGTTCAGTATAGAATTGGCACCTGGAACTAAACCGATATCAGATCGGGTTTACAGAATGGCGGATTTGGAGCAGGCCAAGGTATATCAACATATAGAGGAACTGAAGGAGAAGAAGTTCATCCAAGCTAGCGTATCGCCGTGGGCAGCACCAGTGGTACTTGTGGGAAAGAAGGATGGGTCGTCCAGATTGTGTATCGACTACAGGAAGCTTAACGCAGCAACAGTAAAGAACAAGTACCCACTACCCAGGATCGACGACTTGTTTGATCAGTTGAGCAGGGCCAGAGTCTTCTCCAAGATAGATCTTCGTTCAGGGTACCATCAAGTGAGGGTTCGGAAGAAAGATATTCCCAAGACAGCATTCAGGTCGAAGTATGGGCATTATGAATTCTTGGTAATGCCGTTTGGTTTGACCAATGCTCCAGCAATATTCATGGATTTGATGAACCGCATCTTTATGCCGTATTTAGATCAATTTGTCGTAGTATTTTTCGACGACATTCTTGTGTACTCTGCTAGTGAAGAGGAGCATGAAGACCACCTCAGAAAAGTGTTGCAGGTTCTGAGAGAGAACCAGTTGTATGCCAAGCTCAGCAAGTGTGAGTTCTGGATGGACCACATTTCATTTTTGGGTCATATCGTATCAGGAGCTGGAGTAGCAGTAGATCCCAAGAAGGTAGAAGCAGTAGAGAGTTGGCCAGTACCCAAGACCGTAGCTGACATACGGAGTTTCTTGGGATTGGCAGGATATTACAGAAGATTTGTGTCAGATTTTGCAAGACTTTCAGCACCCCTGACCCGTTTGACACGGAAGGATGTGCCATTCGTTTGGTCGGCAGAATGTCAGGCATCATTTGAGAATTTGAAGCAGAGGTTGATATCAGCACCCATCCTTACATTGCCAGTTGGATCCGGAGGTTTTACCGTATATTGTGATGCGTCAGGTAAAGAACTTGGATGTGTCCTCATGCAGTACGGGAAGGTGATAGCATATGCATCTAGGCAGCTTCGGGACCACGAGAAGAATTACCCAACTCATGATTTGGAGTTAGCGGCAGTAGTATTTGCTTTGAAGCTATGGAGGCATTACTTATATGGTGACCGAGTAGACATGTACACAGACCACAAAAGTCTGAAGTACATCTTTACTCAGAAGGAACTGAACATGAGGCAGAGAAGATGGTTAGAACTGATCAAGGATTATGACGTGGAGTTTCAGTATCATCCAGGTAAGGCTAATGTGGTAGCAGACACCCTTAGCAGAAGAGGCGGCACATTTATGTTAACAACGCAGAAGCATATCTTAGAAGACCTTCAGGAGATGGGCATCGGGGTTATACTTCCTAGCGATGTAGGAGTTCTGGCGAGTCTACAAGTTTAATCCGACTTGGTAGGCAGGATCAAGGCGGCTCAGGCACAAAACCCAAGGATTCAGAAGCTTAGGGCAGAATGTGAGTCAGGACTCAGAAAGAAGATGCAAATTCATGAAGATGGTACACTTAGGTTTGGATCACGTCTATGTGTGCCCAGTGGAGATATCAGACAGGAAGTTATGGCAGAAGCTCACAGTTCCCAAGTATTCTGTACATCCTGGAGGGACCAAGATGTACCAAGATATCAAGCAGCACTTCTGGTGGAACGGAATGAAGAGAGAGATAGCTAGATTTGTTTCCCGTTGCTTGGTATGTCAGTAAGTGAAGGCAGAACAGCAGAGGCCAGCTGGATTATTGCAACCGCTTCCCATCCCGGAATAGAAATGGGAGCATATTACAATGGACTTTGTGACCGGTTTACCGAGATCACCAAGTGGTAAAGATGCTATTTGGGTGATAGTAGATCGGCTTACAAAGGTAGAACACTTTTTTCTTTTCAGAGTAGGGCAATCTACAGAAAAGTTGGCAGTGTCAGTATTGTGTCAGACCGAGATACCCGCTTTACATCACATTTCTGGAGGAGCTTGCATCATAGTCTGGGTACCAAGTTAAGATTTAGCACGGCTTACCATCCGCAGACGGACGGGCAATCAGAAAGGACGATTCAGACCTTAGAAGATATGTTACGAGCTTGCACGTTAGATTTTGGAGGATCTTGGAAAAGCCACCTGCACTTAGTTGAGTTCTCATACAACAACAGTTATCAAGCCAGTATCCAGATGACGCCATTTGAGGCACTATATGGTAAGAAGTTTAGATCGCCGCTAGCATGGGATGATATCGGGGAAAGGAAGATGTTAGGCCCAGAAATGATAATCCAGACGGTTGAAGTGATTAAGGGAATTAGAGAGCGACTTCATGTTGCGCAGGATCGGCATCGTCATTGGGCGGACCAGCATCGTAGGCCGCTAGAGTTTTCTGTTGGGGACCACGTGTTCTTACGGATCTCACCTACCCGTGGGGTCATTAGATTTGGCGTTCGCGGGAAGTTGAGTCCGCGATACGTAGGCCCATTTGCTATTCTTGATAGGGTAGGCGATGTTGCTTATCGTTTATCCCTTCCACCTTCGTTACGAGAGGTGCATGACGTATTTCATGTATCTCAATTACGAAGGTATGTATCGGACCCCAGCCATATCTTCGATCATTCAGAACTGGTTGTTGGTACCAACCTGTCTTACGAGGAGCAGCCTGTGTCTATCTTGGACCGAAGGGAGAAGATACTCAAGAATCGAACAATTAACCTTGTCCGGGTTACTTGGGGTCATCACTCTTTAGGAGAGTCAACGTGGGAACGTGAGGATGATATCCGATCACGGTATCCACACATGTTTGACTCACAAGGTATATCTTTTTCTGTGTACCTTGATTGTCTTGATTCCCCATGCTTATCGCCTTATGGGTAGAATTGCTTGATGTCGTAGATTGTTAAATATAGATATGTTACTTGCTATGGACATTGTAAAATGATTGCTTCATTGAATTGCTTGTACTTAGATTAGTTTAGCCCCGAGGTTTCTATCCTGCTTGGATTTGAAATTCCGAGGACGGAATTTTTCTAAGGAGGGTAGAGATGTCACTCCCCGTTTCCAGAATGCATATTTTTATACATGTACTACTCGAATATATTTATTTAGTATTTATCATGTATTTATTTAATATTTATCATGTATTATCCTGTATTTAAATTCCTTTAAATTTTATGTTAATCAGTTAATCTGCTCTTTAAATTTTTATGTTAATTTATTTCCTGCAATTATATTTCTGCAATTTTATTTCTGCACTTTATTTCCTGCTCTTATTCTCTGCTTTAGCTAGGCTTTAGGTTCGGGTTAGCCTTGGTTGGATCCCCTACAACCCGACCCATTGGACCCGGCCCAACTCCCACCTACCACCCCTTTTCTATTTAAAGCTTACATCTCTTTCTCTCTCCTCATAAACTCACATTCTCACCATTACTCCTCCTCTTCTTCTTCATTACTCTCTCCATCTACCAAACCGTAGGCAAGTACAACTTGCTCTCCGTGAGAACCCATGTCTTTGTAGTTCATTTATCTTCCTCGTAAGATCCTAAGAGAGTTTAGAACTTGGCATTTTTCATTTCGTAGTCTTAATCTTTGTAGATCTAGATATGAGTTATTTTCGGAGTTTGGTGGTTTTGATCTATCAAACTTCTTTGTTTTCAAGTTTTGATGGTTCTATGTTGTAGAGAGTTTTATTCTACTCAATTTTGACCTTTGGAAAGTTGGATTTGGACTTGTTTGGACCAAGTTATGGACCTTTGAAGCTTTGGGGTGCAACCATGGAGTTCTTGCTGTTTGGAGAAGACAGTGAGCAGTGTACACTAGCTTTTTAGCTTGCGTCACTGAGCTGTGCGCGCTCTTTAGCGCAGTGCAGTATGGAGTCCATATGCTACCTTTTTAGGAAGCATGTGTCTTGCATACGCTACCTTTTTAGGAAGCGTGTGTCTTGCATACGCTACCTTTTTAGGAAGCGTGTGTCTTGCATACGCTACCTTTTGGGAGCGTATGACTTGCATACGCTGACTTGAATGGTCAGGAGTCGTATGGAGTTCATACGCTACCTTTTGGGAGCGTATGACTTGCATACGCTGACTTGAATGGTCAGGAGTCGTATGGAGTTCGTACGCTACCTTTTGGGAGCGTATGACTTGCATACGCTCACTTGGATGGTCAGGAGTCGTATGGAGTCCATACGCTGCCTCTTTGACTTGAGCGTAGCCTGACTTGAGCGTACGCTGACCTTACTTATCCTGATCTTCTATAGCCCTGTATATTGATATTTTATTAGATATTTAACGTCCATTTTATATCCTTACGCCTTTTTGGCATAAACTCGATAAAATTATGATATGATAATATTGTTAATATCAATTGTTATGTAGAATGTGCCTTGTGTCCCGATTGATTTTTGGGATACCCAGTATGACTGGGACTTGACCATGAGAGTTATAGACTCGACCCCCGTTTAATGCTAATTGACTTTCATGCCTTGTCACCATTGATAATAATGGTTATCTTGACTAAATTAATCATGCGTTCCTAGTCGGAACTAAGAGACTGGCTAGTCGTCTTATTGAATTGAATGAATGAGACACGTTCATGTTATGGACTATTGTAATCGACTGGCTGATCCCGAATATTGACTTACATGCACATGCAGGCTTCAATCTATTTATTTATTTATTTACTTATTTATTTTCTACAAAAGAAGCATGTGTACTTTATGGTCAAGGCATGATTACCGTGGTTAGATTTGATTGTTGCAATACGCTATGTAAGACCTGCAACCTAACCGCACTGGTATCGTTGTAGAGTTGTGCATATCGTACCCCGTACGAAAGTACTCATTTGAATGACCATGATCCACGGCATGGGATTTCACTCAACGTAGGGACTATTAAGTTAAATAAAATAATGATGGCATGGAGAGAATGGATTCCCGAGTTCTTACATGGCAGCCCCCTTGGGACAAGTAATACCCGACGGGCCGGCTGGTTCCCACAGATACTGTAAAACTGCCACACGGGCAGGGAACAGTATCTGCTTTTATTATTATTGTATATTGTATATTGACGGGCGTCCTGCTAGGACTCGTCTAATTCATGCATGGCGTACATGATTGACTGGATAGACTAGCCTTGCTTGCACATAGTAAGAACTACGGAATCCCTAATTGCATTATTCCAGGATAACTTGGGACTCAAAATAGCAAGCCGTAGGATTTGATTGGCCGTTCAAGATGATTTGTCTGTGCACTGTACCTACTCTGTCACCTAACTGGGATGATCAGAATGTCAGGACATGACGGGCCAACTTCTGTCCTTGTTTGGTTGGGAGGTTGGTTCGAAGTGTCGTGATGTGATGTGAATCCTAGTGGAAAGCAGAGATCTGTTATTATATTTCTCATTACTGGTTTTAGTTCTCATGTCGTGCTTCCTTGTGGTACTTGCTATTAGAGGTCTAACCTCTCTGGTTTTGCATGGCCAGATTTAGAGCCGGTCCCCGAGGACTCAGCTTACTTCTACCTCCAAGATGGTCAACACTAGAGGGATGATCGCAGGAGGACTCGAGTGGGTTTCTTACTTCTCCGCTCGTTTTGTCACTTACTTTATACTTAGCCGTTTGGCACCGACCTGTTAGTCGGATTGTCTTGTACTTACTTTTACATAATTGTAATTAAAGTCAGACTGCAGCTGATAACAATTGTGTATACTTTTGCTACATCAATCTGGCTATGTTTTGTAAAGCCAGATATCAAGAACATTTGACAGAGCGTTTGGGACGCCTTACTGCTTTATCTTACATATTCTCTATTACTGTTTCTTGTTTGAATGATTGAGACAATAGATGTGAAGAGACCATAGTGAGACTTTCATGTAGTATGCACCCCCTCGTCTTTTAGACAGCATTGATCGTATTATACGGTATTCATCTACCCGTAATACGTAGCTGGCTGAGTCATTCCCCCGCTCTCCAGTATTCTGGTCCTGGGGCGTGACAATAATTTTTACCATGGTTGAGTTTTGAAGTACCAGACGACTAGGAATCATGGTATGGATAGTGCAGTGGCGTGCTTTGACTAGTGTTTAGCCATGGTAAGGGAATGCCAAGCCATGGGAAGGTCCGAACCAGGAAAACCAGGCCAAGTTGCGACTTAACCTCTCTAGATGTTTAATTATTTATTAATTAAGTTATTGATTTGCAGAAGACCCGGTTGTACTCCGCTAGTCCGAACTAGACTCGAACCGAGTCCAAGCCATGTAGACCCTTAGTGCGACTAAGACGGCCACAAAGATATACTGCATGTATAGGGGTGTTTTATTTTAATGATCAATGACAAATCATAAATATTGGTTAAATAAAATATATTATTGCTATTAAGGTTATAATTATATTTTATGTATATTTGTTATTTTCGAACATGATACGTTTCTTGAAATGTCGTTTTAGGTTTATGGGACCTTGACTTGAACGGTATATGTATGTATATATATTGTGTGTGTTTATTTGATTAAGGGAAATATAGTTATTAATCATTTGGTATATATATTTATTTCGTGTTCTTAATAGTTAAATGATTATTATTTATTAGGATATATATATATATTTTTTTTTTTATTATTAGTATATATATATATATATATATATATATATATATATATATATATATATATATATATATATATATATATATATATATATATATATATATATTTTATATATATATATATATATATATATATATATATATATATATATATATATTATATAAATAGGTCAATATATATACAGGTTATATATATGCGTATATATAGATATATCTATATATAGGGCAATATGTATATATGTCTGTTAATATATATATTCACATGTATATATACATGTGTATTGGTGATAGCCTAGACTAAGTAATAAGCCCAAGCCCCAGGCCCAGTCCCAGGCCCGACCTCACTTCCCACAGCCAACAATAAAACCCAACCAGGGTGACCCACTACTGCCAGAATAGGGAAATGGTTCATCAAGTATTTTGAATGAATGTCCTTTGTGCATGCAGCATGGCGAGCAAATATTCGGTGTAGGCTAACAATTGTTAGTGGCTTCAATTACAACTTCATGAGCTAAGCTCAAACCCATACTATTTCTCCCCCAACAACCCGAGCCCACCCGTACAGGCCCGAGCTCCCTGTACACAGTACACCCGCAGCCGCGACTCATATAAAGGAACAGAGAGGAAACCCTAAGCTAAAATTTGCCAACACTCCAACGCACGCCCCCACGACCTCTGCGCGTGCCCACGGCCACCGCGGCGCCACCGCGCGCGGCCGCAGTCGGCCAGAAATCGCGCGCGCGTCGGAAACATAGTCGACAGCAACAGTCCGTCGACCCTACTTCGCAGGTAGATTACTCTCCACTCGTTCGACCATTTCTCGTCTCGTTTTTACGTATACGATCACAGCATGACCACCTTGAAATACCTGTAAATAGGTTGGCCATAGTTGTATAAGCCGTCCTGAAAAATCGACATGAAGTCGAGGGGAAACTACTTAAAAAAACAGAGTATCATGAACCGTCTGAAACCCGGCTTGGCAGAGCAATCCTGACCAAAACACTTAGAGTTTTCGAAATCAAATCTGAAACAGTAGAAGACAACATATGGGTCTTCCAAACCCTTTTTAAAGAGTTGGATTTTGACGATGGTGCGTCGAGAAATCAGTCTCCCAAAATCTGTAAAAACCTGATTTCAAAACAGTAGAAAACTTGAAAAACCATCTGATACAACGTGCGTCCCGCCAAACCGGGCGACGTGGTCACGAACCGAAAGCATCGAAAGGTGCGTATCGCCTTCGTGGACGTGTAGGCTTTGACGGAATTCAAATTGGTCGCGTGTGCGCGACGAATTTGATACGTATCCGTCAAAATTTACCGTATCGGTCTCTGTGCAAACTTCTCAATTACTTTGTGCACGCTTGTCAGACCGAGACAAAACTTGCGCCAATAGGATCGTATCATTTTTCTGGTCATGTATGCCATGTTTGGTCCGATTCTGAGATAGTTGATTGGATTGCCGTTTCGCGGGCCCCACGATCCGATTCAACGGACAATTTTGTGCACGGCCCACCGGAATCCAAAATTGGACATACCGTTGGGTTCGTATCGTCAAAACGAATCCGTAGACATGTAGTTTGACGACTTTAGAGACCATTGACTCTGGCACGCTTTTCGGTGCAAAGCGGGTCCAACGGCGGACACTGTTTTGCCTAAAATTACCGTTTTGCCCCTGTATCCAGAATTGGACTTAAGGATAGGCAATGCTAGCTAATTTGACTATTCTAAGAATGTTGGCAATGTCTGTTTCAGCTTTCGGAGACAGTTGTGAGGACTTGGACTTCATGGCTTGGCAGTTGACTATATTTTGTTGGATCTGCGTGCAACCTCCAGGCAAGATACCTTGCCTTCCTCTACAGTTTATTTACATGCATATTTATATTATTATACAGTTTTACTAGTTGATTGTTTATATGTGATTTGTATATCATGACTGCTAGTATATATATAGCCTTGTTTATAATTAGCTTTATAGTTCATATTGGATTAGTTTTTCTCGTGTATCATGATTAGATCGTGTCGTGTCATCACTTGTACTTGGACTGAGTCGTATCGTGTCATAGGATGAATAAGTTATAACGAAACTGCTTTACCTTCTTGTCTTGAAATCTTGAAGCTAACCTGCGAGTCCACATTAGGGACGAGGGTTAGTAGTTAAGCTAACCTGCGAGTCCACATCAGGGGAGAGGGTTAGTAGTTAAGCTAACCTGCGAGTCCACATCAGGGGCGAGGGTTAGTAGTTAAGCTAACCTATGAGTCCACATCAGGGGCGAGGGTTAGTAGTTAAGCTAACCTGCGAGTCCACATCAGGGGCGAGGGTTAGTAGTTAAGCTAACCTGCGAGTCCACATTAGGGGCGAGGGTTAGTAGTTATCTGTCCACACCTGTGAGTCCACACTAGGGACGAGGGTGATGCTAGCCTGCGAGTCCACACCAGGGACGAGGGTTAGTAGTATATGGTTCACACCTGCGAGTCCACACTAGGGACGAGGGTGATGCTAGCCTGCGAGTCCACACTAGGGGCGAGGGCTAGTAGTTGTTCAAACCTGCGAGTCCACACGAGGGACGAGGGTTTGAGTATTCGATTGGTTATCTGTTGACATCGTATTTTTCTTGTTATCCTCCAGCAGTTTGTTTAGGCGTAGTGGTTCTTCCAGTCGTGTTGATTGTTCTTTTCCTGTTTATTTCTTGTATTTTTCTTTATTGCATGATAAACTGCTAGATAGGCATGTTTTTATGTATCTTGCTATGTCCCCTGAGGACCTGATGATCTCTTCAGGTTTAACGATTGCATAGAGTTAGCTAGTGGTTCTGGATGACAGACGTGATGATACGCTTGCGGGATTCAGGTATCGTTATTGTGTTTATTGTCCACTCGTGCTTTCATACCTTATCATGATATATCATGTTTCATGATTCAGTTTTAGACTCTTGTTATTTCATTTAGAGTCTTATCGAACATATATGCTAGTGGACTACAGACCACGACCCATAGTGTTCATTCATGTTTATTCTTCTTATTGTGGATTGAGATATAGGTTTATTTGCCATGATTTGGCAGTTTACCCTAGCCGTGACAGCGTTTACGTATTCGAGTCGGGCTGGAGTCCGCTTGATGCGTAGCTGGCTTGCTTACGAGCTCGCGTCTGAAAAGCTGGTGCGGGTCGTGACAGAGGATAGCCTTCACTTTCTTCGGGTCAAGATGTATACCCTTTGAAGTGATGACGAAACCAAGAAACTTGCCGCTCCCAAAAAAGACTTGGTTGGATTCATCTTGAGTTGGTGTGCACGCATTAGTTTGAACACCATTCTCAAGTCTTGGAGGTGGTTGTCCTTAAGACGACTTTTAACTACGATATCGTCTATGTAGCACTCCACTGTTTTGTACAAATGATCGCAAAAATTGTGTTCATGGCTCGCTGGTATGTCGCCCCTGTATTTTTTAAACCGAAGGGCATCACCGTATAGCAGTATACCCCCAACGGTGTTCAAAAAGATATGTGCTTCTCATCGTCGGGGAACATCTTGATCTGGTTGTAGCCTGAGAACCCATCCATGAAGGACATCCGCTCGAAGTCGCAAGTATTGTCGATCATTACGTCGGTGATCGGTAGAGAGAACTCGTCTTTCGAGCATGCAGAGTTCAAATCACGGTAATCGATACAGACTTGAACTTTGCCGTTCTTTTTCATGAGTGGAACAATGTTGACAACCCAGTCAGGGTGTTGTTCTTCGCGAATGAATCCACTAGCAATGAGCTTCTTGACTTCATTCTCGATGGCCTCTATGATATCTGGTCGAAATCGTCGTTGTTGCTGCTTCACTGGCTTAGCTTTAGACGAAATATTTAGGCGGTGCATGGCGACTTTAGGGTCCAGGCCTGGCATGTCTTCATAGCTCCATGCAAAGACGTCGATGTATTCTCTTATAAGCTGTATAAGAGATTGGCGTTCATCGCCAGATAGACTTTTACTGATGAAGATTGGTTTAAAAGATGATTCATCTCCTAAATTGACTTGGATGACTTCGTCTTTGGTAGGTGGTTCACGTTGTTCGAACTGCAGCTCCCACCTAGTATCCATCTTTTGAGCCCATGGTTCAAGCTCGATTGATTGGACATCGTCTGCAATTTGGTCAACCGAAACTATGTTGACGGACAGAGTTGCTTTGAACATTTCGTTGATAGTAGTTCTCGGATTTGCCGGGAGGAGCAAGGTGTCGTATTGGCAACCATCATCCCCGGCCGTAATTTAGTCCATGGTCGTTTTTGATGTCATATCCCATGTTCTAGATGATATTCTTGGCCTGCCAACTATATCGAAAAAGTTGTATTTTTCCAGAGTCATAATCAGTTTTCGTGCTGTGCTTGGGAGAAGTAGAGTCCGGAACGAACTTTCTTTCGCAAATTATTTGACCGAAGATGATTAGTTCTTCGCCCTTCTTTCTGGCTGGAAAGATGAAGTAGTGGATATCTTCTGGGTAAACTTTTTCCCGCAGGTGAGGCGTCGTGACCGGCATGCAGAGGTGTGGTCCTATGCCGTGCTCTAGAGCGTATATCGTATCTATGTAGTAGTTTACAGATTGATAAACATCGGAGTAATTTAAAGATAAACCATTACTAAAAAAATACAAGTTCTTCTTCAGGGATAACATCATCCGCTGAAGGTACATTATTATGAGTATTGATATACTCATTGATAGGATCATCATCTGGAAGAGGAGCCACAGTCTTGGCCAAGTTCACCACGTAGGGTAATTCTTCAGGATTGCGAGGACAGGCTTCAGCAGGTTCCTCCCGAGGTGTCTTGCGGAGAGTGATGATCAATGGTTTGACCTTGTCAGGGTTCTTCTTTTTCATCCAGATTGTGAGAGGCTTCAGAGTACTTTTTGGAGTAGTACGTCCTTTGACTCAGATAATCAGGGGACCATCATCGGAGGATGAACTTGCTTCAGCTTCATTGTCAGCTTCGTTGTCGTCATCCTTGGGGAGCTGAGATTGGTAAAGTACCGAATCTCCATAGTAGGCTTCGATGCCCTTAAAAGGATCGACATCGGAAAACTCCGTCTTCACAACACCGTCGTTGTTGACGTACTTGAAGCACTGGTGAAGTGTGGAAGGAATGATTATGTTCTCATGTATCCATGGACGTCCCAACAAGACGTTATAGGATACGTTGGCATCGATCACATTGCAGGAAACCTCCGTTCGGAGATCACCGATCTGGCACTTGAGACGGATCTTGTCCAGCGGGTGACTTCGACCAGCATTGAAAGCCATGCATGATAGTTGTATTGGTTGCAGATAGCTTATGCAGAGGGATTCCTAGAATTTGAAGCAAATTTTTAGTAATAATGCTGAGGAAGGATCCTGGATCGATGTGCATGCGGTCCACCTTGATCGCTCCGATATACCATGTATAGTACAGGGGTCTATCATGACAATTATTTTTGAGTAGCATGTCCTCATGTGAAAAGGTGATGTTCGGCACCACTTCCATAGTACTGTGGCAGTAGGGACAGGAGACAGGGTCTTCAGCGGGGGCTTTGACTTCAGCGAGATAAGAGTCGACATGTAGTAATGCCTCACTTAAGGCTTTTCGCGTTTCTTTGGAGAGTCGTAATAGATCGAAAAGAGACAACCTGACAAGTGTATTGGCCAGCTGTGCCAGTATGTCAAAGTTGTAGGGCCGATCCATGCCTTCGGGAGCTGGCGCCTTCAGAGACTTGTCAAACCGCGTCTCCTTCTGCTTGGCTTTGTCGGTAGTTGAAGGCTTAGACGGGCTGGCTTCTGAGCTTGTGGGGGCAGTTGGAGCTTGAGAAGGTACTGCTTCTTCTTGTGTGGGATTGTACGTCCGAAGATAAGTCTTCCCCGTTCGCGTCTCGCCAGATAGAACCTCATAGATGGGAGAAGACACCATATGGCATGACTTATATTTCTTGCCCCTTTTTGCTTTGGGAGATGCCACCCCCTGTGTCATTTCTTGCGCAAGGTCCAGATGGACCCATATGATCTCACCACGTTCAGTCGTGAGTGGCACCAAGGTTGAGTTACGAGCTGGCGGTAGGTTGACGACTTCCATTATTGCCTTGGGGATCGGGACCACGCTGTCTGGGACTTCTGTGGGAGAAAAGTCACAAAACTGAAGAGAGATCATGTTAGAAGATACAACCTTATCTTCAGCTTCGAGGTTGATCACTTGGCTGTCGATAAGCTGTTGTATCTTCTTCTTCAGGACGATACAGTCCTAGGTGGAATGATGCACATACTGATGATAGAGACAGTATTTAGGATCATTGAGTTGGTTCGCCTCTGCAGGACGTCGTGGTGGAGGCAATGTCAGTTTATTACCCTTCGTCAATGTGTGAAAGATGGTAATAACATCATCTTCATCAAAGGAGAAGGTCTCCTTAGGCTTGTCGGAGGTGTCCTGAGAATTGTAAGCTCCTTTGGAAGTGCCGACCTTCAAGACTTCTTTTCCTTTACGCCCACGGACAGGGATAGTTCGAGGATGCTTGCCCTTGTCTTCAGATTTGGGTGTTTTTAACCCCAGTAATTCCAAATTAGGAACGTCATTTTCAGCAGCATCAGCGGCCCCAATGAAAGCGAGCCATGTATCATACTTATGTATACCCAGACAGAACTTCACTATAGGATGGAAGTTATGTCGACAAGTATCCATAAGTTCTGAGTCTGGTATACCGAAGGGCATCTTCAGTGCTAGCTGCCTGAAGCGTTCGATGAAGGCAATGACAGACTCAGTCTTCCTTTGCTTGGTCTCGATGAGGGTGGACATCTAACATGCATGCCACTCTCGTAAAACCTGTTGAGGAACAACATCTCCAAATCTTTAAAAGAATTGATACAACCGTCAAGCAGACTGCAGAACCATTCAAAAGCTACCCCCTGCAAGGTGCTAATAAACAGCTTTGACAAGAACGGATCGTCCTTGGGTAAGTGTAGAGTCTGCATGTTGAAGTACGTCATGTGTTGTATGAGGAGAAGTCAACCCGTCAAATAAATTTAGCGTCAGCGGCTTGTAGTTAGGAGGGCAAGTAGCTTTCTTCCATTAAGGAGGATAAGGTTGAGATATCCCCATCTTCTGAAGCTCGTCTTTGTGTGAGATGGTATTGAAACGGGAGACCAGGGAATCAATTGCATCATGTTGATTAAGCAGGTATTGGGAAACAGCTGCTGAACGGTTGTCAGGCGTCGTTGGCGAAGGACTACCTCCAGCATTTGCAAGATTTGGGGGAGGCGCAATAGAATGATACTCCTTTTGTAGTGAAGAAGGGTTGTTGCTATGAGCCGGACTAGCATGAGCCGAGACGTTTTGTTGAGGTGGACGGACAGCCCCAACAGCTTGGACCCCCATGATACTGTTAAGCATATCAGTGATCTTGGCGAATGCTGTTTCAAGACCCTCTAGCCGTTTGCTGGTCTGATCACTAGCTTCTTCTGGTCTTTCTCCGTCTGTCATGTATGTAGATAATATACGAGGATAAACAGAGGAAACAGTACAAATGGTACTGATACTGTGTGTCTCTGAGTTGACAAGTCCTTCATCTTCAGGTAGAGGAGGTAGATAGTCGCCATCAGACTCGGAGGGATCGTTGTCCTCCGGAAGGCTACCTCCAGTATGAAGGTCATCCGCTTCAGACTCTGAGGGAATACTACCCCCAGCTTGGGAGTCCTCGTCATCTATACGGAATCTTGCCTTTGACCGAGTACCCATATAGACTCCTTCAGATGTGACAGCCTGTTGGCCATCTGTTGGTAAACTTCTTCTCCTTCTTCTCGCGGAACTGAGAGAGAAAGTTGGGTTCGTGGTCCACCGTCTTTGATTGGGGCTTCCATAAGGGGGACCCCATGAAGCCATGTTGGATGTGACACACAACAGCTTTTTATTGTCAGAGAAATGCAGCCGTCGAAACACGGACTGTCTCTAAGGCACTCTTGTTGCTTTGGAGCAGCAACAGTTGATGACAATACTGGTGCACGGATGTGCACTATAAATTGTTATGTCCTTCCTCGCTTTACGCTTATGATTTATCATGTCGTATAAGTCAGTGGAAGGGAGTTTTAACTTAAAACCCATGTTGCATGCATCGTCGAGCTTTGCATGCGGGTTTGTAAGGAGAGTTGGCACATCCAGACTTAGTTCACGTGCAGGGGCAACCCCCACACCTAAGTTCTGTGATGTCCTTGAAGACAGCCCCGTGCTATAAGAGTTGGGGCCTTTTTTTTGCTGTAGGCGCATAGGCCTTGGAGACTGGCTTTAGACGCATGCTTCTTGGCAGCATGTCTGAGCTTCCTCGATGTGGGTGCATAGTATGGATCAGTGGAGCCTGGGCGCATAGCCTTGGGCGCATGACTCTGAATGCCCAATCTGTCGAAGACAGAAGCCTTCCAATTAGAGTTATGCGCCCACACACCCCCTTGGGCGCTTAGCTTTGGGCGCATGCTTGGTGGAGCAGGGCTGTTTTCTTCCAGCTTCGTCTCCTTCGTTTGTGAGCCTCACTGGGTTTGCCCAGAGTGTCGCACACTCCGATTCTTGGCATCGTAGTATTTTTCTTTGCCAAGTCTCGGGTGTTGAACACTCTGTTGTTGGTTGTACAAGAGAGAAGTCGTTAGGCTAGTAGAGCCCGGAACGGTATGAGCCTTCTTTATTTGGGGAGTTTCTGTAGCAGAGCCATGCGCCCATGTGACAGAGTCCTCCAGTTGCATATCTGCTATGACACTGGCAGGATATGTGCGACGACCCTTCGGAAGCCAAGTCTTGCGAGACTTGTTTGGCTTCGCTGATTTTGAGGCTGATTTTGAGGGAGTAGAGCCGTCCCTCGAGAGCATCTCTTCGAACGCCTGCTGATCGAACTTTACGATCAGCATCTTCTGAGTGCTCCCCACTTTGTCGGTATCGAATTGCGTCACCACCTTCTCGTCAGAGAAAAATGTAGTCCCCAACAGAGTCGCCATTTTTGTGGACACACACAAAAAGAAAAAGAAACGCTGTCTTTTTTATTGGTGTAAGGCACCACAAATCGAGTACACCTGAGAGATCCTGTGCTGAGGATCCCCGAGTACAGAAAAGAATTCTGGAGAATGGGACGATGGAGATCGAACGACAGTTGCTCCTTTACTCTGTTGACACTTCGATTAAAAAAGTGGGAGAAAACCTAAGAAAATTGCTAACTCTCGGCTCACTGGTAAGAAGTGCAGCAATTTGGCTCTTGAAAATGCTCTTCGTTCGGTGTTTTGAAGAGGGATGAGACCCCTTTTTATAGTAGTTTCTGAGCTGGAATGATGTTATGTGCCCACATGAGGAAACGTACTGATTTTCATGTGGACGCATAGTCCTACTTTGGGCGTATAGGATGTAGGCGCATGCAGGCTGCGTGGTCGTGGGTTGATCGTGGTGCTGACGTGGCCGCATGCTTTGGTACACGATTGCTCGTAGAGACTGACGTGGCCGTACGCTTCGGTGCACGTTTTGATCGTCGCTTTGACAGAGTCAGGGGATGTTCTGGCTTGGGCGCATAGCCCTGTTTTAGGCTATGCGCCCTCCTTCCGAGGGAGCTTATCTTGGGTGCATAGAGCTTCACATGGTGGTTTAGGTGCATAGAGCTTAACAGGGTGACTTGGGCGCATAGAGCTTCACAGGGTGACTTGGGCGCATATGTTCTCATTGGCTTGGGCGCATAAGGCTTCATTGCTAAAATTTTCATGCTTCTACGGTCACCTTTGTTTGCCATGAAATATAAAAGAACAGAACAATTATCGGAGGACCGGACTTTTACTTCACGTTACAAACTCGCTTGCACAAAGAAAGCCTAGGGACGAAAACCTAGGTACAGCAGTCTAAGTACAATTGTTTATTTTAGATTCTGGGGGGTGACGATAGAGGCTCGGGAAGGCGACGGCAGCCCTGCCTTACTCCTTGGACGATCGGTATACAGCCTTGGCTCCTGTGACGAGATGGTTGGCGTTGATGAAGAAATGCTCTTCTTGCTTTCCCTCTATTACTCTTCTGGCTTCTCTCTCTCTCTGTGTATCCTCTCTCTGATTATTGGGGGAGTCTCTCTGTCTCTCTCGCAAGGGAATGGCACCTTGCTTATTTATAGGAGTGGGGGCATTATTAGGGTTTGGATGATTGCCCATTCTCAAAGTGGCGGCGGCCTGATGATTAATCAATCTGGACCATTAGTCTTAAGCGTGAAGGATCTGGGCCATAAATGTGGATAGTATTGAATCCTATGAATGATTAAAGCTGATTGCTTTAAATCTTCATGATTGGTTGTGTCAAACTTGGATCTCTCACCACGTGTCCCATTGGCTTGATCACGAATGATATGCCCTGATCTCATTAATTATGAGGATAACATTAAATATGGTTATTGGGATCTGGTAAATCTCTGATTGATTTAATACCACGCGTCCCATAATCACCCTGCTACCGGCTGTCAAGTCATGGGGGCAATTGAATCTCTGCCACGTGTCTTAATGGTGGACCCTGTCAGAGCCGCATGATATCCATGAACCGCATGAGACAGCGTTTCAGTAAGCCGCATAGGTATAGTACTTGCGAGCCGCATGGGATGGTTTCTTGGTGAGCCTTAGGAAGATGATTCCTGCCAGCCGCATGAAGCTGTTCTTCAATTGAGCCGCATGGGAGTAGCCACGTTGCAATCTTGGATCGTGTCAGAGATTTTCTCCTATTCCCGAAGAGCCTGTCATTACGACAGGACCATCATGGCACTTTATGCCAAAGCCGTCAGCTGTCAAATCATGGCAGAGCATTAAATAAGGCCATTACTTGATGGCCAGCTGTGTGAAGGGATCCCACGGGAACACGTGGTGTTGATCGAGCCGCATATCTCTGTTGGTCGTTTGTGAACCGCATGTACTTCCGAGCTGCATGAGGCTGGGAGACTCTTTGAACCGCATAGGACTGTCTCTATGTAAGCCGCATGGATTCCCCTGCTCCGAGTCGCATGAGACTGAGAGTCTCTCCGAACCGCATGGGACTTCCCCTGTATGAGCCGCATGGGGTTCTCCTGTTCCGAGCCGCATAGACCATCATTCTGATATTTTTCATGCTTCTACAAGACCCCCTTCAAAGTTTTTAATTTGCAAAATTGAAATACTTTGAATAAGAAGCATGGCCTTTGCTAACCGCATAGATGGTTCAGCCGCATGGATTTATCTGGCCGCATGAGCTGTTAGGCCGCATAGACTTTTTTGCCACATGTCCCAACCACGTGTGCAAATCTTCTGCATTTAATGTCCTTGATTCATTTTTTGAATTAACGCCGCCTTTTAGGGGAGGATCCCAAGGGTCAGTTTTGCTTTGACCGAAGCGTTTTGCCTTTATTCTTTTAGGCGGCATATGGATCGAGGCGTTTGTTGATTTACGAGCCTCCTTGGCCTATAAATAGGAGTAATTTATTCTCTGAGGGTTTTTTTACCTTCTCTCTTTGCTCGAAACTCCTTATTGCCGACTTCCTTTTCGTCTTCTCCCATCAACGATCGGCAATGGCTCCCAAGAAGACTACCGCTGCTACGGGCAAGAAGGCCGCGTCGTCGTCTGCGGCCGCGAAGGGCAAGAAGGCCGCGTCTTCATCGACTGCGGTGGCGAACGCGGCGGCTCCTCCGCCGGCTGACGTGCCTGTTTTTTACCCCGACGTTCACCCGCCTATTGCTGGTAAGACCATCAACATGAACTGTCATGGTTACGCCGCATATCTTATACGCGAGCCTGTATTTCCAAGTGTGCTGTATGTCCGACTCATGTTCGAGCCGCATGGGATATGACCCAGTCCTGAGCCGCATGAAAATTGTTGTTTGCAGCCGCATAATTACTTCACCATCAGGGCCGCATAAGCTCATCTGGACTGGACCGCATGAGCTCTTTCAAACTGAGCCGCATAAGCCTATTTCGAACTGAACCGCATAAGATCATTTGAACTAGACCGCATAAGCTCATCCGCACTGAACCGCATAAGCCTATTTCGAGCCGAACCACATAAGCTTATTCGAATGGGACCGTATGAGCTCATCCGATCTGAACCGCATATGCTCATTTCGAACCGAACCGCATAAGCTCATTCGAACTGAACCGCATGAGCTCTTTCAAACTGAGCCGCATGAGGCTACGCTGAGCTAAGCCGCGTAAGCATCAAGTAGTTTGTGTGTTTCGGCTATCTTTTTGACCTTGTTTCTTTTGTCTTTCTTCAGTGAATCTGCCAGTAAATCCTGCGGGAGAACTTCTAGTGGGCTCAAATCAGTTCGCCTTGGGCATACGTCTTGATGACTTAGTTAAGTATGTGCTGAATCAATTTCCTGCTAGTGAGCCTTCGGAGAGGTTGAACGCCATCGAGAATCAGACCCTCCATTATCTCCGTGCCATGATGAATACTGGGAAGTTGGATGGATTATACCTGAAGCCTTCATTCCTCTTTGGAGACGATTTAATCATAAAGAATCCTCGAGTATTAGAGATCTCTGAGAACTGGGATTTTTCTTTGGATGGGATGGCGATCCATATTCCTCTCATGGAGCGTCATTATCCTCTGTCGTGGTTCAATATGGTGTTGTTGGACAGGAATATGGTGTATAACTTAACTCCTACCCAATCAAGGATGTTGATGGGCGACATCCATTATAACTCGAACATACGGTCAGCGTACGCGGGTAAGGATTCCGTCCTCCGGTACATGATGGGTCTGGCCCCAGGCTCTTTCATGAATGTATACGGTCCCAACTTCACATTCACTCAAGCTGATACATTCCTGAATCGGCTCGCTCGTAAAAAATCTTATCCCGTTGGCAGACTGGCATTGCTGAACTGGATAAACCCCACTTCTACGTGGGCCCAGTTGACCACTTGGGTTCTGCAGACCTACGGAACATTCCTGCGGGAGGTGGGACTTTATCATGCCATTCGGGGCACTTGTCACGGGCTTCCTATCAATAAACCATTGTTCGTGGCGCTCTTGGAGATGTATAACCGGCGAACGGGGACGTTCTTTGCACCCGGAGGGGAGTTGGGGCTTGCTCTCCATGAGATGTATACTGTCTCCAAACTCCCGTGGGGGAACGAGCCTTTCGAGGTGTACACCCCGTCGAATGAGGAGTTCGAGGACTTGAACCGATGACTCCCAGGTTTTGTCGCGGTGTATCAAGAGTTGCTGTGCCATCATAGTGCTTGTCACCAGATGGCTATAAAAAAGGAGGATAGCTCAGAAGGGACCGCTCCCCACACCACATCCTGGGCCAATTATCTTTTTAAAGTTGATCCTTCTGGCGGGATTACTCCTCGAACCCCTCGAACCCAGGGAGAGATAAAGGACTTGATGTTGAGCGTCAAGAAGTCGCGGTCCAAGAGCGACATATTCAGGAGTCAAACTGACTCTCTTAGCTATTTTTACTACGGCACCAGGCAGATGTCAGAGAAGGCGCTCTTGGCTGAATTTTTAATGATATGGCTACGGAACTGCGTCATCTCGGGAGGGGCAGGTTCTATTGAGAGGATCAGCCACCACTTCATTCTCCCTGCCGTTAAGCTAGTATTTGGGGTTAGACTGGCCCTTCTTCCTGCTATGGTGTGTAGCATACACCATGGTCTCCGAACATTCTCGTCCAAGGTCATTGCGCGCAAGAAGACGCTAGACTTTGAGCGCATAGAGCTGCCTTTCCACTATTTGATGGGGTGGTTGGTGATGTACTACAAGTCTTTGATGGGACCTGGAATAGCGGAAGATGCTACAGATGAAGACGCTTCCCTTTTCAAATGCCATCGCCAGTCTTGGAAATACAATACTATGCCAGCTTGTCGGAGGGCGCTGGCAAGGGTGGATGGGTGTAACTTTTTCGTGTCTGTTCCTCATTTTTCTGATGAAGAAGAGAGAAATGTATACCTTGATGGTACCGGACCTTCTCACTTTCTGTCTCCGAATATGCTCACCTGGTTGCGCAACATCCGCCCCGCGCATCTGGTTTATCGTAATCGCGATAATGTGTACTTGGAGCCCTACCTGCCTAGTTGGTTTTCCCGCCAATTTGGCTATAGCCAGTTATTCCTTGACTGTCCCAGCCCTTGTTTGGGCTTTGAAGGTAGCGTTCTTGATGGTGTCAGGGCGTGGAATTATTATGACGCTTATCATACTCGGGCCAGCTTCTCAGTCCCCGATGCTAAGGTGCCGAGGGAAATTTTGTACGTGGCTGCTTTGTATCATGTTATGGCGAACAAGCCTCCTGTTAATTTTGATCCGAGTACCAGTTTTATCGTGGGTACCGGTTTAGAGGAGAAGCCCAAGGGGGCTAAGGCTAGAAAGCAACTAGCGCTCCAAACTCCCCTCCCTGAATCAGAATCTTCCGAATCGGCTGAGGAGGATGATGATCATGATAGCGAAGACTCCCTTTCTGGTGGGGGTGAAGAAGTAGCGGATCAACCACTTACCACATCAGACGCACTGGCAGAGGACCCGTTACTTGCTATACGAGAGGAAGTAGTGAGGGAAGGACAGCCTCCCGCTGTGCCTGATCCCTCACGCAAACGAGTCAGACGTGAGTCTTCTGATGGCAGAGCGACCTTTTCTGTGAAAAGAGCCGCCGTTAGGTCTCGTGGATTGCTTATTATCGAGAGGGGTGAAAATGATGACGCTGCTCCGGAGGTACGACTAAGTCGGAGCCATTTCCTTGTCGTGGTTTTCTTTCTCTTAGGATACGACTTAATCATTTTTCTTTGTAGGTGTCTAATGAACCGGCCTCTCATGAACCGTCTGCCGCCCCTGAGGTTGATCCGGCCCTTGCTGCTTTGATTAGTGGCATGTGTTCCGCGATCCTTTCAGCGGGGACTCTCCCAGCGGCGGCTGAGGACTCCCAAGTTGCTGAGGTCCCAGTCCGGGATGACGAAGGTTCCCTCGGACCTGTCTCCGGGGTTACTAAATTTCCGTAAGGCGACACCGATCTCGTCGCATCCCCTCCCGAGGGTGCAGGGGCGGAGGAGTCTATTATACCTGACTCGGAGACTACTGGTGAAGAGGCTGCGGTGGTTGTAGGCGAACCTCAGCCTCCGCACTCTTTCGCTGGTAAGATAAGCCAAATATTGACTAGCGAGGGGGCTTATTTGCTCTATCAACATATCCTCCGGGTCAAATCGATTCATGGTTGTCTTGGCCCTACAGGTCCTGACCCTTTGCCTCCCACAGCGGATGTTCTTGGAGAAGGCTCGGCCTGCCGCAATCTGGGAGAAAGAAGCATTTCCTCTCCTTCGCCGTCTCATGTCGAGGGGCCTTCCGCCAGTCCCGGGCAGATGGGAATGGAGCTGGCAATGGTCTTCGCCTCATCCTCTGCTGATTATACGGCTCCGGAGATTGACCTCTCGACCCTGCCGAGCATTCAAGTTCTGCGGGCCGCTGAAGAGGAGTTGGCCGCTGTTCATGCGTTCTTCCGTACAGAGTTTGTTTCTCTTGTGGCAGGAGCGGCAGATTCTGTTGCGTCTTCTTCAGCATTGCCGGCTACACTCCCGTTGACACCGGCTTCCTCGAAGGCTCTGGACGAGGTGACGCAGGATGTGGTCGACAGCTTCTATCGCCATTTAAAGAGGGGCATAGATGCTGCTGTAGAATGGGGGACCCCTTTTACTCTGTCTTTGCGGTGCGCTCGGGGCCAGGTTGCAACTTTGAAGTCTCTTCCTGGCGGGGTGGGGTTGGCTGCACTCCTGGAGCCTAAGTTGGCAGAGGCTGATCAGCTTGTGACCCAATTGCTGGCGATACGGCAGGCGGGCTTGCCTGCTGCGATTGAACGGGAGCGGGGCTTCCTCATTGCTGCTCGGGATAGGATCAAGCTCGCTCGAGATACTGCCGGGCCAGTTGTGCAGAGGGACCTTGACAAGTTCTCTGCTTCGTATGACAGGCTGGGTCGTCGAAGTCAGGCTTGTCCGGCTCGGGAAGAGTCTGCTTCTCATGGAATCGTTGACACGAAGGAGCGGATTCTCGCACTCCAAAGGGAGTTGACCTTCTTAGAGTCAGAGCTGGAGGCTGCTCGTGCGGAACAGGAGTCGATTGCTCGGGAGGCCGAGAGGGTTTCTCGATCATCTGTCAACCTGGAGCGGGCTTTCAAGAAATTCGAGGACAACTGGCAAGCTCATGCTCATCTGGAGGACGCGGCGGTGCTGAGCCAGGAGGCGGAGCGTCGAGCTAAACAGAGGCTTGAGCGGTCGGTTGCCTTGCTGACGGACCGTCTCATAGCGTTATGTGCCCCGGAGCAGTGATCGGCCTTCTATCTTCTTTTGCTGTCTTTTTTTTTCTTTTTGTCTTCATTTTATAAGGGATGAGATCCCAAATGATGTAGCACTTTGAATTTTAAATAAATGAGCATGTTTCAACTCATCTTCTCTTTCTTGTACTTGTGGTGTTCGTGGATTTGGACCTGCTGGAGGATTATTTGTGGACCCGTCACCGTGGGCGTACCTTGGTTTTAGGTACGAGTAACAAGTTTTGGAGAGGAATACCTAGAACAACTTCATGATAAGACAGCTATAGAAGTTTTTGGTATTCAGGAGAATGCCAAGGAGCAGCTGGGCTCTCAGGCATGATAGGAAAGGGATGGGCGCGTACTGGAGATCCAGTACAGCATCTGTGGTCGACTGAGGACATTTGTGGTCAACAGAGGATATTTGTGGTCAACAGAGGACATTTGTGGTCAACAGAGGACGTTTGTGGTCAACAGAGGACATTTGTGGTCAACAGAGGACATTTGTGGTCAACAGAGGACGTTTGTGGTCAACAGAGGACATTTGTGGACCTATTATCCTTGTCGTACTCCGGTTGTGGGTACAAATAATAGGTTGAAAGGGAACCGACATACTTACTCAGAGGTAATGGGGACATGGCAAGCATGAAGGTTTCTTCGACAGAGCCTTCCCACTCAGAGGTAATGAGGACATGGCAGGAGTGAGCTCAATGAAGAGGGGGACATAGAACGACTCAGAGGTAGGAGAACGTGGAAGTTCTATGCGAGGGGGCGGTTTGTTTTTGGTGGAAGTAAAAATGACTCAGAGGTAATGAGGACATGGCCGTTTCGAAAATTTGTGGATCGATTACCCATTTTTGTGCACTGGGAGTACGGGTAGTGGATCATGAGGGAGGATCTCTTCCAGGAAGAAAGTTCAGAGGTATAATCATACGTGACTTACTATCTGAAAGAGTGACCGGAATGTGAGTTCAGAGGCACCAGCGGGTACATAACTCGGTAATTTAGAATATTGAGAAAATATGAGTTCAGCGGTACCAGCGGGTACATGACTCGATAATCTGAAATATTATAGATGTAAGTTCAGCGGTACCAGCGGGTACATGACTCGATGATCTGGTGAGAATGTTGTTTAGACATAATATTTCTTCAGGAACTTGCTGTTGACGGGCAACATGAGCAAGTCTCCGTTTTGTTTTGCGAGGCGGTAAGCACCGTTGGAGAATACTGCCTCAATGATAAATGGGCCTTCCCACTTTGGCTGGAATTTGTCGGCGGTCTTGTGAGTCATGACCATTGGCCTCCGGACTGCCAGAACGAGATCGCCCACCTGGAATGTTCTGATTTTGACCTTCTTGTTGAAGGCTCCAGAGATGCGTGCTTGGTATAGCTCAATTCATTGCTGAGCCAAGATGCGCTTTTCATCTAGTGCCTCCAATTCCTGTAGCCGGCGATGGTGGTTTTCGTCTGTCGTCAATTAATGTGTGAGGGCGACGCGTAGTGAGGGGATCTGAGTCTCCAATGGGAGGACTGCCTCACTCCCGTACACCAGAGAGAATGGTGTATTCCCGGTGGCTGTTCGAACTGTGGTGCGATAAGCCCATAAGCATTCGCCGAGCTTCTCGTTCCAGTCGCGTTTGTTGGAGGAGACAAACTTCTTGAGGAGCTTGATGATTGTTTTGTTGAATGCCTCTGCCAACCCGTTCGCTGCCGGGTTGTACGGTGTCGAAGCAACATTCTGAATACGGTGCTTATCGCAAAACGGATAGAATGCGTGGCTTGCAAACTGCGGACCATTATCATGGATGATCCTTCGGGGCAGTCCAAAGCGGTAGATGACGTGATGCTTAAGGAAGCTGATCACGTTTGAAATCTTAACTTCTGCGAGTGGGACAGCTTCCGCCCATTTGGAGAAGTAATCAGTGATCGCAAGTATGAAGCGATATCCTCGGGAGGAAGGCGAGGTAATTGGACCAATGATATCCATTCCACATGCTTCGAATGGCCAGGACGCCACCGTCGGATGTAGAAACTCGGATGGTTGGTGAATGAAGTCCGCGTGGACTTGTCAGGCTTTGTATTTTCTAGCATAATCTATCGCACCTGCCACCATCGTGGGCCAATAGTAGCCCATTCGTCGAAGACGGTCTTGCAATTTAGGACCGGGCTGGTGGGCCCCGCAGACACCGTCATGAGCTTCTCGTACGGCTTCTTTGGCTTCTGCGTTTGACAGACACCGAAGCAGTAATCCGTCGTAGGAGCGGTGATACAGCATTTTCGTCTCTGTATCGTAGAAGAATCTAAGAGAACGCCGTCTGATGGAAGTGGCTTCCTTTGGGTTCTTGGGCAGGATGTTATAGACGACGAAGTCGATGAATGGTTGTCTCCAATCTGGGGCATCATCGATCGTCTGGGCGGAATAACTCGTCACGAATTGCACATTGTTCTTGGGACAGACCAGTTCGTGGCCTATCACATCCACTGATTGGCGATCATAGTTCGAAACTGCTAGGGAAGCGGCAAGACCAGCTAAGGCATCAGCTTCGATATTTCGGAGTCTGGAGACATGTTCGATGAAGAACCCCTCAAACGATGAGATGATGTCAATCGCTATTTGATGATAAGGGATCATGTCTTCGTATCGGACCTCGTATGAGCCCCGGATCTGATTGACGATTAGTTGGGAATCGCCGTATGCTTCAAGGTATTCTACCCCCAGCTCTCTTGCAAGTTGGAGGCCAATGACCAGAGCGTTGTACTCGGCCACATTGTTAGAGCAGGGCTCTGTGAGGGAATAAGCACGGTTGATCACCAATTCGGTAGGGGAGACTAGCACTACCCCGACTCCGACGACTATATTGCCTTTAGGTCCGGTCCTCGAAGCACCATCGAAGAACATTCGCCATATAGCCTCGTGAGAGGTTGCATGCGAGTCGGCAACCTCATCTGGGATCTTTTCATATATTCTGGAGGACTCCGAGCCTGGGTGGGCTGCTAAGAAGTCTGCCAGGGCTTGACCTTTGACTGCCTTTTGTGGGACGAAGATTATATGATAAGGGGATAGCAATATTGCCCATGTAGCGAGGCGAGAGCTGAGTGCCCCTGGTTTAGTCATGAGGACCCTGAGAGGGTTGACTCGTGAGATCACATGTATCGTTTGTCCGGTGACATAGTGTCGCGTTTTCTGAATGGCGAACACCAGGGCGAGGCATTCCTTCTCCACAGCGGTGTATCGGTGCTCTGGCCCAATCATCATTCGGCTGAGGTAATATATGGCTTGCTCATGGCCTGTGTCATTATTTTGTGCCAGCAGAGCCCCGAGGGAGTGTTCTATTGCTCGTACATAGAGCAGGAATGGTTTTCCAGGAACCGGGGCCACCAAAACTGGAGGATTTGACAAATATTCTTTGATGCTGTCGAAAGCACGCTGACATTCCTCGTCCCATACGAATGAGACTCCTTTCTTCATGAGGTGCGTGAACGGTCGGTATTGCCCGGAGAGGTTAGAAATGAACCTCCTGATGTAAGCACTACAACAAAATAGGTTAACAACGACACTTTATTTACGACACTTTTAAATAAGTGTCATTATTATAATTTTGTGAGGACACCCTACTAAAACATGTCGTTGTAGTTAAATATTTATCATCATATACGACATGTTTTTAAAAGTGTTGTTAACCTAAATTTAACAACACTTTTAATAACAATTTAAAGTGTCGTATAATATTATATACTAACCAGAACACTTTTAAAGTGTTGCACAAATTTTTTCAGTTTACCGCTCTTCCCAAATTTTGGCGCTGATAGCAGCCAAATAATTGCTTTTCCCTTCTTATTTCTTACTCTTTTGTTTCGTGTTCTCTCTATTCTTCCTTTTTTCCCTTCTCATTTTTTGTTGGAGTGGCAAAGGGACTGTCGTCACCGTGCGATCTCGGAGGTTGTCGTCAAGGGGGATGTCGTGCGTGATCTTAGAGTTTGTCGTCAAAGGGGCTGCTGTCACCGTGCACGATCTTGGAGGTTGCCATCAAGGGGGGTGCTGTGTGATGCCGTCACCGTCCCTTTCTAGGTCATCTCTTACTCCTTCATCTTCACCCCTCCTTTCTCTGAGTATTTCTTTCTTGATTTATTATCTAGGGTTTAGAATAAGAATTTATTATTTAATAAATATAATAATGGGGATTTTGTAAGCATCAGAATAGAATCGATCATTATCTAAGTTTTTTCTTTCTTATTTTGGTTTAGAGTAAGAAATTATCATATAGGGTTTTTGTTGTAAGCATCAGAAAAGATTTATCCATGGTGATGTTCAAAAAATGACCATTTTCTTTTCCTTTATGTTATTCTTATGATAGTGGAAATGTTTCTTCTGCATCTGCACTAAAGGTACTCAAAATGTGTCCTTTGGGATGGTATATGTATTTGAATGCTCCAACCGCAAATTTGGTAATACATGGGAAGATATTTAGTTTCTGTTGATTTACTTTGTAAGAAGGGATTTCAGGTTTGTGTTTGAATCCGGTAATATTATCTTGTCGAAGAACCAAATGTTTGGAGGCTATGGATATTCCGGTAATGGGGGTGTATCACCTTAGTACTATTAATATGAATAAAGATGTCACTTATGCTTATATTGTTTTAGTCTGCATCAATCTGACATCAAATTTCTCATGCCATGTCTGCTTTATGTCCGAGTCCTAAATTAGTAAAGAAACCTTTTTCCTAGTGTTAGGATTCTAAAATTTTAGACTTGCTACATTCTAACATTTGTGAATTAAGTGGCATGTTAATTAGGGATGGCAAGAGGTACTTTATTACATTTGTTGATGATTATAGTAGATACATGTACCTTTTAAGTAACAAAAGATGAAGCATTTGCTATGTTTAAGAAATGCAAAGCAAAAGGTTGAAAAGCAACTTGTGAAGAAAATCAAAATATTACACTCATATAGGGCCGATGAATACTCTGTGAACTGAGTTCCTTATTTTATAAAGAGCATGGCATTATTCCTCAACACACTGCACCTTACACTCAACAACATAACACTTTAGTTGAGAGGAAAAATCCTTCTTAGTAGAAATAGTTGATTGTATGGTTAATAATTCAAGATTTCCTTCAAACTTGGGCCTCATTTGGTTCGCGGAAAAGAATGGAAAGGAAATCAATTCCTTGGCATTTTCTTTCCTTTGGAAAATTACGTTTTCTATTGATTTTTCATTCCAATATTTGGGAAGCTAAGGAAATTGGAAAGAAAAGTGAATACTTCAAGGTGGGAAAATAATTTCTTGCTTGGATGGATGAAATTATTTTCTTCCAGTGGGAATCAATTTTTCTTCCTCCACAATTCCTTTGGCACCCAAACATAGGAAAGCAATGACTTCCTTTTCCCAACCCCATGATTCTGCGAACCAAACGAGGCCTTATGAGTGAGCACTTACTGATTGCATGTTATATTCACTAGTATATATTAATATATGCACATGCACATATTTCATATAGTATTATTAGGAACACTAAAAAGACATCTAATGTAATTATTCTACTGTGTATTAAAGGTACTTAGAAATACTAAAAAAAACATGTCTTAATTATCTACATGTCCCTATTAACTTTAATGAATACTTTTAATTAGTAAATATATGTAAGGATATATTTCGAAAGCAATTAAATTGAACTTCTCTCATTATATAGTAGTATATATATAGATAATAGGGTGTCTTCCAAAAGGAATGATACAAGTCCCTATGAACTATGGAAAAGCAGAAGGCTAATATTTCACATTTTCAAGTGTGGGGATATTTAGTCTATGTCACGGTTCATGGCCCTTAAAAAAGTAAATTTGGACCCGCAACAATTAAGAGTGTCTTTATTGGCTACGCGAAAAGCAACAAATAATATAGATTACTTGATTCAGATAACAATGTTGTTAATTGATCTAGAGATGTAAATATTTTTTTGAGAATAAATATTCTACTGATTCTTGTGAATGCTAAAGATACTTGTTCTTTATTAACTAATACTCTTTAATGGTTCGAAATAAGTGCCTAAAGATATGTGTGTCCTTGTTGAGCTCATGAACTAAGAAGAAATACTAGGGTGATCAGAAAAGAGAAATGTCTACCACCTTATTTTATGTCATCTCAATCGATTATTTTGCTAGTAGAAGGAGATAAAAATAATAATGTTGTTAACTGTTGGTATCTCATCAAAATCGGACTTGTATGGTCCACATGGGGCTATGTTGTTAACAATGTTGTTAACTGTTGGCATCCTATCAAATATCTAAGAGAGTTTATTGATTGGTTTTTAATCTAACTGGTCGCTTGGCAAGAGAAAAAGTAAAAGGGAAAGCTATGTGCTTGAGTTTAATTGCATATTTATCATGCAATTATCAAATTGGTCAATATTTAACATACTTAGGGTCTGTCTGATGTAAATATTACTCGAGTATTTTTGAAGTTTTCTGAAGTAAAGGTGGTTTAATAAGTTATGTATATAGACCTTTACTTGGCTATGTTGAGGAGTAATATTTACTTCAGATAACTAAAGCAAAGTGCTCCAAAATGAAATAAAAAAGTTGAAATGTTCACTTTAGTGAAGTAATATGCTCCACAATGCGCCCCTGCCCCAAAACGTAATAAAAGTGTCAATCATGTTGGACTGAAATGGTAAATTACTTCTGTTGCTATCCAAACAACAACAAAGTAAGACAATAAAATATGCATTCTGGAGCAAGAGCAAACATCTGCAACATCTCAATGCTAGAGTATAAATTACTTGAGCACATTTTACTTCAAGCATCCAAACATAGCCTTAGAGTATAGCACCATAGAAAGCCTTGTTATTAGTACTTGAGTACTATTCTCCTCCCAACCCGTCCTCTAGTCTTCCTCTTAAAAGATTGAAAAGTCTGGCTATTCCTAATGCTTTTAGGATTTACCAATTACATAAAATATTGAATGCTAAGCGGATCTCAAAAAACTTTTGATTCATCAGAACAATCAAAAATCTTTCTAGTTAAGAATTGGCAGTCAAGCTTCACACTTCAATACCAACAAGTACCTGAAAATACAAGGGCATCCACAGAGGAAGAACGACTGCTTCTTCTAGTTGTCTTTTGGCTTCACTATTAATGCAACATCATCCCACCTAACCCCAGGGCTCGTCTCCAAGACATCCCTTTCCAACATTGCAGCCAGGTCTCCATCAGGTCCTTCGTACTGTCCCTTTCTCGTATTTCCATCGTCTGTGTCACCACTCTACAAACAACACACAAAAAATGTTAAACAGACGGAATACAAGTTCAACACACAGTCAATTGAATCAAATTTGCAATCATACTACTACTACTTGAAAATAAGGGTCAGTTTTAGCGTACTGCGTGCCTTTCAAGCCCAGGACCTGCCCTTCCACTCCCAAAGGCGTTAATCATTGGGTTTCCTGTTGCCCAACCTTTGGTTCAATCATGCTACTTTATAATGCAAAAATGGGGGGAACGGAAGGAAAAGAATCAAAAGATCTTATATAAAGGGATTACCAGCAGTTTCACTCGTGCATTCCTTGCATGACAGATCTCTTTAATCCCATATGTTATGCTCTTACATGTGATTTGTTGTTGCATCTTATTATTGTTGCATCTTATTCTAAATTCATTATATTTCTCAAGTGTAGATTTAGCAGCAGTAATCCCATCGGCTAGTGAGCATGCTATCGACCTCATTTTTGTAAGCCTACATTTGGATGATGCTGTTATTGCTGGGTTCCTATGGATGAGATTTTTTTTAGTTTTTTAAGGCAAAATTGAGTTTGTCGGGAGTCAAATAATTGAACTTGTTAAGAATTTAGTTTCCCTTCCTACAGTATTTTGTTATTGTGCAGTCACTTTGCTCATGGGATTCCAACAAACAACCTACTGCAGCAGAGGTCCTTCAGCATACTTTCTTGAAGGTGACATTTTGAATCCTTTTACCATTTAAAGCATCAAATGAATGATTATTCATCGATGCCACTTTTTCATGCCCTGATTATAATAAGTGTTCTTGTTTTTTGTATTGGAAGCCCTGCTATTACATGCCACCATCTCTTCGCCTGAGAGCAACATGAATACCAAATACACCCATATCTGGTTTGTTCTGTAGTAAAGTTGGCTTATTTTGTTTATGATTTGAGATTGCAATTGTGCTTCTGCATCATAATTTAGTTCTTACTTTTAATGTTTTAGTTGGGAATAAAGTAACATTGGAGCAAAAGGGTGCTAGAAGATATTCCACTGGAGCTCTATCCAATACCAAACTAGCAAGCAAACTCTTGCCAGCCAAAGTACTTGCTTCTTCAAAGACGGGTGAATCTTTTATTAAGAATTATCTTGATAATATAGGAAAGATGGCTTTAGTACATTGGGTCATTTCAAATTTTCTTATAAAGGGCTATTGAAATTGTTATTGTGCGCTGAAATTCATTATGATGAAGAGATTGAGAAGGAAGTTGTTTATTGAATTACAAGTGGATCATTAAAATCTAGGAGTATTTTCCCTACTACTCATGTTTTGCTACTCAAAGCATAATATTCACTCCTTGAGCAAATTGAACTCAAGCCTTATGTTGACTGTTTGTATGACAGGTATATCACTCTAGTTTCGTTGATGCGGAGGGCATCTCGAGAGCTTGTGGGTGCCCCATTCTTCTGCTAAAAAGCCATATCAAGGGTCCAGCTCCAGTTTCAGATCAAGGTTTCTCATAAGACCTTAAAGTACAAAGTCATACTATTTCTCTTAAACAAGGTTTCCCCCCTTACCTGCATTAATCAGATTCCAAGTTGTCCCTGTGTGTTAGAACAGATTCCAAGTTGTCCTTGTGTGTTAGAACAAAATCTGAATCCAACTTGTCAAAACTTAAAAAAGTTTATGGTAGCATCTTCGTGACTTTCAAAACTTGAAAGTTCCTGGTATAACACACTCACTACCCTACGTTTCCTAAAAACATTACCTTCATACCTTTAATTTGTAAGAGCGACCTTAAGTTTATTTTATTGAACATTGAAATGAAGATATTATTACGTGAGACACAATGGTAGTATTGTGAGACACATTGATAGTGTTTGACATGCATTGACAAAGAAGACATTATTATCTATGTGCATATTCTGATTATAAACCAATGTTATTAAAACCGGACCGGATCAAATAGTGAATGTTTTCGGTTCGGTTCAAATTAAGCCGTCATTTTTCAAGAGTTCCTCTACGCGATTTTTGCACAAAAATTATAGGAACACTTGAATAGTTCTGCTGCACCTGAAATGAGGATGTTTTGGGTGAAACTAGCACATACTGTGTTGTTGATACTAAACATACTAATGCCAAACAAGTACACAGAACACTTCATATGTTTGCTTGCTTCAGTGCATATATTATGCCAAAACTAATTTACAATAATAAAAAAGGAGGCGACATATATTCTCCAGACGGAATATAGAGCGTTTGTGTTCCAATGTGCAAGAATTTATGAGTATTACTGCAGGTTATGCATTCAGGTTGCATGCTATCGATGATAACGTAGCTGCAGTATACAGACTTATAATTAATTTTATCATTTAGGTTATGCATTCAGGTAGCAGGTTATGATTTTTTTGCATCTTTACAAACTTGTTAATTTTATCATGTTATTATGTCTGTTTGTGTTTACGGACTTGATATGAAGTATATCATTATTTTTCATCACAGTAGCACAATGCAATTCGTAAGCTCTAGTTTGTTACTTTATTAATAAGAGAATAGATGAGCTACTACCTCATTGTAGACAACACGTTTTATTTATTTCTTGTAATACTTGTTGTTTGAGGTAAATCCCTGACGGATGAAATAAAAAAGTGAACCTGACAACCAAATGAGATTTCATACTCCCAGCCAGCAAATACGATATGACACGATGCATAGTCTGTTATTATATGTACATAACACTGATATGATACAGTAACTTCCGAGTCCATGTGTCTTGAGGAACAACACTGATATGCAACCAATTTTGGAGTATCACACTACCTTGCTTAGATCCTAGGATCATAGCATGGGCTTACTAGATGCCACTCAAAATGACATACATCTAATTTAAGCAACAATACTACTTTTGTATGGTCAATTTGAATCATATGGTTGTTCTCATTTTAGAATAGCTTGTTTACCATAAATGCATTATTTTGTATGGTCAATTTGAAAGCCAAAATATTAATTTTAATGCTTGTTTTGCAATAGCATTTGCATGGTCAGTTTGAAAGTTAAAATATTAATTCTCATCTTTTTGTGTGCAGATCCATTGATGAGTTCGGATTAGGTTCGAGTTTGATGCTGGAAAGAGTTGGGTGTTAAGTAGTAGTAGACTTTATTATGTAATAGACTTTGTTATGTAATAGACTTAGTTGTTGTTCTCAATATTACTTTCTATTAAGACTTTGTATGGATTTCTATTGAGACTTTGTATGGATTTGAGATATTTTAATATATGATAATATTGGTACATTAAGTTTTATTATCTGGGAAATTAGTTTTTGTTTAATTATATGAAAATAAATATATAAATGAAATCAATTTATATTTTACATATTCTGATGATATTTTGAAGACATATAATATGTGTCGTCCATTTGAATTAGATAAAACATATAAGGTTTCGTGGCTTTAATAATATTTATGATTTTCATGTTTAGACTGCACATAAAAAGTGGTGTGAAAAATAACTATATCATTAAGATGACACCTCCAGATTGTCGTGAAATGAACATTAAACGACATTGAAAAAGTGTCATCATAAAGTAGTTATATGGCATTTTTGTCGTGTCGTTGAAAGTCCACAAAAATTTAGGACGACACTTTTCAACTGTCATTGAATTACGTTAAGATAACACCAGTATCATGCCATTAAATTTCTTTACACGACATTCAGAAAGTGTCGTAATAAATTTATTACATGGCACTTTGGAAGTGTCGTTGAAAGTAAAAAACTTTCTACGACATCCCTCTACACAGCACTTAAAAAGTGCCATGGAAAGTTAATAACGACACTTTTCGAGTGTCGTTAAAACACATTTTTGTTGTAGTGAAGCTAGCCTCCCTTGGAGGCCTCTGAGTTCGCGGAGATTTCTCGGGGGACCCATCTCCATGATTGCCTTCGTTTTCATAAGGTCTACATGAATGCCCTGAGCGGTGATAATGAATCCCAAGAACTTTCTGCTGGATACGCCCAAGAAAGATTTCGTAGGGTTCATTTTCAGATTGTGGGTTCACATCAGGTCGAATACCGTCCTCAGGTCCTGCAAATGATCTCCCTTACAGCGACTCTTGACGGCGATGTCATCGACATAGCATTCCACCGTCTTGTGCAGGTGTTCCCTGAAGATGATACTCATGGCCCTTTGATATGTGGCGCCAGCATTCTTTAAACCGAAAGGCATGACTGTGTAGCAGTACGTGCCAATTGGTGTTCGAAATGACGTATGCTTTTCGTCGTCAGGAGACATTTTGATTTGGTTGTACCCCGAGAAGCCATCCATGAACGACATACGTTCGAAGCCGCAGGTATTGTCGATCATGATGTCTGTGATGGGAAGGAGGAATTCATCTTTGGGGCACGTCTCGTTCAGATTACGGAAGTCAATGCAGATTCGAATATTCCCATTCTTCTTGAGGATGGGTATTATATTGGCGACCCAATCGGGATGTTGCTCCTCACGAATGAAGCCGCTGGCTATCAGTTTGTTGACTTCGGCTTCGATCGCGTCCATGATGCCTGGGCGGAAGCGTCGCTGTTGTTGCTTGACTGGCTTCGCATCCGGCCGAATGTTGAGTTTGTGAAGGACGATGTCGGGATTTAACCCTGGCATGTCTTCATAGCTCCAGGCAAACACATCAATGTATTCTCTGACAAGTTCTAGCAGCGACTCCCGCTCTTCGTCTGCTAGGCTTTTACTGACGAAAATTGGTTTTGGAGAAGATTCGCTGTCGAGGTGTCACTCCCCGTTTCCAGAATGCGTATTTTTATACATGTACAACTCATGTGTATTTATTTAGTATTTATCATGTATTTCTTTAATATTTATCATGTATTATCCTGTATTTAAATTTCTTTAATTTCATGTTGATCAATTAATCTGCTCTTTAAATTTTTATGATAATTTATTTCCTGCAATTATATTTCTGTAATTTTATTTCCGTACTTTATTTTCTGCTCTTATTCCCTGCCTTAGTCTTGCTTATTTGGGTTCGGGTTGGCTTTGGTTGGATCCCCTACAACCCGACCCATTGGACCCGGTCCAACCCCCACCTACCACCACCCCTTTCATTTAAAGCTTCCATCTCTTTCTCTCTCTTCATAAACTCACATTCTCACCATTACTCCTCTTCTTCTTCTTCATTACTCTCTCCACCTACCAAACCGTAGGCAAGTACAACTTGCTCCCCATGAGAACCCATGTTTTTGTAGTTCCTTTATCTTCCTCGCAAGATCCTAAGAGAGTTTAGAACTTGGCATTTTTCATTTCGAAGTCTTAATTTTTGTAGATCTAGAAATGAGTTATTTTCAGAGTTTGGTGGTTTTGATCTATCAAACTTCTTCGTTTACAAGTTTTGATGGTTCCATGTTGTAGAGAAGTTTATTCTACCCAATTTTGACCTTTGGAAAGTTGGATTTGGACTTGTTTTGACCAAGTTATGGACTTTTGAAGCTTTGGGGTGCAACCATAGAGTTCTTGCTGTTTGGAGAAGACAGTGAGCAGTGTACGCTAGCTTTTTAGCTTGCGTCGCTGAGCTGTGCGCGCTCTTTAGCCCAGCGCAGTATGGAGTCCATACGCTGCTTTTTTAGGAAGCGTATGTCTTGCATACGCTGCCTTTTGGAAGCGTATGTCGTATGGAGTCGTATGGAGTTCATACGCTGCCTTTTGGGAGCATATGACTTGCATACGCTGACTTGGATGGTCAGGAGTCGTATGGAGTTCATATGCTGCCTTTTGGGAGCGTATGACTTGCATACGCTGACTTGGATGGTCAGGAGTCGTATGGAGTTCATACGCTGCCTTTTGGAGCGTATGACTTGCATACGCTGACTTGAGCGTAGCTTGACCTGAGCGTACGCTGACTTGAGCGTAGCTTGACCTGAGCGTACGCTGACTTGAGCGTAGCATGACCTGAGCGTAGGCTTACCTGAGCATAGCCTGACCTAAGCATATGGCCTTTGGCTGACTTGGTCTTATGTCAGCGTGTCAGTTTGGTTTTATTTTCCTTAAGCTTGGTTCTTCTATAGCCCTGTATATTAATATTTTATTAGATATTTAACGTCCATTTTATATCCTTACGCCTTTTGGCATAAACTTGATATAATCATGATATGTTAATATTTCTGTTAAATATGGATTGTTACGTGGGATGTACCATGTGTCGTAAATTGAGTATAGATACCCCAATTGACTGGAATTAAACCCTGAGAGTTGTAGACTCGACCCCACTGAATATTAGTTGACTTTCATGCCTTGTCATCATTGATAATGATGGTTATCTTGACTAAATTGATCATGCGTTCCTAGTTGGAACTAAGAGGCTGGCTAGTCGTCTTATTAATTAAATGAATGAGACACGTTCATGCTATGAACTTTTGTAATCGACTGGCTGATCCCAAATATTGACATACATGCACATGCAGGCTTCAATCTATTTATTTATTTATTTATTCACTTATTTATTTTCTTACCAAAGGAGCATGTGTACTTTATGGTCAAGGCATGATTACTCCATGGTTAGATTTGATTGTTGCATTACGCTATGTAAAACCTACAACCTAGCCGCACGGGTATCGTTGTAGAGTTGTGCATATCGTACCCCGTACGAAAGTACTCATTTGAATGACCATGATCCACGGCATAGGATTTCACTCAACGTAGGGACTATTAAGTTAAATAAAATAATGATTGCATGGAGAGAATGGATTCCCGAGTTCTTACATGGCAGCCCCCTTGGGACGAGTAGTATCCGACGGGCCGGCTGGTTCCCACAGATACTGTAAACCTGCCACACGGGCATGGAGCAGTATCTGGTTATATTATTTATTGTATATTATATATTGATGACGGGCGTCCTGCTGGGACTCGTCTAATTCATGCATGGCGCACATGATTCACTGGATAGACTAGTCTTGCTTGCACATAGTAAGAACTGAGGAATCCCTAATTGCATTATTCCAGGATAACTTGGGACTCACCATAGCAAGCCGTAGGAATTGATTGGCCGTTCAAGATAATTTTGTTTGTGTACTGTACCTACTCTGTTACCTAACTGGGATGATCAGAATGTCAGGACATGACGGGCCAACTTCTGTCCTTGTTTGGTTGGGAGGTTGGTTCGAAGTGTCATGATGTGATGTGAATCCTAGTGGAAAGTAGAGATCTATTATTATATTTTTCATTACTGGTTTTAGTTCTCATGTCGTGCTTCCTTGTGGTACTTGCTATTAGAGGTCAAACCTCTCTGGTTTTGCATGGCCAGATTTAGAGCCAGTCCCCGAGGATCCAGCTTACTTCTACCTCCAAGATGGTCAACACTAGAGGGATGATCGCAGGAGGACTCGAGTGGGTTTCTTACTTCCCCGCTCGTTTTGTTATCTACTTTATACCTTGCCGTTTGGCACCGACATGTTAGTCGGATTGTCTTGTACTTACTTTTTACATAATTGTAACTAAAGTCAGGCGGCAGCTGATAACAATTGTGTATACTTTTGCTACATCAATCTGGCTATGTTTTGTAAAGCCAGATATCAAGAACATTTTGACAGAGCGTTTGGGACGCCTTACTGCTTTATCTTACGTGTTCTCTATTACTGTTTCTTGTTTGAATGATTGAGACAATAGATGTGAAGTGACCATAGCGAGACTTTCATGTAGTATGCACCCCCTCGTCTTTTAGACAGCATTGATCGTATTATACGGTATTCATCTACCCGTAATACGTAGCTGGCTGAGTCATTCCTCCGCTCTCCAGTATTCTGGTTCTGGGGCGTGACACGAGGTCAACCTGTATGACTTCATCTTCAGTAGGAGGTTCTCTCAGTTCGAACCGTTTTTCCCATTGTGCATCTAATTGCTGGGCCTACGGCTCTAGCTCGAGGATCTTGGGGATGTCTTCGTCTTCTTCGTAAGCGTCGACGAATGCCATGTTGACTGACAAGACTAGTCTGAACACGTCTCCGATGCTGGTATCCGAGTCAGAAGTTGGTGACCCGGTTGAATGTGACTGCCAGTCGCATTCTTCATCTGGACTCTCAGGGGTTGTAGTAGGCGTTACATACCCCAACCCGTATCGAGTTTTGCTATAGTAGTCTCGTGGTTTGCCGGCCGGGACTGGCGGCTTCAAAGGTAATCGTCGCCCAGTGCCGTAGTTCAAACCTGGCGTCGTCTCCAGATCATACCCCTGTTTCTGCATGAGATATTTGGATCGGGGGCTATAGAGATACAGAGGCAGTCTCCCGACATCTGACCCGAGGTCGGCTTCCTCTATGGTGAGGGGATGCGGGTCGTCCTTCCGGCCGAAGATGATTGGATGGTCCCCTCCTTCGATTATTCGGTATGCGTCTTCTACTGGAGTAAGCTGGATCGCGGTGTACACATTTGTCACCTGTGTATGTAGGTGAGTGTCTATACCGTGTTCCATAGCATACATTGTACATAGCTTATTGAGCTCGGTGTAGTTCAAAGATAACCCTTTATTGATGAAGTAAGGTATCTTTTCTAGGGGGATTACATCATCAGCGGAGGGAACATCAGTGTGGGCAGCCACATACTTGGCTAGCTCCGGTTCCTCTTCGGCTACCCCCTGATGAAGACTGAGAGGACGACCTAGGTAGCTTGATCGTCAGAGGTTCAACTGATGGAGCAGAACGTGGAGTTATTGGCAGACTAGCGACCCCCAGTTTGGAACTTGATGTGGAACGAGGGGTGGCTGGTTCGCTAGCAGTGTCAGACCTCGAATCGGGGTGACGACCGCTCTTGGGAAGGCGTATCGTCAGCGGCTTGTCGGAGGGATTGAGCTTCTCTGTTTGGGGTTGACCGACTCTCGGCAGTCTGATTGTCAGTGGCCCCGTTGTGGGCCTCGGTACTTGGCCGGACCTTGGCAGCCGGATTATCATCTGCTCTTCTTGTGTCGAGAGGCTGATCGCGTCCTTCCGCAGGGTGGCAGTAAGGGGTACAGACTTGCCCGGTTTGCGAGCTTGGAGGTGGATCGTCAGAGGTTCTTCTGATCCTGTGGCTGTCTCGGTACTAGCTTGTACATTTCCTTCATCAAGGTGCCTCTTCGAATTTTCGTATAGGCAGGAGTCCGAGTAGTAAGATTCGACCCCTTTGAAGGGATCGATGTCAGCAAATTCCGTCTTCACGAAGCCGTATTTGTCGACATATTTGAAGCACTGGTGTAGCGTGGAAAGCACGATCATATAATCGTGTATCCATGGGCGCCCCAAGAGGATGTTGTAAGAAGTGTCTGCATCTATGACGTAGCAGGTGACTTCGGATTGGAGGTCGCCAATTTGACACTTCAGACGAATCTTCCCAATAGGGTAGCTCCTGCCCGAATTGAAACCGCTGATGGCGGTGCTTGTAGGTGTCAGGCAATGCATTGGGATGCGGAGATGATGTAGCAGACCCTTCGGGATGATGCTTATGGAAGAGCCAGGATCTATGGGCATCCGATCCACCTTCACGTCGCCGATGTATCCCGTGTAGTATAGCGGGCGATCGTGTAGGTTGGTTTTGATGAGCATGTCCTGCGGAGTGAAGACGATGTTGGGCATTGCTCCCGTGCAGGCACTGTCTTGGAGATCCACGGGTGAGTCCTCCCCGGTGAGGTTGGATTGAGCCAGATAGACATCGGCATTTTGGAGTGCTTCGCTTAATGCAATACGAACGTCCTTGGAGAGCCTTAGGAGTTCGTACAGTGACAACTTGGCCGGTGTGTTAGCCAATTGCGCTAAGATGTCAAAGTTGTAGGGCCTCTCTAGCCCTTGGGCTGCCTCTTTTCGGAGGGATTTGTCGAAGCGAGTCTCCCTCGGCCTAGGCTTATCGGTCGTCGAAGGCTGAGCCGGTCCCGGAGCATCAGTTGTAGTGGGTTGATGATTTTCAGCTGGATTGCCAACCACAGGTTGGGATTGCGCTCCGGACCGCGTGACGACGGCTGTAGCTTCCTTGTTATCTGCCGAGATTGTGTGGCAGGTCCTGACTTTTCCACTTTTCTTCTTGTCGGTGGAAGATGGTGTGGGCCGAGTCACTTCTGACACCAAGTCTGGATGGATCCACATGACCTTCCCTCGTGATGTGGTGAGGGGTACTAGACCGGCAGCCTGATCTCGGGGAGGTGGAAGATTGGTAATCTCCATTGTCGCTAAAGGGACGGGGATTGTAGGGTGTGAAAAATTATGACACGCTCAAGACCATACGCTCAGCTAAAGTCATACGCTCAAGACCATACGCTCAGCCAAAGTCATACGCTCAAGGCCATACGCTTAGTCAAAGTTATACGCTCAAGGCCATACGCTCATCTAAAGGCCGTATGCTCAGTAAATATTTTAATATTTCTTGAGATGACAGCACAGCATGTATTTAATGAAGGATGAATCTGACACTTCGTCTTTCGTGCAAAGACAGCTGCCCTATGAAGATTAGCCGTCGTATAGGTTTTCGAGAATTGATTTTGTCTCTTACGAGGACAGCTCAGCAGCCATCATAAATGCACAGCCATCATTACTGTCACTTCTGACAGTCTGTCAGCCATCATATCTGCAGCACAACGCTTGAGAGATATTTGTCAGTATTAGAAGATATGGCGTATTTGAGAAGATTTAAGACATCCACGTGTCTACTCCCTCAATGCATACGGCTCCTTGCCTAATCAAGTGAGCGTATGGACTCCATACGACTCCTTGCTCAACCAAGTGAGCGTATGGACTTCATACGACTCCTTACTCAACCAAGTGAGCGTATGGACTTCATACGACTCCTTGCTCAACCAAGTGAGCGTATGGACTCCATACGACTCATTGTCGATCAAGTGAGCGTATAGACTCCATACGACTCCTTGCCAATCAAATGAGCGTATGGACTCCATAGGACTCCTTATCAATAAAGTGAGCGTATCAGCTTTATATGGCTCTACACTGTCCAAGTCGGTGTATGCAAGACATGTGCCTTCAAAAGCTAGCATATGACTCTTCTTCAACAAAGACAGCGTATCACAGCAAATGCATCCAGGATGATTTTCAACGTACAGTCAACACACGTTCTCACGTGTCCTGTACTCAGTTATCCACTTATTCAGAAGTTATGCAACGTGGCATCCATGCCACCAATCTCTCCTAGATATATTCCACTACTTTCAACCGCACTCTAATGTGTCTCCACCAGAATTCGCCACGCGTCCCTGCAGTTATGCACACGTCAAGTAACTGACTGAGCGTATGCTTCAGAACAGTTATCTAGAACTCTATAAAAGAGAGTTTCTTCATCTTCATCAGAGACTACAGTCATTTTCAGAGAGAACAGAGAGATTGCCCAGTTGCTGTCCAAGTTCTTCGAAGTTCGAGTTTTCTTCATCGCATCGTCCAAGGGATAAAGTAATCGTCTTCTAGATTAGATTCCTATAGTTGTAATTTTCTCAGAAACACAATAAATAAAGTGAATTTATTTATGGAAAATAGGGATCACCCCGTCTTGAGTCTCCGTCGGAGGGAAGCTGTCGAATTGTACGGACACCATATTGGCCGCCACGGTTACCTCTTCGAAATCGATGGCCAGAGCGTTTGAATCGATGAGGTTTTGGATGTACTGTTTCAGCTGGTAACAATCGTGTGTAGCATGATGGACATAGCGATGATAATGGCAGTACTTTGGATTCTTCATCTCTGTCGGCCGCGGTTCCCATCTTGGTGGAGGAAGCTGAATTCTGTCCCCTTGTATGAGCATGTCCAAGATGGGCTTGACGTGACCGTCTTCGAAGAAGTAAGTGATTTGTGGCCATTGTTTGTCTGCTGGCTTCGGCTCAGGTTTTTGTGCTGTATCGGCCACCATAGCCTGCTTTCCTTTGCTATCCCGATTGTTGGAGGGGCTACCCCCATTATCGTTGTTGGGACGCTTGCCCTTGTTTTCTCCTTTCGAGTTGTGCAATCCCAGTTGGCGAGCCTTCTTCAATCATTCTTCGGCGCTTGTGGCGCTGATGATGAACGTCTTCCAACCGTTGAATTGACTTTCGCCCATCCAGAGACTGGTCGTTGGAAGTAGTCTCTTTTGGCAAATTTCAATTAAAAAGGAATCTGGATTTCCGGAGGGCAGCTTCATGGCGGTCTGGCGAAACCGCTCAATGTAGTTCCTTGTCAGCTCCTTCTCCCCTTGGATGACGTCCATGAGGGTGGACATGGTGACGTCCTGCCCTACCTCGTAGAATCTCTCCAAGAACATGCGCTTGAAGCCGACGAAGGAGTGGATGCAGTTGTCCGGCAGGTTGCGATACCAGTCGAAGGCGACTCCTTCCAATGCCCCGATGAATAGTCGGGTGAGAATAGCATCGTCGTGGGGCAGATGGTCCGTGGTGACCTCGAAGTAAGTGATGTACCGACTCGCCGAGGTCTTGCCATCATAGGGATTGATGTTGAACGGTTTATATCTTGGTGGGAAGGGCACATCCCTCCATGCAGCCGGGTATGGTTGCCGTATTCTGAGGTCTTGAGAGTTTTCTCGGGCGTAAAACATGGCTCGGAGCTCTTGGACCTCTCTTCTTACTTCGCGGGCTTCGTCCACGGCGGTGGGGGCCGTTGTTTCCGGAGGATTGTTGCCCGGGTTCGGTGCCGCCGAATTCGAGTCCACATTGATCGCGGGACCCGCGCTTATTTGGCCAGGCGTCCCTCCTTGCAGAGTTGGAAGGGCCGATTTAATCTCGTCTACAGACTTGACCAAAGCAAGTAATATGGCTTCGAGACTGTCGATGCGCTGGCGATCACTAGAACCACCTTGGTTGCTGTCTGTCATGAACACCGTCCTTATATGATGAGAACGGAAGGGACGATGGAGGACGTATCCTCTGAGTCATACCCATGTACCGAGAAGTCATCGGGATATATGGGAATATTCTCTTCGTGTTCGGACTCGGAGGGAACAGTACCCCCAGCCTCAGAGCTTGCTTCGTCTTGAGAGTTATGGATGTCCTCGGCGACATCGGCGTCTGTTGTACCTGATGGGAAAGTTGTTTCCTCGAGCTCGTCTCCTTGAAATATCAGATTGTTGTGGATGTTCGGAGGAGTGCTACCCCCAGTTCCCACGACCCCCAGCGATGTGGATGATGAATTTCCCATTGCAGCAGATTTCGTCTTTGAACGGGTGTGTTGGAATATTCCGGTGGAGGACAACCGTTTAGACGACAGTTTCTTAGTTGCAGTGGTTGATATCTTGGGACTGGAGATGCTTGTCTTCTTCTCTCTCCCCTCAGCGGGGACTTTCTGAGTGGAATTGCAGGAGACAACAGGAGGTGCCTCGTCCTCTGAGCTCGGATGCTGTAGTCTTTGGAAGACTGACGGTCGGTCTTCCGTCACTGCCGCGTTGTTGCAACAGCAGTTGACAATGATTTGGGTGCAGTGACGTCCAAGCGAGGACTCTTTGCACACCGAAGCCCCTTCTCTTTCCTTGCGCTTGTGGAGGATCGCCTCACGCAGGTCAGAGGAACCACTTTGTCCTTTTGCTGCCGGGGGCTGGACTCGAGCGGTTCTATACAACTTCCCATCAGAGGCCCGCGTGATAGTCAACGGGACGCCCCGATAGTCAGAGGTTGGGACAGCTGACTGGGCTTGATGAGCCCGCGCTGTCCTAGACTTCTTCTTTTTAGCACTTGCGGGTACGTAATAGGAAGAGTCTAAGTTGAATACCACAGAGTCTGGCTTATCATCCAGAGAACCATCAGGGTCAGGACCGTATGAGAGACGGTCGAAGACTGATCGAGAAGAGCGTGGAACGGACGCTATGCGGCTAGGATTGGAAACCGTGCAGGCTGTCTGCATGCGGTTATCTTTTGCTGTCGGATGAGTTGTTCTTGTGCAACTGGGAGTCACGACCGTGCAGGCTGGCCGCATGCGGTTGGCAACTGTGGCCGCATGGGTTTTCTGCAAGCGATTGACTTCAGTGACCGCATGAATCTCATCCATGCGGTCGGCAACTGTAGCCGCATAAACTATGCGGCTGACAGATGTGGCCGCATGAGTTTTCTTCATGCGGCTGGCGGATGCAGCCGCATGAGCTTTCTTTCTGCGGCTAATACCCTTATGCGGCTCGGATCGCATAGAGTTTCTCTCTTCCCCTGCAAGTCCAGCATCATAGTATTTTCTTCTGCCGGACTTGGGGACAACAGAGTCATCTATGATCTGAAGTGGGGCCGCGGGAGAGTCTTCTCCGCCGTCTTGAGCAACAGAGGGTATCTCTGCAAGAGCTTCAGTAGGAACGAAGGATCGGGGTCTCCACTCCTTGCGGGCCTTCTTTGTGCGGGCTCGCTTCTGGACCGGGCCAGCGCTCTTGTCGGAGAGCATTTCTTCGAACGCCTGTTGGTCGAACCGGGCGACCATCTTCTGTTGCGTTGAGCCAAGCTTGGCTGCATCCGATTGCGTCACCAACTCCTCAGCCGTGGAGAAGTTTGTCCCCAGCAGAGTCGCCATCGTGTTTGCCATGAAATATAAAAGAACAGAACAATTATCGGAGGACCGGACTTTTACTTCACGTTACAAACTCGCTTGTACAATGAAAGCCTAGGGACGAAAACCTAGGTACAGCAGTCTAAGTACAATTGTTTATTTTAGATTCTGGGGGGTGACGATAGAGGCTCGGGAAGGCGACGGCAGCCCTGCCTTACTCCTTGGACGATCGGTATGCAGCCTTGGCTCCTGTGACGAGATGGTTGGCGTTGATGAAGAAATGCTCTTCTTGCTTTCCCTCTATTACTCTTCTGGCTTCTCTCTCTCTCTCTGTGTATCCTCTCTCTGATTATTGGGGGAGTCTCTCTGTCTCTCTCGCAAGGGAATGGCACCTTGCTTATTTATAGGAGTGGGGGCATTATTAGGGTTTGGATGATTGCCCATTCTCAAAGTGGCGGCGGCCTGATGATTAATCAATCTGGACCATTAGTCTTAAGCGTGAAGGATCTGGGCCATAAATGTGGATAGTATTGAATCCTGCGAATGATTAATGCTGATTGCTTTAAATCTTCATGATTGGTTGTGTCAAGCTTGGATCTCTCACCACGTGTCCCATTGGCTTGATCACGAATGATATGCCCTGATCTCATTAATTATGAGGATAACATTAAATATGGTTATTGGGATCTGGTAAATCTCTGATTGATTTAATACCACGCGTCCCATAATTACCCTGCTACCGACTGTCAAGTTATGGGGGCAATTGAATCTCTGCCACGTGTCTTAATGGTGGACCCTGTCAGAGCCACATGATATCCATGAACCGCATGAGACAGCATCTCAGTGAGCCGCATAGGTATAGTACTTGCGAGCCGCATGGGATGGTTTCTTGGTGAGCCGCAGGAAGATGATTCCTGCCAGCCGCATGAAGCTGTTCTTCAATTGAGCCGCATGGGAGTAGCCACGTGGCAATCTTGGATCGTGTCCGAGATTTTCTCCTGTTCCCGAAGAGCCTGTCATTACGACAGGACCATCATGGCACTTTATGCCAAAGCCGTCAGCTGTCAAATCATGGCAGAGCATTAAATAAGGCTATTACTTGATGGCCAGCTGTGTGAAGGGATCCCACGGGGACACGTGGTGTTGATCGAGCCGCATATCTCTGTTGGTCGTTTGTGAACCGCATGTACTTCCGAGCCGCATGAGGCTGGAAGACTCTTTGAACCGCATGGGACTGTCCCTATGTAAGCCGCATGGATTCTCCTGCTCCGAGTCGCATGAGACTGAGAGTCTCTCCGAACCGCATGGGACTTCCCCTGTATGAGCCGCATGGGGTTCTCCTGTTCCGAGCCGCATAGACCATCATTCTGATATTTTCCATGCTTCTACAACCTTGCCGGAGTCGACGGTTGCTTTTGAAGAACTCATGCGGAATACCCTGGATAAGGACCGAGAATGTGGGAGACGATATGCATTCCCGAATCAACGCAACCCAACGATCATCAAATCCCATAGCAGACAGAAGGTGACATAAGAACTCCCTGTTGACCATGTCATAGGCCTTCCTCAGATCCATCTTTACACATGCCTTCTCCCCACCAGGTTTGTTGAAGCCCCTCACCATCTCATGAGCTAGAAGGCTGTGCTCAGCTATAGATCGCCCCTTGATGAACGTAGCCTGGTTCGGAGAGACAAGGTCCTACATAATCCCCTCCATGTGCTGGCACATGAGGTGCGTAATTATTTTATAAAGATAATTACAGCACGCAATAGGCCTAAAGTCCGCCAGCGAGGTCGCCCCCTCCTTCTATGGTACCAGAGTCAAGAAAGTATGGTTCAGCTCCTTCAGCAGCTTCCCCTCTGAGAAGAACTCCTGGACCGTCTCGAGAACCGGAACCTTCAGAATATTCCAGTGGCGTTTGTAGAACCCATTGCTGAATCCATCTGGGCCTGGAGCTTTATTGGGGTCTGCTTTCTTGATAATGGCCTCCACCTCCTCCATAGTGACAGGGGCAAGCAGGAGGCTATTCTCATATGGAGTCACCAATCTCTTCGTGACTACATCTGGGAACACAGAAGGATAGTCAGTCTGAAAGTATAACTCAGAGTAGTACCTGACCGCCTCCACAGAGATCTTGGACGGCTCCTCGATCAGATTGCCCTCGGTATCAAGAAGCTGAGAGATGGTGTTCCGATGCTGTCTGGTGCGAATGATATCATAGAAGAACTTGGTACATTGGTCGTCATTCTTAAGCCAGGAGCATTTAGCGCACTGAGCCACACTAATCTCCTTCTGAAGCCGCAGAGTATTGATTTCCCTAATCAGCTCCTTCTCTCTAGCCGCAAGATCCCCATTTAACATGTCAGATTGCATAGAATACTGAATGGTCCGAAGTTCCGCCTCATTATCTTCCAGAGAGGACTTGGACAAACTCTTCACCCAAGTCCGTAGCGCCTTCTTCGTGTACTTGAGTCGGTGTACCATTTGATACTGAGCAGTCCCCACAACCTGATGAGCAACACCCTCCGTAATCGCCTCTGAGTAACCCTCTGAGAGAAACCAGTTGTTGTTGTACCGGAAGGGACGAGGCCGCACTGAGGGGCTGGAAGTGAAACTAACCCTGATAGGAGAATGATCACTCGTCCCAGCGACCAACCCCTCAGCCATAGAAATAGAAAACCGGCAGAACCACTCCCCGTTGCCCAGGGCCCTATCCAAGTGACAAATAACCCTGTTCCTGACTGCTTTGTTGTGCCAGGTCCAGATATACCCCGAGCGTGATAGACTCTGAAGGCCCGACTGTAGGAGGCAACTCTGGAAATCATGCAAGATCGGATCTGGAACCGGTCTGCCACCCATCTTCTCCCCTCTGTGCAGAATAACGTTGAAATCACCCATCAGAAGTAGAAGAAGGTGAGAGAAAGCAGCAACGATAGCCACTCTAGCAATATCACTCCATAAGGCCTCCCGACGCCTTATGTCATTGTGGCCGTATACCGCTCCCAATAAGAATCGAAAGCCACTTTTGTTCCTGAAAACGATAGCAATCAGCTGCTCCGATATCAATATCAAGTCCCTATCCCAACACTTCGAGCTCCATCTGACCCAGATCCTCGCCATGTCGCAGAGAGCTAAATTGTGTATCTGGCTCCAATGATTGGGTGTCCGACGGGCAAGAGTCTTATCCCCTTTAATCTTCGTTTCCAGCAGAACAGAGATATCACATTTCTTCCTATATAAAACTCTACAAATCTCCCTCCATCTCCCTAGTGATCACGCACCCCTCACATTCTAGGCTATAATCGTCATTAATTATTAAGTGAGGGATCCCCCTGTAAGTCCCCTGAACTGGTACCCGGGGAAGGTACCACTTCCGTCTCCGTCATATCCTCCTCCACCTCAACAGTCCGGACATGCTGGGTGGAAAACTGAGTATGCATCAGGGCCCAGGCTGGATTGTCAACACAAAGTTCTTTCCCGTAACAGGGGGTGACCCCTCCTCCCCCCGCTAGGGGGACCATCCCGCAGAGGGCCCGTACACCTCTTCCTACTATAAACTTGCTCACTAGTCGATCCGCCAATTCCACTCCCCTCTATTTCCGAAGTCACCATGCCTCTGGTGACCATGCTCCTCTGCGCCGAGAAGACGACCATAGTGCCACCAGGAGGAGATGCCGCAGGCAAGATAGGTAGGCTCTGACCCCTAGCCTCCTCCATTGGTTGGTCTCCCTCCCGCATAAGCTCTCCCGCTATGTCATCCCCGGGTGTAGACGCCACCGCCCGAGGGGTGCAGGTGTATCAGTAGTAGCCGTGGCAGACCCCCTCTACAATCCTCCAGACGGGCAAGAGCTATCAAGATGTCCGAAGCAGGCACAAAGTGAACAGGTAGGGGGCACCCATTCGTACTCCACTCTCTGGGATAGGACCTCACCAGAAAGGACCTCGTACTCCACTATGCTCGGCAGCTCTCCCCCAGCCCGGATCTCTACGAACATCCTCGCATACATCAGCCTCGAACGGGAGGCTGTAGCATCATCTGCCTTAATCGGCCTGCCCACCAGACTAGCCAGTCGCATGAGCAATGGAATGCTCCAATATCGTACCCGGAACTCCGGGAAGCGGATCCAGACCGGGATTGCATTGAGGACTTTCTTCTCACATTTCATATCCGGAGTCCACTCTTTCAGGATAATAAGTCTCCCATCGAACGTCCACGGCCCACCCTGGAGGATTCTGGTAACATCGTCTGCTAATCCGAACTTCACGTAGAAGAAGCCGTTCTCCCTAGCAAAGAACTCCATGCTCCCCTTCGGCTGCCATACCCGCACCACATACGCCCGTATCTGCACATAGAAGGGTTTGTTTCCCAGAACATAGAGGACCAACGTATTCTTCCAGAAGGCCGTCACCTGAGCAATCTCCTCCGCAGGGAACGTGGCCCTGAAACCACTTCCCACTCTCTTAGGGGGGAACAAACTCCATGGTAGTGGGGCTTTTCAACCCCTCAGGCTTACATATGTCCACCCACGACTTGCCCACAGGGCGAGGGATCGTCCCCTGAGCCTGCTAGGAGGTCGATATTGGAGGAGGCTGTTTGCCATTGATTGTAAAAGTGCAGAATAATTTTATAGGAGGACTGAACTTAGACTCACAATACAAACTCGCTCGTACGAAGAAAGCCTAGGAATGAAAACCTAGGTACAGCAATCTAAGTATGATTGTTTATTTTTGATTCTGGGGGTGACGGTAGAGGTTCGGGAAAGCGGCGGCAGCTCTGCCTTACTCCTTGGACGATCGGACGTATTCTTGGCTCTGATGAAGAAATGCTCTCGGAATGTGTGGAGAGACTCTTCTGTGCGTGCCTTTTTCTCTCTGTGTGTCCAGCCGGGGGTCTCTCCCTCTCTCTGGAATTCTCCTCCCTCTCTTTTTTTGTAAGAGAATGGCATCTTGCTATTTATAGGAGTGGGGTGTGATCATTAGGGTTTGCAATGATTGCCCCTTGAAAAGTCGGCGGTTTGGGGATTAATTACCATTTTCCTTGATCCTATCTTGTTGGCAATTAATCTGGGCCGTTGATCTTGATTGCAACAAATCTGGGCAGTTAATGTTGATTGCGCCAAATCCATATAGACAATTAATGTTGATTGCCACGAATCTTCATGATTTATTATGACAAGCTCGGATCTCCTGCCACGTGTTCAATCTGCTTGATTGCAATGAATCTGATTTGATTTGGGAATTTATGATGATTGCACTAAATCTGGTTTTTGAGATTTGTTGATAAATCTTGATTGATTTGATGTCACGTGTCCAACCATCATTATGATGCGAGCCGTAGGGACACGAGGGAAACTGATCTTCTGCCACGTGTCCTAACCGCGAGCCACAGGGACAGGGGGTCTTGACAGAGCCGCATGAGGGTGGCTTCTCAAGATTTGAACCGCATGAAGGTGGCAGCCGCATAGGTGTTGCCTCCGAAATTTAAGCCGCATGAGAGTGGTTTCCAACTGAACCGCATAAGGCTGGCCACGTGTCAAGGCTGCATGGGCGTGGCCTCTCAGTATTTGAGCCGCATGGAGATGGTCCCCATAATTCGAGCCGCATGAGAGTAGCGGCCGCATGGGGGTGGCTCCCAACTGAACCGCATAAGGCTAGCCACGTGTCAAGGCTGCATGGGCGTGGCTTCTCAGCATTTGATCCACATGGAGATGGTCCTCATGATCCGAGCCGCATGAGAGTAGCGGCCGCATGGGGGTGGCTTCTCAAGATTTGAGCCGCATGGAGATGGTCCCCATGATCCGAGCCGCATGAGAGTAGCGACCGCATGGGGGTGGCTTCTCAGGGTTTGAGCCGCATGGAGATGGTCCCCATGATCCGAGCCGCATGAGAGTAGCAGCCACATGGGGGTGGCTTCTCAGGGTTTGAGCCGCATGGAGATGGTCCCCATGATCCGATCCACATGAGAGTAGCAGCCGCATGGGGGTGGCTTCTCAGGGTTTGAGCCGCATGGAGATGGTCCCCATGATCCGAGCCGTATGAGAGTAGCAGCCGCATGGGGGTGGCCTCCACCTGAGCCGCATGCGACTGGCCACGTGTCAAAGCCGTATGGAAGACTTTGGGATTCGATGGATCGTGCCAGCTATAGAGAGAGATTTTCTTCGTTTTCCTAGGAGCACGCCATCATGTCAGAGTCATTATTGTAGCTTTATGTCAGAGCTGTCAGTTCACTTTTATGTCAGAGCTGTCTTGTTGTGTCAGAGCATTAAATAGGGCCGCTGCTTCATGGCCAGCTGTAGAGGCGAGCCGCATAAGACCACGTGACTTTTATTCGAGCCGCATGGCTAGGTTGGCGTCTTTTGAGTCGCATAAAACTCCTGAGCCGCATGAGACTCTGAGAGCTTCTTTGAACCGCATGAGACTCCATCTGTTTTGAGCCGCATAGATTTTTCTATTCTTTTCCATGCTTCTACAGAGGCCTAGCTCCCTGACCTCCCAAGTCCACCGCATTGTCCTTTCCTTTATCCGCCACAATCAGTTTAGGTCGCCACCCAGATGTTCTTCCGCCACCACCAGACGACCCCCGTAAGGGGATCCCAGATGCATTAACCGATTTTCGCGGTCTCATCCCCTCCCCTGCCCTCCTATCAGAGGGGGTACGTGGCCTCAAGGAGGACTGAACGTTACCCTCCTTTCCTCCGACTTTCTGCTTCGGCGACGTGTAACCGTCGTCCATCCCCCTCCATCCATCTGTCCGCCTTGAGGTTGAGATCCAGATCCAGGTTGGAAGATACGAGCTCCAGAGAATCCGTCCGGGGCCAGCCCACCCCTTGGGCCACGTAACTTCCCGTCGTCCCGCCACCGCTGCTGGGTCCGCCATTACGGAGGTCACCGCCAGCCCACCCGCCGCCTGGTCAGCCCCCTCGCCGCTGCCTCCAGCGCCTGCTTTTCGGCCCGTGCCGCCTCCTCCAGCAGCGCCGCCCGCGCCAGCCCCGGCCTGGTTGCCCGCGCCACCCGCGTCGCCCGCGCCATCCCCGGCCTGGCCTCCGCCCGTCGAGACGGCCCCGGCCAGGCCGCCGCCTGACCCGCTTCCGACCTTGGCTCCGGGGTCCCACAGAGGGGACCCCCGCTGGTTCGTCCACGGAAACCCTAGATCGCCCGCTGGTTCGCCCGCTCCTCTATATATATATATATATATATATATATATATATATATATATATATATATATATATAGAGAGAGAGAGAGAGAGAGAGAGAGAGAGAGGGGGGGAGGATCATACCGTTTACATATGCTCATAATTTCCTAGGATGAAATCAGCAAGGTTGCTCCTTTGAGCTAACTTCCAAACTTTGATTTTGGAGGTCTTCGACGAAGTACGTAATGGTGAATAGGGATTACTGAGACTTGACAGAGGTCAGCAAAATTAAACATCTTTCTGGCTAAACGAAGACAAATGGCAGTTAGGCTCCTCGAGGAAGCAGTAATCAGCAAAATTGACTTGTAATAGTCGAGGCCTGCGCAGGAGTAAGCTATAAGACATCGGACTTCGGACTTCGGTGACCTCCTCTACTTAGCACAATCTTTAGACTCAGCATAGGGGTTGCAGTTGCAGGTGATCTTTCAGGATTAGCCTATAATAGATCCAGGGACGACTAAAACTAATTTCGAACAGAACAACCCATTCTCCTGGGCCGCTGGTGATAGTAAGCACCATATGAACAAAACAAATGGAATTTCAAACGAAGACTTACTTTATTGGTCCCTGTTCTTCTAACCATGTTGGTCAATTTTCAATACATCTCCATGCAAGTAGAAAGATTTTCTTGAAAAGAGTGATATGTGACACAGTAGTAACTAACTTGATCCTTTCTTCTTCTTTTCAGTCGAAGTTGGGGGACTCGCGCACCTTGATCATCTTCACTTGATGGCATGGAGCTGGAGATGAGTACATAGAGTGACAGCCATTGCCATCAAGTGGAAGATAACTAAAGTGCACGGTAAGTCCCGTTTGCTGAATATTTTTTTGATAAATTAGCAAGGTATGAATAATTAGGCCAATTGATAAATTAGCAAGACACGAATAATTAGGCCTCGTTTGGTTCACGGAATGGAAAGAAATGAAATCAATTACTTGTCCTTTTTTTTATTTGAAAAATTGTTATTCCTAACTATTTTCTTTTTCTGTGTTTGGGAATGCCAAGAAAATTAGGAGGTAAAGTAAATCCTTGATGTGGAAAAGTAATTCTTTGGGTGGGTAGGAAAAACCATTCTCCCCTATTTTTTTTTCCCTTTGGGAATTATTTTTATTTCCTCCCCCTTTACTTCGTGCATCCAAACATAGGAAAGGAATGATTTTCTTTTCCCAAGACCATGATTCCGTGAACCAAACATGGCCTAAAAGTGTGTTCAGAAATATTTTTTAGGGAGAAAAGAAAAAATTGAGAAGAAAAAAAAAAGAAGGTAGGTAGATCCTTTGTTTGGATGACCAAAAAGTAGGAAAAGAAAAAAAAATTACAAACAATTTTATTTGTTTGTGCATAGAGATATAATTATTATTTAGTCTTTGATTTTCACTAAACATAATTTATACCTACTTTTTTAACGGGTAGTTGGATTGTTGGGTAAATTCTCTCAACTCACCATTTTCCTCCCGCCAATATGATTTTTCCTCTGACCATTTTTTCTCCCACCGACCAAACACCACCACTTTTAATTTTTCTCACTCCCCTCAATATTTTCGTTCTCCCCATTTTCCTCCCTACCCAAACAATACTAAGGCCTCATTTGGTCGCAGAAAGGAAAAGGAAATCAATTCCTTCCGATTTCCTTTCCTTTGGAAAATTACAATTCTCATCGATTTTCCTTTCCGGGTGTTTGAAAATGTCAAACAAATGGAAAGAAAAAATATATTTAAAGATGGAAAAGTGAATCCTTGCTCCTTGCGGGTCGATGAGAATTGTAATTTTCTTTCCTAATTTTTTTTCCATTGTGAATCACTTTCCTTTTAGGCCTCGTTTGGTTCGCGGAATCTCCCGGTTGGGAAAGGAAAGTGATTACTTTCCTATGTTTGGGTGCCCAAGGAATTGAGGAGGAAAGGAAATTGATTCCCAATGGAAGGAAAATTAGGGGGGAAAGTGATTCCATCCATCCAAGGAAGGAATCACTTTCCCACATTGAAGTATTCACTTTCCTTTCCAAATTCCTTGTCATTGCCAAACATCGGAAAGAAAAATCAATAGGAATTAAAGTTTTCCAAAGGAAAGGAAATGACAAGGAATTGATTTCCTTTCCCTTCCATTCCGCGAACCAAACGAGGCCTTAGGCTAAAAATTACTTCACCATGACCAAACTAAACGATCCGTGTGTTAATTCTGGATACAGAGTCATAGACAACTACTGCTAGTCTTTGTTCTTTCCCATTAGAGAGCTGCATCCCCATATTTCATTACAGAAGAGCAATAAATCAAAAGATTTTCTAAGGGCACCACACTTTTTACTTGGGACTAGCCCAAAAATACTAAAAAAAATTACAAGTTTGCCATCCATTTTTTACTTGGAACTAGCCCAATTTTTTTCAGCAAGTAGGACTGCCAACATGCTGGCAGTCCTAGAACTGCCAGCAAGTTGGCAGTCCTAACATTATGTTAGGACTGCCAACTTGCTGGCAGTCCAGCATGTTAGCAGTCCTAACCCTTGTTAGCAATTCGGCAAACGAAAAAAAATTCGGGACGACAAAAGTACGAGTATAAATCGGCTCAGTGCAAATAAAATACGTTCAAAAATTCGGTCAAATGTTCAAAAAATGAAATATTGAGGTTAGAAACTTTACATACTTAAATATGTTGTCAAATTTGGTTAATTAAACAGGTTCCTAGATGTATATTGTACCAAATTTGTCAATAATTTATACAGAACATGTTTAAAACTTCGCATGCTTAAAATTTATGTACTGGTTTGGATCTGTAAAAAGTACGCAAGTATTATACGTTTATGAAAGATACGGAAAAATTCGTGTATAATACGAGTTTTATTCGGGTGATTGCTAACAAGGGTCCTAACATATGTGCAGTCCTCGGAGAAGAAGAAGAAGAAGCAGCTCAAGTTGGAGAGCCGCCCCGCCGCCGAGGGTCTCGTCGTCGTCGCGTCCCTCGTCGGCGCCACCCTCGTCACCCTCCTCTCCGGCGCCGCCTCCGACCTATACGGCCGTCGGCCGCTCCTCGTCCTCTCCTCCGTCCTCTACTTCCTCTTCGGGCTCCTCATGCTTTGGTCGTCCAATGTCTGCGTGCTCCTCCTCGCGCGGCTGGAGTACCCACACCGCACCCACATCCGCTGGAGGAAGGAGGAGGAGGAGAAAAAAAATCCTAATATTGGACTGCCCCGAAGTAATTTTTGGACTGTCCCCAGTAAAAGTTCCTCAAACTTGGGTTGTCCCCTAGTAAGTGATAGCCCCAAGTAAAATGGGATGTGCCCTTAGAAAAACCCTAAATCAAATAGAACACAGGTTAGAATTTCCAGCCATGGAGAATTTGACCTTTGCATCAACTAAGTTTCAGTAGCAGTTGCTTTATGATCTAAAGAAATGTGCCAATGTAAAGGTTACATGATAATTTTCAATACGGTGCCCAAGCAATAGAAATAATCATTCATGAGCGATAGAAACAAAGTGAGACAGGTTTTGTTTGTGGTTTTCTCAGTTCCGAAACAAAAACATAACACATGATTATCAAATCCAGCTTTCAAATTTGACCCAAGTATACAAGGTATGCTTTCTTACAAAGATATGCACAAGTAAAATAGAAATACAAATGATTTCGGAGTCAGAGATCATCAAAAGAATGAATATAATAAATTGGTAGTCAAAACAAAATTTTAACTTACAGTGAGCATATAAACTTCCGACTTACAGCAATACTATACTTAACAGACTGCAAATCATAACTCAGATTGTACAGTCACAGAACAAAATAAATTTAATATAAGGATATACCTACCAGAAGCTAGATATTTAGATTGCGAAACACTTTTATGACTGCGTCTGGACTAACAAGATGAGCTGAATTAGCTTCTAAAACCCCTACTATTTCTCCTTCCCCTAGCCTTGTCAAATTTCCGTCCCTCGGAGCGGACATAATGTTTCGTATGGCTATGTGGCACACGCCAGGAGAAGGACCAAAATGTTTGACAGCTTCCCTAGCATTCTTTGGACCCCTCGAGAGAACCTGGAAAAGATTCGAAGTCACTATTAATAACTTGCTTACAAACAGCAAGTCGCAAGGCATCAATGTATAGTATGCAAGTACCTAAAAAAAGAACTTATATGTATTATACTACAGTGACAACATTGTCTTACACTAGTAGCAGCATAGATCCATTGTTTGCTAGTCATTTTCATGCTAGCTTATATATCATATTGTGTAAACATTATTGTTATTACTGTAATTTGCTCTCCAGTCCTAACTGGACAACCTTAACCATGACAAATTAAATTGATCTTTTACTTGGAGTACTACAGTGCTAGGAGTTATGAGTTCATGATAGAGACCATGTTCACAATTCTTCCAAAGCTTCATCTTCCGTCAACCCAAACTTCCTTCCATATGCTTTGTACACTATTTTATCTTATTTGTTCATGATAGCAGGTTATTTCAGAGATTTGATGTACTCCAGACATTTTGAAGATATATGTTATATCAAACTTTTAGGCAAGTATCGTGGATGTTGTAATATGATATTGTGATTTATGGATATAGACAACATACTACAGCTGATAGTACGACATAGGCTGAATGTACACTAGTACTCATCCCCAATTATTTTGGGAGGGAGTGGTCATGACAGGTTTTTATTGTGATATAATGTAGCCAATATAAAAGAATACTACAGTTAATAGAATATTGCATTATTCAAGATGTGTACCCAACTTGGATAGCAGCTAGATATTGATTTCAAATCTTAACAATTAGCATCTTTTATGTTCATAATTGGCTGACCACTTATCAGTGTTCTAAATATCGCCTAGCACGCCTAGGCGGCGCCTATAAGGCCGCCCAGATTTTTTTTTTTTTTTTAGTTTTTGAAATTTTTGAAATTTTGAAATTTGAAATTTTAATGTTCTAAAATCCAAATACTATCTTAAAACCCAAACAAATATCCAAAATACAACTAAGAATAAACAAAATCAAAAAATAAAAATAAATAAAAATACGGCCACCTAGCGGCGCCTAGGGCCCACCTAGCCCACCGCCTAGGGGAGTTTCAGTGCGGTGGGCCGACGCCTAGGCACCCCAGGTCAGTAGGATATTTCGGTGCGCCTAGCTCCTGTAGAGATAAATCTCCTGCAGAGATTTAATATGAATGATATACCTATAATGGTCAGGTCAGTAGAATCTTTTACAACCAAAAGAACATGTTCTGGATCCTGAAGTATCATATTTAAAAAATATAAAAAAAATTATTGTCATTCACTCAGCACAATATTTTAGAATAATATTAGACACATAAATTATTCTTGATAAATGTTTTGATCTAATAAGATATGCAGATGAATGATATCCATCAAGGGGATACCACAAACAAGGTATGTTTTATAAATGATGTTGCAGGTACTTTAGACGGAATAAATCAAATAATCGCGACAATTTCATCAAAGCAAACAGAGAATGTGCATGACTATGTTTTCAGCAGTTCAACATATCAGGGAAAGTACGAGCTTTCAGGAATCACAAATAAAGCCTGCAATCTCTTCATAAGGATATGAGTATAAATGTACAGACAAATAAAGTGTTGGGGTAAGAATGTGATATTTAAATTGTATTGGGGGTTGATTCTTCATTTTGAATTGATGTAAGAACTAGAATGTAATATTTTTTGAGGGGAAGCATCATGAAGATGCTAATGGAGCCATCTCGAAGTATGTCTTCACGTATTGTACTCTTTTCCTTCATTGAGATTTTTTTTTCACTAGGTTTTTCCTTCGAAAGGTTTTTAACGAGGCAGTGTAAGTCGCACCCACTTGGATTCCTGAAGAATATTATTGTACTGATTTCTTTTCTATGAATTTTTTCCAAGATATGGATTTTTTTTCTTAAAATTTTTTTTAATGAGCCAGTAATTAAAGTGAGCATCCAAGAGCGAGTGTTGTGCTTTAGATCCCAAATATGGATGCCCTTATCCATACCCACAACAACCTCTATCATATTTCCTCTATATATGTTATCAATGAGAAAGCTACGCACACATTCTCCCTCGCTACCTATTTCTTCTCTTTCTCTCTCATTTTCACAACAGTAATAAAATTTTAAAAAACTTGTAAAGACTGCAGGTGAAAAACTTTTAATATATAACATATTAAGAAAAACCTTTTTGAAAGGTATGAGTTATGACATCACAAATTAACGAGAATCTCAGAAAATGACAAATCTCTCAAAAATTTAATATGGCTCAGAATAAAATCCATCAAGAGTATACCATATACGTTCTAACTGCTAAAAGGTGACTGAAATTGGTATCAAAACTGGCACCATCAGCGTTAATATATATAATATTAACATGCACGGACATGGCAAAATGGAAGCCATATATGAACTCTATATCTATCCCTATTGTGCAAACATAGTTGACTACTTGCCTATCTGGAAATGTTTGTATCCGTATATACACCATATCCTTATTCATGCAGCATAGTATAATATGGACCCTTTCCTAGAGAGAAATGGACAAAATATGACAATTTACAAAAGTCTAAATAAGACAGCTTAGAATAACTCGGTGGATGACCCCAGCAAACCCATGGATTACTTTCGTGATCTCTCTATTTTAATGAGGATTGAAAACCAAATAATTAGGAAATAACTACAGTGTACAATCTTAATATATTACAGCTAAACATATCATCTAACAAGAGAAGAATGAGACTATTTGATCCATTGGTTAGATCCTCAGTCTCAACATATATACAATCATTTTTTGGTAAATTCTTTTGCAAGATGTACTAAAGAAAATATGAGATGTATGAGAGTAGGAAATCCCAAGTTTAATGCAACTCAGGACATGAAACTCCTTAAATTCCAAATTTATATATGCCTCTAGAATAAAGCATCAAGAGTATATGCTCTCTTGCAGCTGAAAGGAGAGGCAGCATAATGATAACATTCATATTCTTTGTATTATTAAACAATATACCCTAAAATAATATACATATACAAAAGTAAAGATTTTACACAGCTTAAAGAAAATATGTGGTGTATGAAAATTGGAAATGCCAAGTTTATGAACTCAACACATGAAACTCCGTAAATTACAAATTTATACATGCCTCTAGAACAGAGCATCAAGAGTATATGCGCTCTTGCAGCTGAAAGGAGAGGCAGAATTATGATACCATTCATATTCTTTGTATTATTAAACAATATACATTTATATAATATACACATATAACATGGACCCAGACCTAGAGAGGGAAATGGACAAAATAAGAACGACAGCTTAGAATAACTCGGCGGATGACCCCAGCAACCCATGGATTACTCAACTTTCATGATCTCTATATTTTAATGAGGATTGAAAACCAAATAATTAGGAAATAATTAGAGTGTACAATCTTTATATATTACAGCTAAACATATCATCTAACAGAAGAATGAGACTATTTGATCCATTGGTTAGATCCTCAGTCTCAGCATATACACAATAATTTTTGGCAGAACCTCTTTTGCAAGATGTAATAAAGAAAATATGAGATGTATGAGAGTAGGAAATCCCAAGTTTATGAGCAACTCAGGACATGAAACTCCCTAAATTCCAAATTTATGTATGCCTCTAGAACAAAGCATCAAGAGTATACGCTCTCTTGCAGCTGAAAGGAGAGGCAGCATTATGATAACATTCATATTCTTTGTATTATTAAACGATATACCTTTACGTAATATACATATACAAAAGCAAAGATTTTACACAGCTTAAAAAGGATAAAGAAAATATGAGATGTATGAAAATTGGAAATCCCAAGTTTATGAGCAACTCAGGACATGAAACTCCCTAAATTCCAAATTTATATATGCCTCTAGAACAGAGCATCAAGAGTATATGCGCTCTTGCAGCTGAAAGGAGAGGCACAATAATGATAACATTCATATTCTTTGTATTACTAAACAATATACATTTATATAATATACACATACAAAGTAAAGCTTGTAAACAAAGATTAAAATGAATAAAGAAAGGTTAAAGATTGTTGACATATGAGATATAGAAAGTAACAAAAAAGGGGTCATAAATAGAGGGTAAATCATCTTTAAAAAAAACTAGGTTTCCAATCAAGATTCTTCTCATATCAAGGCCCTTCTGACAGATCTACTTACTATCCAACAAGAACATGTCCCTAAATGAAGAACAATTTCCAAACTCTTGTTTCATATTTAACACCACTCCAAGTATCTATTTAACATCCATTGACACCTCCATCTACATTAATGTAATCACAGTAACAATTCCCAAAAACAAACAAAAATACTTTTTAAAAGGTAGACAGTCCAAGAAAACTGATCTTTGCTAAGATATGATATCATTTAAATCAAGGGTTAATAAGTTTGCACCAAAATAAGATATTAATGAAAAGAAAAAGATAAAATTCCCTCAGAATAGAACATAAGGTTTCATTGTCACACAGATCAGCATTAGCATGGTTCACAGCATCATAGGGAATCAAACTGATAATAAAAAATGCAGGTTCCTTATAACTTAATTATCATGTTTTCTGTTCACTCTCATACTGAGCTCGCATAATAATACAATTAAAAAATTACATGAAATACTCTCTATTTAGTTTTTCTCAGACTTTTTTATGTTTTCAAACCCTGATCTTCCAACAGATGGAATCTCTCATAGAGTTGAGATTAGAATTGAGTTATCATTGCTTTGCAACATGATTTGCATTGTACTAAAAAAAAAGTAAAAAAATAATGATGAAATATTCTTGAAGTTATGTACTACCAAGGGTAAAACAAAATGTCTGGTGCAAGTTGTTATGATCATTTCTGAGCAGTTCACTGTTGAAGTGACTAGTATGCATAAGATAAAAACTGCTTCTTGGTAACACTTCTTATCTCAGAAGATCATGTGTTCAATTCCCTGATCTTCCAGTAATTGGAATCTCTCAAAGTGAGCTGGGATAATGATGGTATCATCTCTGCTTTGTCATTTAACTTGATGTGCACTAAAAAAAGAAAATTAAAATAAATCTATACAATTAAGAATAAAAGGACTACTTGAAGTTATTCAATATTTATCTTAGCTCAGACATTTCATGTTTTCAAATCCTGATCTTCCAACAAATGGAATCTCTCATAGAGCTGGGATTAGAATTGTGTCATCATTGCCCTGCCACATTATGCACATTGCAGACAAACAAAAAGGATAAAACTTATATTCATAAAGAAATATTTGAGGGTATGTACAGCTAGTAAAGATCAAACAAAGTGTCTGTGTATGATCTATTCATTCATGAGCAGCTCACACTTCAAATCAATTATATGCATCACCATATCTCACGAGATAGAAAACCAATTGCTTGTTGATCTTCTAAAGTCAGAACATATGTTTTCAATTCTTGATATTCCAGTAGATGGAGTCTCTTAAAATGAGCTAGGATTATAACCTATCATTAATGCTTCGTTCACTAACGTGGCGTGCACTAAAGCAAAAGAATCAAATGAAGTTCCTTAATATTTATAGCTCAGACATCTCAATTTTTCAAATCCTGATCTTCCAACAGATAGAATTTCTCATAGAGCTGGGATTAGAATTGTGTCATCATTGCTTTACCACATGACCTACATTGCACTAAAAAAGCAGAACAGAAAACAATATCATCATATAAAAAAATGAGTTTTTCATATTTAAGGTGAATCATAAGGAACATGCAGGAAGGGTGGGGACATACGCCACTCGTTGATCAAACCAACGACTTGGTTGATATACCTTCTACTTGCAGATAACCATTTTCTCAAACAAGTAAAATGAACTTGTTTTAAAATTTTAAGATACGCTTAATTTTTCAACAAAATAATCTTGTCCACCATTTCTTGATTCAGGGAACTTTGGGCCATAGGATGCAAACTTGTTCCCACTAGGTGACTAGTCACCATAACAAAATTCATCAGTTTTGCCAAATAAGGTATTCAACAATATGAATTTTTTGATCAATAGAGTGCTCTTTATTTAATCATCCCCAATTCTTTGAGGCTCCCTGAGATACATGGAACCTTAGTACAATTCACAAACTAAGTATACAGCAGAAACAAGCCTGATACCAGTATCTCAACAGACTAGTTTCTATCATACTTCCATGGAGTCTGCCAACTGTATTCCAAATCCAAATGGATTTATGGAGTCAAAAATAAATTAGGTACAATTTGCAAAAAAAAAGGTTCATTTCAAATTATCAATCGGTAGATCAAATTCATTCTGGATCCAGAAAGTAGGTACGAATGGATAAAGAAAACATATGGTGCTAAAATGGAAATTAATTTTCCACTCGGTACATTTCTACAGTCGACCAATCATTGGGGATCATAAAAATTCTGTTGCATTTGCTACATGCCTCCAGGATTCACAAGTCAGAATCCGCAACTTTATTGCAAAATTTAGGGTTGAAAACTGATCCCAGTTCCTAAGCCTACTTGTTGCTTACAAATGATCTCAACTTAGGCTGGGTCTGGGTGCAAAATTTGTTTTAAATGGCTGCATCCGCTTATTTTTTGAAAAAGCAGTATAAAAACTGTTTGGTTACAACAGCTTATCAAAATGTTTTTGAAAGTCAGTTAAGTTTTGAGCAACTTTTGTATCACATGGGCCGCCATTGTCAAAAGCTGATTCTGTTTCTGCTTTTGAAAATCAGGAATCCAAAAACAGGCCTTAGTGGTTTAATTCAACGAATAAAAACCTCAAATGTACACATTTCATCAATCTTGCTATTAATACTCTTCTAAGAGCTATAATGGGCACAACTGTTTCTACATTTTCAAACAAGAAATCTTTGGTAATTCAAGTTACTTCCCAGTTCCACTGTGCTCATAGGTATAATTAGTATGTAAAAGATAATACAGACAGACAAGGAAACAATGACACTACGTTTGGAGTATCTGGGTCAACACAGACAGTGCCAGATTTTGGAGCCTGAATTTCCTAGGCTACATGTTTACTTTCTTTTATACCTTCGCCCAGACAACAATCAAAATCATGCAACCATAAACCCTTAGAAGTTAAAACAACAATTGTGATCCTTCTAAACATATATTCATTGCCATATATGAAATTATACATGATAAAATGCATGTAAATTAAGTATATTCATTACCTTCCACTTTTAGTTTATATATATGAGATTATACATGATAAAATGAGTGTAAACTGATCAATTAAGTATATTCATTGCCATATAAAAAATGGAAGTAACTTTAGGGATGGAAGGATGGAATGTATTGATCTAGCTCATACCGTGTTCTGCCCCAGTGGTGCCCTGAGTGCGAGCTTGTCAAAGGTCAAGTGCACTCACCGCCTGCTTTCAGGATCCTTGCCCTTGCGGTCTCAGTGAACCTCAGTGCCACTACCTTCATTGCTGGAACCTCATAAAGGCGTTTGTCATCAATCAATGTGCCAACAATGACTGCAATCTTTCCTCCTATAATCAAATACCAATTTTAATAATTCAAAGTCAGCCAAATCAGCAGTATGCTTTGCCTACAACCATAAATTTCACAAAAAAAATGAAGCACCTTTGTGCACTAAAGTCAAGTTCACGATCATTTCTTCTTTGAACCAACAGTGCCATTAAGATTAGTGGTCAAATCGTTCTTATAATAGCAGACAAACTCATCCGAAGCAAACATTGTTACGTTAATGTTTAATCATCCGGCAACTAATATGCAAATAAGTACACCAAGGAGGACTGCTGGCTCAAAACTGAGCAAAATAATAACTTTGATGCAAACTGTAGATGTTAGGATGAGTAAAAAATTAGAAAATATCAAGCTTGCGAATTTACTTTGATCATTGATGATCACTAAGAACAGTCAAATTAACACTCACTACAAAAAAACGCCAATTTCTAAAATGACGAAGAAAGAAAATAACTTTGCAACCAATACCTTCTCCTTCATGAAGGTGGTGAGCCTCTTGAGCGAGATGAGGGGGTTTGTCGGTCCTGCTCATGAACAGCCTCTTAAGAATCACCGCATTGAAGCTGCTCCATGTCCTCCTCAACAGGAACTTGTAGAGCTGCAACAAAAAGGAAGAAATCCTAAGCATACCAAAAGTAACAAGCAATCGAGCAACGGCAGGAACTGAAAGGGAGATCGGAGCCTAAGAAATCTCACCTTGACAAGGAGCTTCAGGTACACGTTGTCGGACCTCGGGGCCGTGCGCTTCGTCCTCTTGCTCCTTCCGCCGGCGACGAGATCGATTCCCTGACATTGGAAAGAGGTCCAATAACTCGGTTAGGGTTAGGGTTTGGACGGAAGAAGGTAGGGTTTGGGTTTCGATTCACCATGGTGCCTAGAGAAGATCCCGGCTCTTCTGTTCCTCGGAGGCTGCTTCCGTGATTTATAGAAAAATGATTTCTAGGGTTTCAGATTGCACCGGCCGATCTGGACCGTCCGTTTGTAGAGAGACAGAGAGAGACACGGATCACTGACGTATGGGCTGTCCTAGCAGCCCATCATTTAGATGGGCCGACTCATGTGTTGGGCTGGCTATAGTCTGCATTATGCCTTAGCCTACTTTGATCTCTTAAATCTTTTTGAAGTGTCTTTTTTTTCTTTTTCTTTTTCTTTTTTGGAAAAGAATCTTGCTGAACTTGATCGTGTCTAGTGCACAGGACTAAACAATGTTGGATGTGTCCTAACTTTCGCTACGGGTCAAGGTGTTAGGTGAGTGAGTGAGCTGGGCGGGGCGGTCCGGTCCGGTCGGAAAAAACAAAGTGGGTCTAGTCCGGTCAAATATGAGCTGGGTCGACCAAATCCCTCTACCGGGTCAGACTAGGTTCTCCTTTCGAAAACCTGGTCCAGGACCGTATCCGGTTAGGTCCTTCCACCGAGTCGGCCCAAATTTTACCCTCAAAAATGGAGGTCGTATATTAAAAGTTGTAATTGTAGCAAATGAGGATGTTATCAATCGACATTCACCTCCAACCCCTTGCCAGCTAGTCTCAAAACCCAAACATAACCCATGTTAAAATATACATAGCGTCCAACCGCAGGCTAGTCTGGACCAAAATTGAAGTGGTTCTACCCAGATCATGGATCCAAGTGTGATTTTAAGATTTAAGTTAAGGTCCGGCCGCCCAGTCATGTCAGGCCCGGTCCGGCCCAGCGAAGAAGCCCGTTACACACACAAGACCAACTTATAGTCAAAGTAATGATCCTACGGAATACATATTTGCCACCAGATAGAATTACATCGTTTGTACCTTGAAAAATGTTTTCGAATATATTCTTGTTGTTTTTGGTTAAATTATTAGTTGTTGAGTTGAGCATAGAAGGACGATTGTTGGGTGGCGCCCCTCGGGCACGACATCTAACGCTATTGTGACTTTGAAAAAAAGTAGCTGTCACATGAGGATGACAAAAAAAAAAAAAAAATTCTTTAATACAATTGTCAAGTAAATTATGGAAATTACGTGATAGAAGCTATAGAAAATATTGAACTAAAAAATGAAATTTTCTATCAAGGCTAAAAAAAATTATTTGACGAATGTATAAAATTTTGGATATTTGATCGAAGTAAAATATCTTTAATTTTCTGTGACTGGAGAGCCTTATTGTTCTTCCATTATAAGATATGGAGAAGCCGAGAAGGTTTGCCCTTCAGCACAGAAGGATCCTCGGCGGACCTACTCTCTTCTTCTTCTTCTTCTTCTTTTTCTTTTTTAAATTAATTCATGTCATCCGCGGATCTATTGTCTTTTCTTCCTCATTTTTAGGTTAAATTACAATTTGATACCCTCAACTATATCAGTTTTTTAATTTAATACTCTCAACTTTTATATGTGCTAACTTGATAGCCTAAAATCCTTTTTGACAAAATTGCTCCTCCCATTCACACCCCTCCCAAACACCCACCCTCCCGCTGGCGATCTCCCCCCCCCCCCCCCCCCCTCTCTCCTCTAGTCGACGACCTCCTCCTCCCCCCATCCCCACCACCCCGCTCGCACCTGCGACCTCCCCCTACCACCACCACCACCCCCCCCCCACCTCCCCCACCCACCCCGCGCTCCGGAGCTGTGCTGGGTAGCGGAGTCGTCGGAGGCCACGCGAGGCAGCGGGATACGTTGTAGGAGGTGGAAGCGAGGTCGGGGGAAGCAGCTGCAGCTGGAGGAAGGACACTACTAAAATCTGCTTAATTGGCGACGTAAATTTAGCGACGTTACCAAAACGTCGCTAAATTGTGGACATTAGCGACGTATAAATGAAACGTCGGTAACCGTCGCTACTAGCGACGCAAATAGCGACGTGACAACGACGTATATTAGTTACGTGAGCTAGTCGTCGCGAAACGTCGCTACAACGTCGCTAATTGCGACTGATTTAGCAACGTTAATAATAACGTCGCTAAATTCTAACTAAATTAAATTCCTCCCCCCCCCCGATTCATTTCCCCCCATCCATTTTACTCTCTCACTCTCTTCCTCCGGCGCTCTCGCTCTCACTCTCTTCGGCACTCTCGCTCTCACTCTCTCCGGCGACTTCACTCTCTCCGACGACTCTCCTCTGGTACGTGACTCCCTCTCTCTCTCTCTCTCTCTCTCTCTCTCTCTCTCTCTCTATTTGTTGTTGGTGGTTGAGGGGGTACTGGTGGCTCGGGGGGAGGAACAGGGGGGTGCGGGTGGTTGGGGGTGAGGAATGGTTGGGTTGGCTGGAGGGGGTGAGGGCGGCTGGGGGTGAGAAGGGGGGCTGAGGGAAGGGGAGGGTTAGGGTTCGGGTTAGGGGGGAGGGGCGGGGGGGTGAGGGCGGCTGGGGGGTGAGGGCGGGGGGGCTTGGGAGGGGGGATGGTGGGGGAGGGGTTGGGGATAGGGTTCGGGTTAGGGTTAGGGGTGGTGTAGGGGTTGGAGGGCTGGGGAGGGGAGGGGGGCTGGTGGGGGAGGGGTTAGGGTTAGGGATAGGGTTCGGGTTAGGGTTAGGGGTGGTGTAGGGGGGGAGGGGTGCGGGGGGGCTGTGTCAGGGGCACCGATAGTGCCGAAAAATCTGATAATTTAGTAATAGTTATTTGTTTTTCGACACCGAAAAATGTGATACTACGATTCGAAACCACGTACCGATAGTGCCGATATTTGTAACACGTAGTTTTGTTGGTTGGTTAATTTGTAACACGATAGTGCCGATATTTGTAACACGTACCGATAGTGCCGATATTTGTAACACGTAGTTTTCTTGATCCCGATATTCATAGGAATGGTCCCGAGTCACGGCCGTAGTATGTAGTATATTCGTTTTAGTTTGTAGTATATTCGTTTAGTTTTGAAGTTTATTCGTTTTAGTATGTAGTATGTAGTAGGAATGGTCCCGACTCATAGGAATGGTCCCGAGTCACGGCCGTAGTATGTAGTATGTAGTATATTCGTTTTAGTTTTGAAGTTTATTCATATTTGCAGATATCTAGAAATGGCTATATCCATGTATCTGCTAGACCGTTCGTGGATGTACAACCGCATTCGAGATGACAGGTGCGGTGTGCGAGATGAATACATCGCCGGAGTAGAACAATTTCTCCAATTCGCGAAGGCGTTTCCTCAATCCATGGATGGCATGGACATTAAGTGCCCGTGTGCAAAATATCGGAACATAAAGATTTAACCAAAATTGGATGTGACGTATCACTTATACACAAAGGGTTTCCTTCCGAATTACTACCAATAGACCGCACACGGAGAGCTTGTACCTTTAGCATTCCAAACGGAGCCTTATATGGAGCCTTATGTGGAGCCTTTTGTGGTGCCTTATATGAATGTCCACAACTGAACTGGTGTCGACAACGAGTACGTGAACATGATCTTCGACGCTGCGGGGCCTAGTTTCGATCCATACAATCGTGACGCTGCTGAGGAGGCACCGAATGCCGATGCCGCGAAGTTCATGGAGTTGCTGGAGAATGCAAGGACTCCTTTATACCCTGGCTGTGAGCATAAAGTCTGACTTTAACATGGCAAGAATGCTACAATAGAGTACTCGAGTTGATTACCGATATCTTGTCGTAGGGTGCCAAGTTACCGAAAGACTTCTACTGCTCTAAGAGGATGGTGAGATCCCTCTGGATGGGATACGACAAGATCGATTGCTGTCAGAACGGATGCATGCTTTACTACAAAGATCACAATGATGCAAAAGTGTGCGGATTCTGTGGTGCTGATCGCTATAAGCCAACTGCTGTAGGCAAGTCTAGAAGACCGACTGCTTCAATGCACTACTTGCCGTTGACGTCGCGGTTGCAGAGATTGTTTATGGTGAAAGAGACTGCCGAAAATATGAGTTGGCACAAACGACAACAGACCGAAGGAGTGTTGGATCACCCATCTGATGGAGATGCGTGGAAGCACTTCGATCGAGCATATCCTAATTTCGCTTCTGATGCGCGTAATGTAAGGTTGGGGCTCTGCTCTGATGGTTTCACCCCATTTGGTCTTTTAGGCTCCTAATATTCATACTGGCCGATAATCCTCACTCCGTACAACCTACCGCCTTGGATGTGCATAAAGACACATTACATGTTCTTAACTATTATCATCCCCGGTCCGAACAACCCGAAGAGGAACATCGACGTGTACTTACAGCCGTTGATAGATGAGCTGAAGCAGCTATGGGAAACATGGGCGTACACGTATGATGCTTCAAAAAAATAGAATTTTTAGATACGGGCAGCACTAATGTGGACAATCAACGACTTTTCGGCTTATGGAATGTTATCTGGATGGAGCACTCATGGTCGGCTTTCATGTCCGTATTGCATGGACCGCACTAAGACTTTTCATTTGAGACACGGAGGAAAGCTATACTTCTTTTATTGTCACCGGCAGTTCTTGCCGAAAGACCATCCGTACCGTAGGAACAGAACTGCATTCCATGCCGGAGCTATGGAGAAGGGCGATCCACCGCCACTGTGGTCCGGAGAGGACACATAGGAGCAAGTAAAAGAAATCCCAAGTGCTATTGAAGATCCTACAACGAGCAGCCGTTGCGAAGGATTTGGCGAAGATCATAACTGGACCAAAAGGAGTATATTCTGGGATCTGTCATATTGGAGCACAAATCTGATTAGACATAACCTTGACGTCATGCATATCGAGAAGAACGTGTTTGATAACATAATTAATACTGTAATGGACGTCAAGGGAAAGATAAAAGACAATCAGAAGGCTAGATTGGACTTAGCCGAAATATACAGATGCCCTACATTGCACATGATAGACAATGGGAAGGGAAAGCTTTTGCGGCCTAAGGTAATCTACTCGCTGGACAAGGAGGACAAAGTGAGACTTTGTAGATGGATCCAGGACTTGAAATTTTCGGACGGATACTTCTCCAATCTAAGAAGATGTGTCGACATAAATGAGTGTAAACTGACCGGAATAAAGAGCCATGATTGTCACGTATTCATGGAAAGGTTAATTCCTGTTGCATTTCGAGAATTATTACCGTCGGTAGTCTAGGATCCATTAACAGAGCTTAGCATATTATTCAGAGATCTTTGTTCTTGCAAGTTGCTCGTCGATCGTTTAGAGAAGCAAGAGAAGGACATTGTGGTAATACTTTGCAAACTTGAGAGAGTTTTTCCTCCTGCATTCTTCGACTCAATGGAGCATTTGCCGATTCATCTTATCCATGAGGCTCTTATTGTCGGACCTATTGGTTATCGTTGAATGTACCCGTTCGAGCGACAGTTGAACCACCTCAAGAGAAAGGTAAAAAATAAGGCACGGGTGGAGGGTTCTATTTGTGAAGCATATGTCCTTGAGGAGATTTCAAACTTCTGTTCTATATATTTTCAGCCTCATATTGCTACAAACAGAACAAGGGCTCCCAGAAATGATGGCAGCTATGAAGTTGGTATTGAGGCAAAGCTGAAAGTATTTACTGCCTACGAAAAACCATCTGATAAAATGAAAAAAAGATATCTAAATGACGACGAGGTTAGCGCAACAATGTTATATGTATTGCTCAACTGCGACGAGGAAGAAGTGGACAAGCTAGATGGGTAAGTAAAACTATTTCGCGTCCTTCGTTGCTTCTGAATATAACTAATATACCTATGCTTCGTTGCTTTTCAGCATGTTTAAGGATGAGGTAACGTCCAACAATCTGTACGCAACCGAGGAGGAAGTAAAACATCAAATGAGACTTTATTTTCCTTTTTGGTTGAGAGCATATGTACGGACGTAGTCACAATTTACTTTTTCTGTACATTTATACTTGCACATAATAATTAAGTTAGCATCGTTTATATGGTATTTAGGTTGATCGTCCGGAGGCAATCCTTAAGAATGAGTATATTAAAACTATAGCCAATGGGACAATTTATCAAGTGAAGACCTGGCCAAGTTACTGCGTAAATGGTTTCAGGTTCAAGTCAACAAATGCTTGAATAAGAGACGACTTCTTGGATTTGGATTCTACGAAGAATAGCTGCATAAAATCTTCAAACTACAAGGACGTCGACCCAGGCAATGACTTCTTTGGCGTCTTACGGGACCTTGTAAGATCGTCTTGTTCAGATGTGACTGGTTCGATCCGATCCAGGGTCGAGGTTGGAGAGTTGACAAACATGGTCTTGTTGACATAAATTATCGCCGTCGATATCAAGCTTATGAGCCGTTTGTTCTAGCAAGCCAGGCTCAGCTAGTTTACTTTACCAGCTATCCAAAACGAGGAGCCGGGAGATCAGATTGGTGGGTAGTCTGTAAGACTAAAGCTCGGAATACCTTCGATGTCGACGAGATAGCTTATCAGGAAGACGAACTACCTCTTATTATAAATATTGTCGATGTGGACTCGACGGAAGTTCCTTATGACATGTTTCATCAATTGGAAGAGGTAGAAGTATCAGAAGAGGAAGAGGAAGTTGATAGAAGTGAAGAAGAAGAGTAAGAGTAAGAGGAAGAGGAAGAGGAAGAGGAACAAGATGAATTTTCAGAAGAGGATTGAATATGTTTAATTTTCAGATGTAGTATGATTTACTTTTGTTTTTTTCAGATCTAGTATGGTTTACTTTTGTTTTAGTGACGTTAATAAGCGACGTTTTCAGATGTAGTATGGTTTACTTTTATTTTTTTCAGATATAGTATGGTTTACTTAGCGACGTTCCCTGGCTGTAGTATGGTATACTTTTGTTTTTTTAAGATATAATATGGTATACTTATGTATTTTTTCAGATATGGCTCGACGTGGATCATTTGGTTCCGATGCTGGTGGGAGTCAACGACCACGATAGTCTCCATCTACCACTCCTACCGACTCCTCATCCCCCCGCACTCCAGTATACACTAGCGGTCTAGTTGCCGGCAGTGTCTCCATACCCGCTCTAGCAGTTCGAGGCTAGGGCCTTCTTCTTCTACGCAGCCAGTAACGTCGAGTATTCCAGAGATCGACCCCACTATTGAGGAGCAGGCCGAGGCCCACGCCGAGGGCGAGGGGCAGGCTGCGGGCAGAAGCAGGGGCAGGGGCAGGAGCGGGGCAGGGGCATAGTGCAGCTCCCATTTGAGACAGATCCTCCGTGTCGTCCGGAGGGGGATTCGAGGTTGGAGATTTGGGCCTGTACGTAAAATTATTGCATTTAATTAGTTTAAATTTATTATAAACTTGTTTAATAAATTTTAATTTCTATTTTACTACTACTAAAATACAACGACATAGCGACGGCCATATCCGTCGAAAATCCGTCGGTAAATCATCTTACCGACGGATTTTCGACAGATACGGGCTAAAAAAATTCGTCGGAAATATCCTCATCGCTAAAACTAGCTCGTCGCTAGTCCGTCGCTTCGCGACTAATTAGCGATGGATTTTCGTTGGCAAAATAAAAACTTTTAGCGACGGCTAACCGACGGCTTCCCGTCAACTACGACAGTTTAAATTTTTAATATATTCATAAAATTAGCGACGAAAAGTTTGTTGCTAAATCGTCGCTAACCGTGTATCCGAGGGTTTCTGATACGCAATATCCGTCGCTCAAAGCGTCGCCATCTTCGACGGATTAGCGGCGGAAGAGCGACGGATAATACGTCGCCACCCTTCTGAAAATCTTCCATATATTCCAGAATATGAGAGACGGAACGTCCGTCGCCCTTCCGTCGCGTAATTTTTCCAGAAATAGGCCGACGGATAATCCGTCAGGAAACCGTCGCTAGCTGCAAAGGTCAGTCGGTAACCCGTCGGTAATCCATCGATACCTGCAACAGTCCGTCGGCAATCCGTCGGTAATCCGTCGCTAACTGAAATATTTTTGAAAAAATTTTACAGGAAAGAGACTATTCCCTGTAATATAACATATTCAGCATCCACCATACACAAATATAATATATCCGACATCCAATATATCCAACAAATATCCATATTGCCAACACAATATCTTCAAACATCCAATATATCACAACATACACAAAAAATATCCAACACAATGACCAACAAAATATCCAACACGATATCCAACACACTATCCCAACATACATAACAAAATATCCAAACATAAACAACCCAATACAAATACGAAGGCTCAATCTGGTTGCGTTGAGGCATGTACCATTCTATCAGCCACTTTGTAAAATATCCAAACATAAACAATCCAACACAATGCCTCAGAAAAGACCGCAAGTCAGACGATGAATCCTCACAGCTAGAGATCATAGTTGCGTTGAGGCATGTACCATTCTATCAGCCACTTTGCATACGAAGGCTCAATCTGGTTGAGGTCTTCTGTAGGGACAGGAGGGTCGGTCCCGATGCTACTACTCTCTGACGGTGACTCCTCCTTAACTTCAACCTTGGGAGCAATCTCTTCCCTGATGGTCATCGGTTCTTTCTTGACCTCGACCTTTGGTAACACCTCCTCCTTAACAGTCATCGGCTCTTGTTTAACGACGGAAACTTCCTCCGTGTCGACCTCCAAGGGTTCCTTGCCTCGACCCCTTCCTCGGCTAGCAGCACCACCTCGGGGAGTCTTGGGAGCCATCTCTCTGACAACAGAAATTTTCATATAGGGTAAAAAAAATTTACTCAAATTATAAAAAAAATAAGAAGTTTATCGAAATTTTCAGCCACATATGATATCCACCTCGGGGAGTCTTGGGAGCCCTCTCCTCTCCTCCACCATGGCTCTGGACCCATCTGCTCCTCCCTACTTCCCTTCTTCGTATTTGACTCTCTCAGTCACATATGATATCCAGCTCAAGTGTAGAGTCGGGGGAGAAGAAGTGGACAGGAAGAGGAGGGAGAACCAGCACAGCCGGCGGCATGACATGGAGGAAGTACAGAGGTTTTGCTGGAGGTGCTGGCAATTTTTTCAGGATGGTGTTGAGGAGCAAGTGTAGAGTCGTCGGTGTCGTAGTAGGAAGATTTGCTGGTGGCATGGTAGTAGTCTGCCCAGCCTGGCTGCCTGAGGGTGCTGCGATCTCTGGGTATTCCGTCGTCGGTGTCGTAGTAGGCTGCGACTGTCCTGGCTGGTATGGTGTCGCTGGAGTCATGGGAGGATTCTGTCCCTCCGGAGTAGCCTCTTTACCAGATGTGAGGGCCAAGGCAGATGTACGTCCGCTTCTTAAATGCATACTGTTGGCGTGAAGAAGATAAGTTGATATTAGGAAGATTTGATATGAAGTAAATCGAATAATCAAGGAAATTTCGAAAAGGTTGGAAGTCAAGAGATAGTAGTAGTTTTGGATGAGATATTCCTATTCCTATATGCAGGCTTGTTGGGCACAGTCATGTAACCTAACAATATTAACGTTGACCTGCATGGGCCACCACAAAAACATGTAACGTCCCAGTCCCAAAATACATAGGACCAAGTACGTGAACATGCCAGCTGCACATATACGAAGAATACTCCAATATATGGAATCCTCAAATATGCACATAAGCTGTAAACAAAATAACCACAGGCCAGTAATATATAATCTAATCTCATCACAGCTCAACACAGAAGATAATAAAGTCCAAATAAATAAGTAAAAGTATCAAAAGATAGCCGGGTGAACATACTCACTCCAAACAGCTATGAAAAATAGTCTCACAAGATCGGAGTCCGACCTCCGCAAATAGAAAGAAATGAGATGCAAAAATATGTCCACTAATGTCTCAAATAAAGAATAGACTCGACATCAGTAAAGACTGCCTCGTCATCGATGTAGGATAGCTCCAACGCCGCTCCGTACTCCTGTAGAAAATCGTCTAAACCTGGAGAGATAACCAGGTCCTCAGAGGACATAACAAGATACAAGAAAACACCATACCATATAAACTGTGATAATATAATAAGGAAAAAGATATGCATGCAATCGGGTTCCTGACCATTCTACTGTGAATATGCAGTTGAGATACAATCCTTCGACGCATAAGCCCTGGCTGTAAATGGGATCGGCATAGTTCCCATAAAGGGCACCAGGGGCCTACGTCCATAATGCTCTGGAAGCGTCAGAGGGCACCATGTGCAAGGGGCTACGTCCATAACGCTCTAGAAAACGTCAGAGGGCGCCTGGAGCCTGCGCCTCCGGAGGAGCGCACAGGTAATCAGGAAAGTGCAAAGAAGCCCATACGTCAGGTATTGTTCTTCCCACCCAATGTCTAGTATCATCATCTCCATGACTGATATGAACCTCTAGTAACCGCCAAGTCTTCTAACATGCAATACTATTGGCAGTTACTCATATCCGTCGCACGCTCCATACGTATCAGTGGCCAGCCGACTACGCGGGTACGTGTCCAATATGTGACTCACATCACGTGATACAATAAGTGTCAAGGCCGTATGAGATATACCAATACCTCAACATCAATGGATGGTCACTAGACTAAGTCAATGCAAGAGAAATAAATAAGGCGAGGTAAACGACCGATAGAGTCGCTCGTACCCAAGTGTGACTTGGACGCACAGTTTAAATATCAAGAAACAAAATGCTAATAATAACAACTAAAAATAAGAAGTATAATAATCACAGAGTAAGGTGGCAAGGTATTTTGCCTGATGGTGCAAAGTGGCAAGTCCAGGTAATCACAATGTCAGCTAAGAAACGTCACAATCTCCAAACAACTTCGGACGCTAAAACAAATATCAAAAATGCACTCGGTGTAAAAAATATACCTAGGAAACGCCTGTCCAAAAGTCTAATTCTGGAACAGGGGCAAAATCGTAATTTCGGGTCAAAACGATGTCTGTCGTTGAACCCGCTTTGCACCGAAACGTGCCAAAGTCTATGGTCTCTAAAGTCATCAAACTATATGTCTATGGCTTCAGTTTGAGGAGAAAAACTCATCGATATGTCCAGTTTTGGATTCCGATGAGCCGTGTACAGAATCGTCCGTTTGAGTGGGTCGCGGGCCCGCCAAAAATGGGTTCCGATTCGACCTTCTCAGAATCGAACCAAACTTGGCACACAGGACCAGAATTTCGATTCGGACCTGTTGGCGCAAGTTTTGTCTCGATTCGACGACTGTACACGAAGTTATGGACAAGTTTGTAAAACACCGATACGGGGGTATCTCGACGGATACGCGTTGATTTCGTCACGCACACGCGACGAAACCGAGTTCCGTCAGTTCCCACACGTCCGCAACGTCCATACGCGTCTTTCGATGCATATAGCGCGCGACCACGTCGCCCGGTTCGTCGGGGCACACGCCATATCGGACAAATTTCAGAAAATTAATATAATTAAACACAGATTTTTCCTCAACTTCAACATCAATTTACTCTTTACACACATATCGAAATGATGATCCAGAAGATGCCTTACGATCTCGGTTATATTGTCTTTTACAGTTTTCAATTAGTTCCTACAGAACTTTACTGCACAGCAAGAAAATTGGCCGACAAGTTGTCATTTTAAAACAGTTTTTAGCGTTACAGAAAACAGATTTTTGTTCAACTTCGTCTCGATTTTTCGAGTAAGTCGATGGGTTGTTTTCGAAATCCACCTAGAGGATCTCGAAGAGAGTCAAGTCTACTTTCCATAATATCTTACGGATCGAAAATCGGTGCTACAAATAAAAAGTTACGTCGTAGGGAAGTAGGATACCTTGAGTGGGAAAACTGCTCCGTGGGTGACGCGGGGCTGACTTCCGATGCTCCGTTCGTCGTGCACAAAGCTCCGTCGCTGGTGAAATGAATTCGCAGACGAAGAGGGTATGATCAGCCTCAACTTTCGTTTTGGAAGATTAGGGTTTTTGAGGCTTGTGGAAAAAGTTATATATATTTCAAGTTGGTTCAAAAACCTAACGCAAACACTATTACTTATAACCCCATTTGGGCCTTGCCCACGGGTTGCTATTGCTACGTGAGCATTGCTGATGTGCATGGGATGGGGGGGGGGGGCGCCCACTTAAGTGGGTGGGTGCTATATATATATATATATATATATTTTTTCCTTTTCCTTTTATTTTTCCTTTTCCTTTCCTTTTCTTTTTCCTTCACTGTGGTCGGTCCCCACATGGGCCGACCACCACAGCATCTTCCCCTTTTTTTTTCCTTTTTACTCTCTCTCTCTCTCTCTCTCTCTCTCTCTCTATATATATATATATTTTATATATATATATATATATATATATATATATATATATATATATATATATATATATATATATATATACATATATATATATATATATATATATATATATATATATATATATATAAGGCATATAATCCCATAAATTACAATAAATTGTAATTAAGTAATAAAAATCTTTACAATAATCATAGACTATATTTAGTAGTACTTTAAAATATCAAGCACACAAAATCACGCACATATTATATATATATATATATATATATATATATATATATATATATATATATATATATATATATATATATATATATATATATATATATATATATATATATATATATAAAATATATATATATATATACACCCATATATACCAACTAACTCTTTAATGCCAAATAATATATATAAAAATAAATTTTAAATCACTAAAAATAATTAGAAAATCTTGGGGGTTTACATCCTACCAAACTTAAAGAAAATTTTGTCCTCGAAATTAAACTAATGTCGGGGGATCAAATGCAATGCAAGGGAATTAATAGTAATTTAAGAGCTTAAAATGCAAGACATACATTCGTCTTCGAACAAATGCGGGTAGCGGTTTCGGATGTCGTCCTCGCGCTCCCAAGTAGACTCTCCTGGCGAGTGATGCTTCCATGCCACGCGAACCAATGGAATAGATTGATTCCGCAACACCTTCACTCGGCGATCGAGGATACCTATAGGTTGCTCTTCGTAAGACAAACTCGGTCCAACTATGATCTCGGAGTGATCAAGCACATGATTGCTGTCCGCTACGTATCTCCTCAACTGAGATACATGGAATACGTCATGCACTCCCTCTAGCGACGGTGGCAAGGCCAATCTGTAGACAACCTCTCCAACACGTTCCAAGACATCGAAAGGCCCGATGTATCTTGGACTCAACTTGCCACGTCCTCCGAGTCGAATCGTGCCTCTAGTGGGGGATATTTTCAAGAACACATGGTCGTCCTCTTTGAACTCCAAGGGTCGACGACGATTATCTGCCCACTGCTTCTGACGATCCTGCGCTGCTCGCAGGTGGCCCTATATTTTCTTTACTGTCTCCACTGTGCTCAAGACCAACTCGGGACCCAATAGCTGTCGCTCTCCTATGTCGCTCCAACAAACAGGAGACCGACACTTCTTACCATACAATGCCTCAAACGGAGCCATCTGAATGCTCGCTTGATAGCTATTATTGTAGAAAAACTCAACAAGATGAAGATGGTCCTCCCATGAACCGCCAAAGTCAAGCATGCACGCTCTCAATATATCCTCTTGCGTCTGAATTGTACGCTCCGACTGACCGTCTGTCTGAGGATGGTATGCCGTGCTAAACTTCAATCGGGTGCCCAAACTCTCTTGCATATTCCTCCAAAAATGTGAGGTAAATCTTGAGTCACGGTCTGACACAATACTAACAGGCACACCGTGTAATCTCACAATCTGCTCCATATACATCTCTGCCAATACCTCTGTCGACTGGCCCACTCTAAAAGGTAAGAAATGGGCTGACTTTATAAGTCTATCCACAATCACCCAAACTGCGTCACGTCCCCTAGGACTCCGAGGAAAACCCGTGACAAAATCTATAGTAATGTGCTCCCACTTCCACTCGAGAATGGGTAGCGGCTGTAATAATCCGGCCGTCCTCTGGTGCTCCGCCTTTACTTGTTGGCATACCAAGCACTTGGCAACGAAACGAGCTATCTCCCACTTCATTCCATGCCACCAATAAAACTGTCGTAAGTCACGATACATCTTGGTTCCTCCGGGATGAATAGAATATGCCGAACTGTGAGCCTCTGCCATCAGCTCTTGCCGTAACTCTCTATTGGGTATATAAATACGATCACCACATCGCAATGTCCCATCGGGATGGATCCTCAATCCCGTCTGCTCTCCTGCTTCAGTCCTCTCTCTTAGCCGTCGAAATCTGGCATCATTGGACAATGCTGCCTTGATGCGCTCTACCAATGATAATTGCACTTGAAGGTTGGCTAATACGCCGTCTGCTCCAGGCAATACTACCTCAATACCAAGCTGCTCCAAGTCTCTAATCAACTCCTTCTACGTAGTCAAAAAGTGTGCCATGGGCTTACGGCTTAATGCATCTGCCACGACATTAGCCTTGCCCGGATGATAATGAAGCTCGATCTCATAATCCTTCATCAACTCCAACCAACGTCGTTGTCGCATATTCAACTCTTTCTGTGTGAACACGTACTTGAGGCTCTTATGATCAGTGTAGATATCAACCTTCTCGCCGTACAAGTAGTGTCTCCATAGCTTCAAAGCAAAGATAACCGCTGCGAGTTCTAGATCGTGGGTCGAATAATTTTTCTCATGCACTCTCAACTGTCGCGATACATATGCTACTACCCGACCGTGCTGCATCAATACACATCCTAATCCCTTCCCGGATGCGTCGCTGTAGATCACAAATCCTCCTGGGCCCGGTGGTAGTGTCAAGATCGGTGCTGTGGTCAATCGCTTCTTCAACTCGTCAAAAGTGGCTTGACACTCGTCTGTCCATACAAACTCCTGATCCTTGCAAGTTAATCGAGTCATAGGCCCCACTATTCGAGAGAAATCTTCTACGAACCGTCGGTAGTAACCCGCAAGTCCGAGAAAACTTCTCACCTCAGAAGCTGATGTGGGAGCGGGCCATGATTTGACTGCTGTGATTTTTTCTGGGTCCACAGGTATACCATCACCCGTAACAATATGACCAAGAAATGATACCTCCTTGAGAAAGAAATCACATTTGCTAAGCTTCGCAAAAAGTTGCTCAGTCCTCAACGTTTCTAAGACTATCCGTAGATGCTGCTCATGCTCCTCTTGACTCTTGGAGTAAATCAAAATATCATCTATAAAGACTACTATAAATTTGTCCAAGTACTGGTGAAAGATCTTATCATCAAATTCATGAAGACTGCGGGTGCATTGGTCAACCCAAAAGGCATGACCAAGAACTCGTAGTGTCCATACCTCGATCGAAAGGCCGTCTTTGCAATGTCTTCCTTCTGAACCTTCAATTGGTGATAGCCTGATCGTAAGTCAATCTTGGAGAATACTTTTGCTCCACTCATTTGATCGAATAGATCGTCTATACGCGACAAGGGATACTTGTTCTTCACCGTCACTGCATTCAATGCTCTGTAGTCGATGTACATGCGCACTGTCCTGTCTTTCTTAGGTATAAAAAGAACGGGTGCTCTCCATGGTGACGCACTGGCACGAATAAACCCCTTCTCTAATAAGTCATCAATCTGCGTCTTCATCTCTACCAACTCCTTGGGTGCCAGACGATATACTCGAGATGAAATAGGCTCGGCTCCGGGAATAAGCTCAATAGAAAACTCAATATCTCGGTCAGGTGGTAGTCCTGGCAATTCCTCGGGGAATACATCCTTGAACTCGGTGATAATAGGGTGCTGAGGGGTGTCATGCATCATCATATGAGTTTCCGATGTGGGTGCATCACAACTATCTCCGTCTTCTTTGGTGAACTCAAACTCTGCCGCATTCGGTGGTCTAAAGATAATACTGCTCCTATGGCAGTCTATAAGAGCGAAATGCTGGCTCAACCAGTCCATTCCAAGTACCACGTCAAATGTCGGCATAGAAAATACAAAAAGTCGTGCCATCATCTCTCTGCCACTTATCACTACAGGACAAAGTCTACAAACACCACTAACAGGTAAAACTCCTCCTCCAGAGAGGATTTTAACATTTTTAGCTAAGGGTGTGATGGGAATGCTGTGTCTAGTGGCAAAACTAGTGGCTATAAATGAATGTGTGGCTCCAGTATCAAATAAGGTAATAGCAGGAAAAGATGCAGCTAAAACCATACCTGCTATAACTTCTGCCTCTGTCTCTATATCCTCAACAGCAAGTGAGAATACCTGCCCATAATTCTGTCCTGGGCCCTGAGCTCTGGCCTTGTTGTACTGTATGCCTTGGGGTGGCAATGGTGGACGAGGTGCTCCTGCTACGGGCCGTAGTGCTGGAAGAGCTGGGGCTGTGGGCCTCGGGTTCTGCCGAGCTTGTACTATCGCCTGTTGCTCCGGACAGTCCTTGAGCATGTGCTGATTGGATCCACATCTCAAGCATAATCCAAGGCAAGTCCTGCAGTCGTTCTGGAGATGTCCTTGTTTTTCACAGTAATGGCAAACGAGCTTCTGATAAGGTGAGGGCCTCTACTGGAACTGTCATGTGGCCCTCCTAATATGTCCACTCTGGGTGGCTCGGGCTGGTGTAACTGCTGGGTATGTCGTCTCAATGTCTGCTGCTGCTCCTTGCGAAGAATCTCCTGAGCACGAGTTTCTTCCAAGACAGCTGAATGGGAGACTCGAGACTGGATAGTCGTATAAGACTTGAGCTCTGGCGCAAGTCCCTGGTAAAATCTTCTCGCCTTCTCTAACTCTGTCGGAATCAATCCCGCACCAAATCGACTCAGGCGATTGAACTCCGAGTCATACTCATCAACTGTCATATTCTCTTGCTTCAGATGTAGAAACTGGTCATAGAGACCATCTCGAACATGAATAGGGAAGAATCTCTCATAAAATGCATCATAGAACTGCTTCCTGGTGATCCCAGTGCCTAATCGTCTTTCTTCCGCCTTTCACCAGTGGTGAGCATTGTCTTCTAACAGTAGGTCCACTGCTGTCATCCAATCTCGAGCTGGCAACTGGGATGCCTTCAGTAGCTTCTCGGTACTAATAAGCTACTGTGACACCTCTAATGGCTTCTTTGTTCCTCTAAAGGCCTTGGGGTTCATATCTGTGAAATTCTTGATAGAGCCTTCATAAGGATGCAGAGCCGGTGCTGGTGCTGGTACTGGAGGTGGTGGTGGAGGTCTAGCCAATGCTGCCATCATCGTCTGTCTCATCAGCTCAGTCTGCTGCCACTGAGCCTGCATCATGGCGTACATAAACTGAGTAGCAGGGCAATTCAGGAATGGAAACGAGACTTGATACTGAGTTCTCGTTTCCATTCCTGAATTGCCAATCACCTTAAAAATTTGTCTTCCATATTTTCACATATCATCTATCTTGCAATATAGTATGTACTTTTTTCAGTTTTCTAACATGTTCAAATTTTTAACTCTATGACTATGTCTTGTCTTACTACTTCAGTATCAAGTCTCGGTACCCAATATCATATTTAAAATCCAACACTCCTATTTGTCATGATCTGTAAAGTTTTATCATTTTTTACTCATGAGTGATCACTCTTGTGATTTTAGACTAACATATATATATATCCTGATTTCAAAAATTTGATCCCGAACTCTTATAAAATTTTATTTATCATGATTAAGCTCAAATCCTTCATTTTGCTTTTATTGTATCACTTCGACTGCCAAAAATATCTTATTACATATTTCAACCAATCTTTCCATTGTAATCCTGGCATTCATACAATTGTCATCCTTGCTTAGTTATACCTTTAAAAAAAAAATCATCCGATTTATCATGCGTCTTCCTAAAATGTATCCTCATGCTTATCATTTAACCACCTTTATCCTAAATATCAATTTGCTTTGATATTAACATCATTACTTATCTCTTTCTTAATGTAAATTTAAATCACATATATTCATATTCATCTCATTTATTCGTAACTCGTGTACTCTAGAAATCCATGCTATAAACTATTCTAGGTTTACATCATTAGACAGAATCAGATTCGAGGCGTGATTGCTAGGTATAAAGATAAATATCAGCATGTTTTAAAAATCATCTGTGATAGAGTTAGAATATTTGTTGTGACAAAAATCATTTTAGACAGGAGTAAAATCGAGGTATAAATTATATAATCATAAGATAGAAAATTTTAAATAAGATCATAAAAATAGAAAGGTCATAAAATACGACATTAATTTATTTGAGAAATAAAAGATAATATAATTTTCCGAAATGAGGGACAATTTTTTTAATTCAAACTGGTATGAGGTATAGGAGTTTGTGACTCAGAAAGAATCAACAAGTTGTACGATTTTAAGATAGTGAGGGTGATTTGAAATAACCATGACAAGAATATAATCCGATAAAATATTTTTGGAAGTGGGAGTAAGTGCTAGGATACAAATCCTCAGAATGATTAAAGATAACCATGATATGAATATAGTCTTATTAATATTCGAAAACCACTATTTTCAAGTCACTTTGTTTCAAATTCATGCCTCGTCATTATGCACCTGGCTGCAATGAATTTTTGACTCCATAACTTGAATAATTTAGTTTACCGAGTAATCTTCCAACTTTATCCATTTCATGGCTAAGCAAACATAGAACAAAGTCTCAATAATATTTGGAAACCTAAAGATTACCTGTCATTATTTCAACTTAGAGTTTATGTCTCGCCAGTGCACAACTAGCTGCAGTAAACTTGTAGTTTTTCATAATTCAGATAAATGACTATCACGTAAATGTGCGGAGTTAGGTTGCTAAATATTTCCTCAACTTTGTCCATGTAAATTTCAGAGGAATTTCAAAAATTCAAACGAGTTTAAAGTTCTAAATAGGATAGAAAATGTAGATGACTGTTCTTCTGAGATTAAGGGATTTATCAAAATATGTGTTTGAGATTTAAGAGACTGGAGCTAAAATCAAGAGGAGTATCTGTTCTCCGATTTTCTTTTCCAAAGATGAAACGATCAACCTTGATTTGAATAATTGAGTCAAACAGATAAGATAGAAGTATCACAGATTCGGATTAAGTAAGAAAAACTAATGAAAATATTCCTGACAAATCACTCAGGGAATACAGAAAATTATTTTGAAAAGAATAATTCCATAACTAAGGAAAGTTGGAAATTTGAGAGAAGGTAAGTTTCATTGATTCAAGGAAATCAAATTGAAATTGTCTAGTAATGCCAAGAAATTAAATAGCTTTGGGACAACTAAAAATCTTCTTGACTAAAGGAAATTTAACAATAGAATGGATTCAAAAATGTGATCAATTTTCTGACCGTTCCTGCTTCATGATCATAGAAGCTTTCTAGGCCTTGATTTGATCAAGAAATTACATAGAGAGAGTAGGGTTTTAAGATGAATGGAGGAAGTCAACAGATAAAAATATTCTCGGTCTTTGGAATAACTCAGGAGTTAACAATCAAAATAACCCCTTTTAAGAGATTCATGAACTAAACTAATTCTTCTGGTAATAATTGACCTTGAGGTTTAAATGATCCCAGAAGAATTTTGATTCAGGATTGATTTCGAGAAAGTTAGTCAATTGGAAAGGAGATCAAGGCAAAAGGTTGGATAATGATTGTAGATATATATTGGGCAGATAAGAATTTATCAGGATTGCTAAGAGAATTCGAAATTCTACATAGCGAACGAATCAAGATTTCAATTAAAGGTAGAGAAATAATGAAGAATTCGAAATTTAGGTTTGATAAAGAAGAAGAAGACCAAAGAATTCAATCTTATTCCAAAAAGAATATGAATCCTAAGGTATACTAGAACCTGAAAATTATGGTAGAAAAATAATCTCGAAAGTCATGGGACACTAAAAGGTACAATCAGCCTAATCTAGATAAGGTTTAGGTACAAACACAAACAAGGTATCCTACGAATCTATAAGCAGACAAAAATAGATATTTAAGTAAATAATTTTCGGCCCAATAATGTAACATGGTGTATATCATCTAAGTGTTCTAGTTGTTTCTAAAGTCTGTTTTTCCTAAATTCTCAACTATCCCTAGGTCAAGTTACAGAACTGCGCGATGGTCTAGACTAAGTTGACTAGACCAATTTACAGATCTGACCTGCATGGACCACCACTAAAAATATGTCATGACCCGGTCCCAATTTCTTGGGTCAAATCGGATCATGCCCAGCCTGCACCGTTGTTGAGACGGCGGCAGTAAGCTGTATCAAGCAGTGAAACACATGCAGATAAAATTCTAACGAATTATAAAAACATTTTATTCAATTTGAAAAGCCTGAAATACAACAAACATTAATACAACATTCAATTATTATACTTGTTTCCAAAAGAAAAATAAATACTAATCCAGCTCTTAAGATTCTGGGATTCCAAGTTCTGCGGGACCAGAGTTAGACATCAGATCCTCGACGACGCAATCACCTAAAAATGTTGGTCTCCAGTCAGGAGGGAGCAAAGTACAATTCATGATAATCCAACAATTGAAATAATAATAGAGTTATGCATTTTTAAACAATTTGAAATAAATAGTTCTCCAGCAGTTAAAATATTGTGATGTGAATAGACAATGAATATTACCGGATTGGGTTGTACAGTTGTATCCTATTGATACGGTATGGTGTAGAAGCATGGAATTTCACAACCAGAAAGCCCATGCGCCAGACACTACATACACCAGAACTCGAACAGAATACTTCACAGCAAAGTCAATAACCGTAGACATTTGAAGAAGGACTTTTTATTTATATATAAAAGTCTATTACATGTCTAGAAAAGGTTGTACAAAGGAGAATTTCTACAAAGAAAAGATCTTAAGTCTACAGCCAGCGGCTACCATGTGCCTCCAGATAGGCGCAGCAGTCATCATGCGCTGCCAGTCACCATGCGCTGCCAGTTAGGCACAGCAGATGTCATGTGCCTCCAACCAGGCGCATCCCGCCATCTCTTCAGCAGCTCAGTTATGTGCATCCAGCTCAGTTATGTGTATCCCTTCAGCAGCCCAGTTATGTGCCACTCTTCCAACCAGGCTCGCCTGGCCGAGCAGAAGCCCAGTTATGTGCCGCTCTTCCAGCCAGGGTCACCTGATAAATGCTTCGATTACACAAAGCATTTAACCCTCTGGCTGGAACCAAGAAAGAGAAGAGTACCGTAAATCTGTGGCCAGGGGAGGCTTCGAAAGAGCCTCCAAAGACCAAGGAAGACCGTAATCGAAATCACGACGAAAGGAGCAGCTTTTAACACAATCAGAGTGGGCAGCACCCACTTTGAAGGAAGAGAGAGCCGAGCACCGCCATTCCGATCTACGGCTCTTCCGGAACAACGGAGACGAGGCCCGAGCATCCCTATCTTTGGATGCAACAGGCACCTTTCGCCTGCCTCAGAAGTCCTCGACTCCATCTTTTGGATGTAACAGTCACCTTCAAGTGCATCAACGACGACAAGGCGTATCATCTTCACCCTCGGGAACACTTCGTCAACAGAGTGCACCAAGTTCATGTTGGAGGTACGTGAGGGAATGAAAAGCAAACCTTCTCTCTATGCTACTATTTATAGGCCGGGCAGATCAAACCCACGTGCCAAGTGGATGGCTCTCCGAGTTTCGAGCAATGAACTCACATTAAATGGATGAACCGGACGCCTCGACTTCAGCCAAACGGCTATTTAAAGGCACTCGAGAAGCGAAACAGCCGCATCATTAAAGACGTGTCGGATGCGCCGGCTGGACAGCGCATCACACCCCTTCAAACATCAAGCACCTTCAACATATGTGCCCTGTACCAAGCGCATCACAAGGGATACGCCCCAATACGTCCCCATACGCTTAGTGGAACGCCAACCGACGTGCCCACTCAGCTGTCCATCGAATGTCACCAAACATTAAATGCTGGACTAACAGAGTTGGCAGCACGCCTTCCCAAGTCTGGAAAGTGGATAGCTTTTGCAGAAAATGAAGCGTCCACAACGTCAGCATCATTATGACTTTACTCCGACGGCTACTGCCACGTGGCCACCCAACTATCCGCATGCGCCTCAAAAGCCATGCGCCTCAGACCCTTCACTGATCCCTAAAGACAGAAGGAGAGTCTCCAATTGAAGCTTTACATGCACCTCAAAAGCCATGCGCCCGAGACTGATCTCTGATCCCGAAAGACAGAAGGAAAGTCGCTTGCATGCGCCTCAAAAGCCATGCGTCCAGAACCGCTCGTGACTCCTAAAGGTCACGAGCCAAAGTCTCATCATGCGCCCAATCCAAGGCGCATCCCACCAAATCATCCCCCCATCAGATCCGAGATCTCCGAGCCATGAGTCGACGACACGTGTCCTTTGACTCAACCCATCCAAGATTTCAGCAACAGAAAGATCTTCTCCTCTGCTACGTGCCGGCTCACAACAGCAGCATGAAGAATTCAACCCCATGAGTAGGGCGCATCATCCATGCGCCTCCATCAGCAGTCTCCACGTGGCATCCCCACGTACCGACGCATCCTACATATGTGCGCATGAGCAGCCAACCTGCCCAGCTATAAATAGAGGAATTATTTCTTTCTTCCACACACAGACCTACACATACGGACAATACAGAGAGATATCACCAGAGAGGCAGATACAGACACTCAACGTCTTCCTCCTCTCAGCAAGCTCCAGCACCCAGAGCAATCTACACCTTCAGAGAACCGATAACCGTCGTCAGCCCGTCAACGGAGTCAACGCATTACCACTCGCTCCATTGGCACTTAGGACCCAGATTAAACAAAAGTGTACTCCTAGGACTACATCTAAGTCCTATAGTGTAACACTGCTCTGTTTGTATTAAGATTTGCAATCAAACAATTTTAATGGCAAACAAGCTGGCGACTCTGCTGGGGACTTCTTTCTCCTCTTCCGAAAAAGTTGTGTCACAGGCCGACGACGTGAAGGTGGGCTCCTCCCACAAGACGCTGGTCATGCGTCTCAATCAATAGGCGTACGAGGAGTTCATTTCTGAAGGAAGCGCGAGTCCTTCGAAGCGGCTGCCGAAGCCGAAGAAGACCCGCCGTGTCTGGGTACGCAAAGTCGACGTCTCGGGCACCACCACTGAAGGGGATGCGCCAATCCAGCCCTCCCTTCCTGCTGACGTTCTCAGCAACCAAGGTGCACCCGCTGATGCAGTGCATCTCTCGGGGAAGCGTACGGCTGACCACGTTCCCCAGCCATCTCCCTCTCAGGCGAGGAAGATGCGTCGACGGAGCAGGGGTGCAGCCAATGCCCCGCGCATTACTTCTGATGCGCCACAAAAAGTCTCTGTCTTTGACAGACTCACTCGCTGTAATGGCGAGGAGAATTTGGATGCTGAGTACTATGCGCCCCAGCGGGCTAGTACAAAGAAATCTAAGGCGGCACGGGCCATGCGCCACAAACGTGCTATGCCAGCAGCAGGCCAGAGGCACGCGCTCACAATTACGTGTGCTGCCGATGGCAAGCTGTACAAGGTCGACTCAGGTGCTTCGGTACCAAAAACGAGTCGATCTTCAAAGTCCTCATCTCACATGGGCGCATCTACTGCGTGCACAACCAAGTCGAGTACGGCAAATTCAGTGGTCTTGAACTTCCGCGCCTCCTCTGGTTGTGCGTTTGAGGTCCGTTCAAGTCACTTCAAATGTTTTTGTTCCCCCACTACTGATCATGATGCCTGCTTGGTATTAGATCAGGAGGCGCAGCACTCACCTGTCCGCCCTGGCGTTTGGCCTTGCCATGCGCCTGAAGGGGGTGTGAAGGTAGCACTCTCCTCCAACGACCTGCGTAATGTGATCGCTCACAAGCGCCGGTCAGGAGAGTCGACCAACAAGCACAATGAGCCTCTCACGGGACATACTTGTGCGGTGGTCACTATCAACTGCTGTTGCAAGGCGGCAGTACCACCAAGGCAGTCAGTCTTCCAGCGGCTGTAGTCAGCGACACCCCTCCGACGTCGCCTTGGGGAGAAGGTGTTAACAAAAGAGGAGCCAAGAGTTGCTTCATGCAATGTGGTCTCCAACTCCTCATCACTCCGGAAGACGACTGGTAATTCCTCATCCAAAAGCCAGCCAAGGAAAACCAAGGCAGCAGTCTCGACCTCTGGGGTGTTCGAAGGCACTCGGTCGAAGAAGAAATTCTTAGAGGAAGCTGGGGGTAGTCAGACCCTTGTTGAGCCTCCTTCCGAAGACGAAGATGTCCAAAGCACAGCTGCGGCGGATCTTCATCCTTGAGGCGAAGTCAGCCTCCCACAAGCCCCTCGAAACGAGGATGTCCCCCAGGACATAGCTGGGGGTAGAGACGAAGAGGCCCTTCAAGACGGAGCTGAGGACAATCAGGCCCTTGCAGATGCGCCCGTCGAGAATGACCTCCAGAATGTGGCTGGGGTGGCCAAGGTGAAACACCAGGAGAGGTGACTCCCCCACATAAAAGTGAGACCGAGAGCGAAGCCTCAACCAATCCATCCACTCCTGGCCGTGTCAGGACAGTATACATGGCTGGGGATGATGCCGAGTCTGATGCGCCACCGCAGGACATTGTCCAACGCATAGACTCATTAGAGGGAGGACTCAAAACCCTCTCTGCCTCTATGCAAGCACTGACTCAAGCGGTGTTTGATATACGGTCGGCCTTGACCAGAGCACCTTCAACCGGTCCCGACCCAGGAGTCAATAGGGAGTCGAGTGTACCCCTTCAACGGGCACCCTCCGACACAGAAGCACCTCGGACGTCGGAACCCTCAAACGCTCCGCTCCAGGTAGTACCACCTTCTCCGACTCCTAGCTCCACGGAGGATGTGGTCGAAATGATCAAGGACTTGCGGGAGCGCTTCGAGTCCAAAAACAGGCAAGAGGAGCGCCAGAAGATGGGCATTCCCCAGCCTTATCCCCTTGACTGGAACAAGGTGGTTTATCCTCCAAAATATAAACCACAAACACTCACGTCGTACGATGGGAAGGACTCTCCGCGTCGGTACCTGACATATTTCCAGTCACAAACGGGACATCTTCCAAAGGAGGACGCGCTCCTCACCAGCATCTTTGTTGGAGCCCTAAAAGGGGTAGCATATGACTGGTACTGCAGCCTCCCCGACAATTCTATATCGTCCTTCGATGATTTGACGTGCCACTTCCTTGATCGCTTCTACGACGGTGGGAAGGACATGACGATGGCATCTCTCATAGAGATACGCCAGAAGGAGAAAAAAAACGGTTCGGGTGTTCATCGAACGCTTCCGACAAGCCTGCTTCAGGCTACCTCCAGGCATGCCAGAACATGCGCTCCTCTCCTCTTGCACCATGAACATGCTGCCCGCAGTGAAGCTCTGGCTCAACTCTACTCCCCCTCCCGACTGGAGCTTCCTGATCATCGAAGCTGAAGCCGCAGAAAAGAAGGCGACCAATACACGTCTTCTGGGTGTCAGCTTCCCCGCCTTTGATGATAAGGGGAAAAAGTCAGCAGCCAACAACTCCGGGCGAGAAACAAAGGAGAAACAGACATTGACTGTTAATGCCTCGAAGGGCGCATCTGTGCCTACTCAGAAACCTCCACTGGCGCCGAGACCCAAGGAGGTGTATTCATTCAATGACGAAGACACCCTGCAACTCTTTGAAATACTGAAGCAGGATGACAAAATCAAACTTTTGGGCCCAAAGTGGCCCGACGAAGTCGGGAAAGTGGACAACCCGAGGTACTGTCACTACCATCGGTTTGTCGGACACCCGACCAAGGACTGCTACGTCCTCAAGAATTACATCCTGCGCATGATCAATGCGGATGTAATCTCCGTCGACTACGAAGAGAAGACGGTGTCAGCCAATATGGTGTCACTCCAATTCGGTACCTTGCCGCCGACCACCACACAAGATGGCGTCGTCCCCATCCCTAAGGCGACAATGGAGGTGGTGAACTTGCCACCTACCCGTGACAATGCGAGTGGACTTATTCCACTCACCACATCTCGAGGAGAGGTCCTCTGGGTTCATCCCGACCTCGTCTCCGAGGTGACTCAACCGGAGGTACGCTCTACCTCCAAATCAAAAGGCAGGAAGATCAAGTCTTGCCGTACGGTCTCTTCTTCAACGGAAGAGGCACTTCCAGTACAGACGCGTGCACAACAGAACGCTCAGCCCGGCGAAGCTGCCGCCAAGGTGGTGCCTCCTGGCACCATCCCTGAGGAGGGCCCGTCTAAACCCTCAGCAGCCAATAAGCAGAAGCAGGTGGAGGCTCGTTTCGACAGACCTCTACGGAAGGAGACTGCTTCGGGGCTAGCCAAGCCCCACAACTTTGACATACTGGCACAACTGGCCAGTACTCCTGCACGCTTGTCTTTGTTTGAGCTCCTGCGTCTTTCCAAAGACTCCCGAGAAGCTCTCTGTGAAGCTCTGAAGGACGCTGAATCCTTTCTCAGTCAGGTCAAGCAGCCTGAAGACCTCCCAACTACTTGTGCGCGCTGTCATTGTGCGGAGGAAGTTATCCCAAACATAACTTTCACCCAACAGGACATGCTGCTCAAGCACCACCGACATAACCGACCGTTGTATTACACAGGGTACATCGGTTCAGTCAAGATGAGCCGGATTCAGATCGATCCGGGGTCTTCCCTCAGCATTATCCCGAAGGCGCTGCTATCAAAATTGGGGATCCCAATGTACCGGCTGGCGCCCTCCAACACAACCATCAGTGGCTTCAACGCTAGCAAAAGCGAGCCACTGGGCAAGATCCGACTGAAGTGTCACATAGGCAACCTCAAAACCGAGGTGACTTGTTATGTGGTGGATGCCGAGGTCAACTACAACATCCTGCTCGACCGACCATGGCTATATGAGTACATGGTGGTGCCTTCCACGCTCCACCAATGCATAAAATATGTATCCACCAATAGTGTCATCTGGACGGAGTTCGCAGACATCGATCCCTTCAAAGGGATTGAAGCTTACTTCATCGATTCCGACTTGTACAAGCCACTTGACGAGGAGGAAGCCAACGATGCTGATGATGAGGCAGAGACGGCAACTGAGCCGGACACGGAGCCTGAGACGAATCCAGATGCCCCACTGAAGATCAGACTGAAGGGCAAACTACCCCAGAAGGTGCCTCCAATGAGCATCAAGCGATCAGGGAAAACACCGATTCCTGAGGCTCCCCTGAAGATACGCCTCAAGGGAAAGCCGCCTCAAACATCGGCTCCCCTGGTGGCAAAATTACAGGGGAAGGCACCACTCACAGGAGGCGCAATCGAGGCACCTTTGAAGGTGCGTCTTAAGGGCAAGCCCCCGCAGTCATCCAAGATGCCAGAGAAGGCTCACATCGCCCTCTCAGACCTCAAAGTCAAAGCTGTGGTGGATTCTCCTGATTCGACCCCGATGCTTACAGATGAGGAGCTCGGCGAATATATCTCTGCTGATATAGATGCACCCTCCTTAGACAATATAATCCCACGGGATAAGATCTCGTACTTTATCAATAATAGAGTGTCTTTTAATTATTCTTGTCTTCCACACTGGAATGCTATGTATACATTAGATAACGCTCTACGGTCGTTGCAAACACAAATAACGACCGTCCATGTAAATCAAGTCGTCCCGTCTCAAGGAGTCTGTTTCATAACCCCTCCACGAAGTCGAGATGAAGGATCTATCATTTTGGGCAAGGTCGAGCGTCGTCAAGACCTCCCGCCACTCGAGCCAGAACCTGATACAGGCAGAGTACAAGTCTACCGATACACGGATACGGCAAAGCACATCATCCAAAAGATGGGCTACGACTTAAAAAGCAACAAAGGCCTAAACTACGGCAAAGGTCGACATCTCCCTCTTCGGTTTTCAACCCCCAAAGGAAAGCCGCAGGACTACTACATTCAGACTCGAAGGGGGGTAGGCTATGTCACGCCACCATCAACTCCAGAGAGTTCAGACGCAGAAGACGTAGAACATTCCCACTCGTCCGAAGCGTCGACTTGGGATTCCGATACCAGTATCGGATCAGTTTTCAGGAAAGTGCTGTCAGCTAACATGACGTCAGCACAACCTCAAAAAGGTGAAGGCGAAGACCAAACGCCGGAATCCTTCGAAGAAGAACCCTGGGCTCAACGCCTAGGAGAGCAATGGGAGTCTCGTTTTGAGTTACGTGAACCTCCCACCGAAGATGAAGTCGAGCAGATCGACCTTGGGGACGGATCTTCCTCCAAACCCATCTTCATCAACAAAAGCCTAGAAGGAGAAGACCGAGAGTCTCTAATCCAGCTGGCTAAAGAGTATATCGACGTCTTTGCTTGGAGCTACGAAGACATGCCTGGACTCGATCCACAGATCGCAATGCATAGGTTGAACATCTTACCTGATGCCAAACCTATCAAACAACAACAGCGACGTTTTCGGCCGGACATCATGAATGCCATCGATCAGGAGGTGGACAAACTCTTGACTAGCGGCTTCATCCGTAAGGAACAGCACCCAGATTGGGTAGCCAACGTCGTGCATGTCACCAAGAAGAATGGGAAGATACGAGTCTGTATCGACTTCAGAGACCTCAACTCTGCTTGTCCGAAGGACGAATTCCCGCTTTCGATCACCGATGTGATGATCGACAACACATGTGGCTTCGAATGCATGTCTTTCATGGACGGGTATTCAGGCTACAATCAAATCAAGATGTTCCCCGACGACGCAAAACATACGTCATTTAGGACTCCAAAGGGCGTTTTCTGCTACACAGTGATGCCCTTCGGCTTGAAGAACGCCGGTACGACATACCAACGAGCTATGAGCACCATCTTCCGTCAACATCTTCGCAAGACAGTCGAATGCTACGTTGACGACATCGCGATCAAGAGCCGCCTCAAGGGAGATCACTTACAGGACCTGAAGACAGTCTTTGATCTCATGCGGGCACATCAACTCAAGATGAACCCCGCTAAATCCTTCCTGGGTTTCTAGCGGCAAATTCTTGGGCTTTGTCATCACGGCGAAAGGCATTCATGTTGATCCCGAGAAGACCAAAGCCATCCTCAACATGGACCCTCCGAAGAATCTTCGAGAACTTCGGGGCTTACAGGGACGTCTGGCATACATCCGGAGGTTCATAGCAAACCTCTCCGGTAAATGTCAACCCTTTACTCAGCTCATGAAAAAGGGAGTCTCTTATGTCTGGACAGAGGAGTGCCAAAAGGCTTTCGACGACATCAAAACCTACTTGACGAGCCCACCAGTCCTGGTAGCACCAGTCGCCGGTAAACCATTTCTCCTCTACGTCCGTGCCATGGATCATTCTCTTGGCGCTCTGCTGGCTCAAAACAGCGATACAGGCTATGAGCAAGCAATCTACTACCTCAGTCGAACGCTCATCGGGGCCGAACACCTGTACAACCCCGTTGAAAAGAAGTGCTTGGCTTTGGTGTTTGCCATCCAGAAGACTCGTCATTATGTCTCGGGCCAGACAATTCACGTCATTTCCCGAGTCAATTCGCTCAGAGTCCTCATGACGAAGCCAGGATCATTGAACTCCCGGCTAACCACATGGGCGATCTTACTAACACCATATAATATGGTGTTTGTCCCACAAAAAGCTGTTAAAGGTCAAGCTCTGGCTGACTTTTTAGTCGCACACCCCATCCCAGAATCCTCAAAGCTCTATGAAGATATCCCGGATGAAGTCCAAGAATCCAACGTCACCGAAGGAAGCTCCGTTTGGCGGATGTTCTTCGATGGCGCTTCAAGAACATGCCCCAAAGGCCAAATCATCGCAGGAGTGGGGGTAGTCTTAGTCTCCCCCGATCAGTTGGTCATCCAGCGTGCTTACTCCCTTTCAAAGCCGTGCTCCAACAATGTTGCCGAGTACAATGCACTCGTCATGGGACTCCAGCTCGCACAACAGCTGGGGGTTGACCATCTGGAAGCCTACGGCGACTCAAAACTCGTCGTGAACCAAATTCGGGGGCAATACGAGGTTCGTCATGAAGATTTGATCCCTTACCTTGAAGTTGCATTGAACATCATTTCAACCTTCACCGGGTTCTTCATCGAACACGTACCTCGTCTACAAAACTTGGAGGCTGACGCTCTGGCTGGCCTCGCAGCCTCATTGGCAGCGCCCTTTGGGACTCAACACTATGTCACGGTAACAGGCCGAGACTTGATTTGTCCTAGAAATAACCTGTGCTTGCGAGTGGCTCACGCCATGCCAACGAACACTGGTGTTAATGTTCGAGACTGAAGGTTCCCGTTCATCGATTTTGCTATCTACGAAATCCTTCCAGAGGACCCGAAGGAAGCTGTCTCAGTCAAGAGACGCTCTCTTCGATTCTACTACGATACAGCTACCAAAACGCTGTACCGACGCTCCTTCGATGGGCTCCTCCTTCGATGCCTGTCCAACGAAGAAGCAGCCGAAGCTCTTCAAGAAGCTCATGACGGAACTTGCGGAGCTCATCAACCCGGTCCTAAGTTGCAGGATCGACTGCGGCGTATGGGCTACTACTGGCCAACCATGGCCGCCGACGCTGTTGAATATGCTAAGAAGTGTCACGCATGCCAACTTCATGCAGACTTCATACATACACCGTCTGAACCGCTACATCCTACAGTCGCCTTCTGGCCCTTCGAAGCCTGGGCATGGATATTGTGGGACCAATCACCCCTCCTTCATCAAGAGGACATCGCTTCATCCTGGCCATCACCGATTACTTCTCCAAATGGGCAGAAGCAGTCCCACTGACGGAAGTAAAGAGCTCCAGGGTGGTCAGCTTTATCAAACACCATGTCATTTACCGTTTCGGAGTACCCCGGCGGATCATTCATGACAACGGTCCTCAGTTTATCAGCCACATTTTTAGCAGGTTCTGTGACAAGAATCGCATTCAAAATATGGCATCTACCACCTATAATCCGGCAGCAAACGGGTTAGCAGAGGCGTTCAACAAAACCATCGTCAGGCTGCTCAAAAAGGTCGTGTCATCCAACAAACGCGACTGGGACAAAAAGCTTGGCGAATGCCTTTGGGCCTACCGCACAACGGTACGGACCCCAACAGGCAACACACCATTCTCTCTGGTCTACGGGAGCGAAGCGGTACTGCCTCTCGAGATCCAGATACCCTCACTCCGCGTAGCAATAACAAACAAACTCACAGAAGAGGACAATCAACGTCGTCGTCTGCGGGAACTGGAGGCACTCGATGAGAAGCGTCTCCTGGCTCAACAACGCATCGAACTCTACCAAGCCCGTATATCACAGGCTTTCAACAAGAGGGTCAAACAGAGGACTTTCCAAGTTGGCGACCTGGTTTTAGCAGTCAGAAGGCCAATGGTGTTAACTCACAAGACACCAGGAAAGTTTGAGCCCAAGTGGGAAGGACCTTTCATCATAGAAACAGTATACTCAAACGGTGCTTACCGTCTCGCCAAACCCAATGGGGACTTGTTTATGATGCCCATCAACGGCAAGTTCCTAAAGAAGTACTATTCTTGACATCCTTCAAGTATGTACTTCCCCAAAAGGGGACCTGTGGGCCCAATCATCAGGGCTCACACACAATCTCCTTCCACAAACTCATACGCTTCTGGAACCCAGCTGTTCCGTGGCATCCTTCAGTAGAAAGACAACCACGTCCACATCACCTCTGAGTTGTTCCTCTACACCCTACAAAGCAGAATCTTACGCTACGTAAGCCGACGCTACCCTTCATGTTTACCACGTCCACATTACCTCTGAGTAAATATTTCGTACAAACAACCCCTGCGTTGTCGTACATTGATCGCAGAACTTCCACGTCCACATCACCTCTGAGTTGTTCAGCGTATCCCTCAGGATCATTCATACCACGTCCATCACACCTCTGAGTAGGATAATTCTACCATTTGAACCCTAATGATTGCCACGTCCACATTACCTCTGAGCAAATATGTCGGTTCCTTCAAACTTATTATCTGTGCCTAAAAACCAAGGTGCACAAAAGATAATAGGTCCACACAAATCATCAAGTTCATAATAACAAAAATGAACACATCACAAAAAGTTGCGTACTTCTTTATTTTCTGAAAAGAGAGAGTACAAAAACTACACTATCCCCCAGCAAAGGATTGCAAAAGAACATAAAAAAAAGGGAAAAGCTACAGTCCCTGAACCTCCCCAGGGTGGGCTGAGAGCTCCCTGACTCGAAGTCTTAAGTCGGCTGTACGGACCTCCACAGTCGCCAGGACTCGTCGCTCAGCTTCTTGACGCATCAATTCAACAGCCCCAGCGGAAGTATCGCTCTCATGCTTCTCATCAAGCTGTTGTCGCTGCTGCGCCAAGGCAAGAGTCCGCTGAGTAAAAGTCGCTTCTTCCTTCTTGAATGCTGCGTGTTCAGCCCGGACACGCTTGGCATCTAACTGGAGTCGGGCCCGTTGGTCCTCAAGGCGACGCATCTGGATGTCGATCTCCGCGATGTTAGCATCCAATACAGCTCGAGTTTCCACCGTCGTCTTCATGGACTGAGACAACTGCTCTACCGCAGCCTCAGTCTCAGCCACCTCTGCTTCCAACTGCCCACAGTGGCCTGGTATGAAGACTCGATCTCGGCAATCAGCTTCCCCTTCTCCACATCTATCAGGACGGAGAGGTCATTTTGCTGGATGCACTGAAGTTCCGCGAGCCGCTCGTCCAGCTCGATCACCGAAGCCTCCAGAATTTTGGCCATATGGTCGTGGCCTTGGTGAATGCGGATCAGCTCGATACAGGGCATTGCCAGAGCTCTTGCCGTCGTAAAGCTCCCGTTGGCATCCATCACAGCAGATACACCCTTCTGCAGCATTTTGTACACCCCCTCGACGAGGAATTTCACATATTCGTCTGCATTCGCCAGGACCTACGGCGTCATAGCAGGAGTTGGAGGAGTTACTACAGTTTGCGGACCGGAAGAAGATCCGCCAACCTCAACTTGCGAGGCTTGGACCTCGGCATCAATGGGCTCTTCATCAACAGGGGCTGAACTGCTAGCCCGAGGAGCCGAAGGAACAGAGGAAACCCGCACAGGCATCGAAATAGTACCCCAAGTAGGAGGGGCAACAGAGGGTTCCACACCCTCGTCCTTCTCAAGCCCGGAGGAACCACCGACGTCAACGGCCACCTCTTCCCCCAACATCCTATCAACAGCTGGTACCTTCCTTGGCAGAATAGGGAGATTATCACTTGTCTCTTGACTCGCCTCAGCGGTCGTGACCGGCAGACGGGTCTCGTCATCAAGTCCCTCAACAGGGATAGAATCTATCGCTACCTCCTGATCGGTAGCCGTCTCAACTTCCACGGTTGAAGCTGGGGTAAGACTCGGCAATGATACAGCCGACCTCCCCTCATCATGATAAGGAGGGGAATCAACCCTCTCCTCTGTCTCAACCATATCTGTTGCCCCTGCAACAGACTCTTGCAGCCCTGGAGCAACGTCATCCGAAGGCGACGAACTCCAATCCACCTCATCATCAGGATGCCTCGAGTCCGTAGGACCCTAAACGTCCAAGGGCTCCACGGCAGACTGTACCTTCCCGGAAGTTGTTGCAACCCCAAAGACAGGAGATGCTAAGACCTCCGCAAGAACGTCTTCGGGTCCCTCCTCCACGGGAGACATTATCATCGGTGGAATGCGCTCATCAGAAAAGCCTACCACCTCCTTCGGTTTACTAGCACCCGGTGTTGAAACACGGGACTTCTTCTTCGACTGCAAAAAAAAAAAAAGCATGAGTCACCTCAATGACAAAATGAATTGGAATTACGAAGCACTCCTTACCTCAGCAGGAGCTGATCCCGTTGGCGTTACGAGTGGCACTTCCGTAACCTTTGTAGTCGACGTCTTTCTCGACCTCTTCGGTACAGAAGAACCAGCTTCTGTGTCAGCCCGCCTCTTCCCAACAGACGGATCTCTCACTGGCGCTACAGCAGCAGCCCGATATCCCGCCAAATCTGGTGGACGATATGATCGGGCTACCATCAACATGTTCGCCGTGGCCTCCAGCTGAGTTCCAATGATGAAACTAGTCTCCCTGTCATAACCAGGAGGTGCAGCATTCATAATGCAATACAGTTTGGCGGCCGGATATAGGATCTGCGGCCGAGGGTTGTGGACTGGCGTAGTAAAACTAACGCTAATGCATCCAGCATTATAATACTGCCAGCCCCGGGCTCCGTCCAGCAAACTCCCGACGAAGCCTAGACTGCTACTGGGATTCCGCAACATCAGCTGGGTATAGCCAAATTGACGAGCAAATCGGCTTGGCAGATATAGCTCCAGATAACATTTATTCTGGTTGCGGTAGACCAGGTGAGAAGGCCGGATCTCCATTTCGGCAGAGTGACTGTATCTTCGCCAGAGTCAACTAAATCTTGGTCGGCCTCGAAATCTTTGAAAATCGGGCCAACCTTGACAATTTCCCACCCCTGAAGGTAGGACAAGACTCTCCTGCAAACGGGGACGCCAGTGTATCTCATGGATCACGTCATCAGCAAAAGACCTCAAACCGCGTAACAGGTTGCACACCATCGCGGGGAGGAGAGCTAAGGGTCGTCCAAAAGCCAACTTCACAGCAGGCAAAATAAGATTCCGATGTACCCTTTCCACGGCACCGGATCCACCTGCAAACACGCAATCCCGGAGCCATATCATCAAATAGGCTGTCAATACTGCCTTAGATGACATCCGGTGCCCACAGTGCCAGAAGCAGCTATATCCATCCTTGCCGCTCTCATCCGAACGTGGGATCCTCTCATCCAGCCGACTTATTTCAGAAGTCACCTCCGCGGGCTTCAGTCCCTGCGGAGTCACAAATCGGATCCTCGAAGGATCCGCTAAATCCTGCTTAAAGACATAGTCCCTCCAAGCAGTTACATGAGGCTGGGTCTTGCCCCTATCCCTCCGGTGCATCAAATAATGGTGGCTCGTCACCTCTCGGCAGCAGAAAGTTAGAGCACATTAGATAGCAAAAGTCGACACCCACCCGTCATTCCGGGGCAAATATCGGCCGGAGTCGCAATGGTGGCAGGAGCATCCTCGTCGGCGAACTCTGCGGGCTCCTTCTCCTTCCCTTTTCCTTTGCCGGCACCGCCACGAAGAATCTTGGGAGCCATTCTATCAGAGAGGAAGAAATTAGGGTTTTCAGAGGAACTCTAAAGGAGACAAAGGCACAGAGCAGAAGAACTCTCTCTCTCTCCATCTCTCACCTATTTATAGGCCATGGTCGCACGCGTGAACCGATGACGAGTGATCTCAGCCGTCGCCTCGGGTCTTGTGAAGATAACAGCAGATAAAACCAAAAGATCATCATTAATCTTTTCGGTTACCGAGGCATTATCATATTCATTAATTAAAAAGAGCATGCGGCTGAACAGGCATGCGCCCCAACAGTCATGCGCCCTGATCGCCATACTTCTTATTCAAAGTATTCTAAAACTTATTCAAAAGTTTTGAAAACTCTGAAGGGGGTCTTGTAGAAGCATGGAATTTCACAACCAGAAAGCCCATGCGCCAGACACTACATACACCAGAACTCGAACAGAACACTTCACAGCAAAGTCAATAACCGTAGACATTTGAAGAAGGACTTTTTATTTATATATAAAAGTCTATTACATGTCTAAAAAAGGTTGTACAAAGGAGAATTTCTACAAAGGAAAGATCCTAAGTCTACAGCCAGCGGCCACCATGCGCCTCCAGATAGGCGCAGCAGTCATCATGCGCTGCCAGTTAGGCACAGCAGATGTCATGCGCCTCCAACCAGGCGCATCCCGCCATCTCTTCAGCAGCTCAGTTATGTGCATCCAGCTCAGTTATGTGCATCCCTTCAGCAGCCCAGTTATGTGCCACTCTTCCAACCAGGCTCGCCTGGCCGAGCAGAAGCCCAGTTATGTGCCGCTCTTCCAGCCAGGGTCACCTGATAAATGCTTCGATTACACAAAGCATTTAACCCTCTGGCTGGAACCAAGGAAGAGAAGAGCACCGCAAATCCGTGGCCAGGGGAGGCTTCGAAAGAGCCTCCAAAGACCAAGGAAGACCGTGATCAAAATCACGGCGAAAAGAGCAGCTTTCAACACAATCAGAGTGGACAGCACCCACTTTGAAGGAAGAGAGAGCCGAGCACCGCCATTCCGATCTACGGCTCTTCCGGAACAACGAAAACGAGGCCCGAGCATCCCTATCTTTGGATGCAACAGGCACCTTCCGCCTGCCTCAGAAGCCCTCGACTCCGTCTTTTGGATGTAACAGTCACCTTCAAGTGCATCAACGACGACAAGGCGTCTCATCTTCACCCTCGGAAACACTTCGTCAACAGAATGCACCAAGTTCATGTTGGAGGTACGTGAGGGAATGAGAAGCAAACCTTCTCTCCATGCCACTATTTATAGGCCGGGCAGATCAAATCCACGCGCCAAGTGGATGGCTCTCCGAGTTTTGAGCAATGAACTCACATTAAATGGATGAACCGGACGCTTCGACTTCAGCCAAACGGCTATTTAAAGGCACTCGAGAAGCGAAACAGCCGCATCATTAAAGATGTGTCAGATGCGCCGGCTGGACAGCGCATCACACCCCTTCAAACATCAAGCGCCTTCAACAGATGCACCCTGTACCAAGCGCATCACAAGGGATGCGCCCCCATACGTCCCCATACGCTTAGTGGAACGCCAACCGACGCGCCCACTCAGCTGTCCATCGAATGCCACCAAACATTAAATGCTGGACTGACAGAGTTGGCAGCACGCCTTTCCAAGTCTGGAAAGTGGATAGCTTTTGCAGAAAACGAAGCATCCACAACGTCAGCATCATCATGACTTTACCCCGACGGCTACTGCCACGTGGCCACCCAACTATCCGCATGCGCCTCAAAAGTCATGCGCCTCAGACCCTTCACTGATCCCTAAAGACAGAAGGAGAGTCTCCAATTGAAGCTTTGCATGCGCCTCAAAAGCCATGCGTTCCATACTGATCTCTGATCTCGAAAGACAGAAGGAAAGTCGCTTGCATGCGCCTCAAAAGCCATGCGCCCAGAACCGCTCGTGACTCCTAAAGGTCACGAGCCAAAGTCTCATCATGCGCCCAATCCAAGGCGCATCCCACCAAATCATCCCCCCATCAGATCCGAGATCTCCGAGCCATGAGTCGATGACATGTGTCCTTTGACTCAACCCATCCAAGATTTCAGCAACAGAAAGATCTTCTCCTCTGCTACGTGCCGGCTCACAACAGCAGCATGAAGAATTCAACCCCTTGAGTAGGACGCATCATCCATGCGCCTCCATCAGCAGTCTCCACGTGGCGTCCCCACGTACCGGCGCATCCTACATATGCGCGCATGAGCAGCCAACCTGCCCAGCTATAAATAGAGAAATCATTTCCTTCTTCCACACACAGACCTACACATACGGACAATACAGAGAGATATTACCAGAGAGGCAGATACAGACACTCAACGTCTTCCTCCTCTCAGCAAGCTCCAGCACCCAGAGCAATCTACACCTTCAGAGAACCGATAACCGTCGTCAGCCCGTCAACGGAGTCAACGCATTACCACTCGCTCCATTGGCACTTAGGACCCAGATTAAACAAAAGTGTACTCCTAGGACTACATCTAAGTCCTATATTATAACACTGTTCTGTTTGTATTAAGATTTGCAATCAAACGATTTTAATGGCAAACATATGGCTTATCCCCGTGTGTATGAGGGATAAGATAACACAGTCAGTATACTATTTTGGATGTGGTCATACTCATTACACTACTCCTCCAGTACCCAACAGTCAATCAGTCAATGCTCTCAGAGAGAGTGTTTCGTATTGCATCGTGGTTTAAACTTGCAATAAAACGATTAATAAATAATTATAAACTACCACAAAATGTACTTGCCTTGGTTTATGACTGGATTCGATATTGGTTCCGGGATGATGCTAGTACAATCCTCGAAACCCTACAATTGAGAATTCCTGACTTAGCACCAATATTCAAACCATATCTAGGTGTGCTAGTTACAATCTCTAAAATTTGTCCTAGTCAATTTTTAGGTTATTTACAACTCTACTTAGAACGCTTATCGATGTGAGTTTCTAACTTACGAACAAAAGTCAATTTAACTTTTTATTAGAAAAATCATATTTTCCAATTTATTTGATAAAACTTTGTATTTTATTATATTATAAAAATAATATTTTTCTTTAAATAAGGAAAAACATGAAATTTGTTTAAATAATAAACTTGTAATTTTCCTAATTTATTTAATGTGAGAAAACAATATTAATTTTTCCTATAAAATAATTATTTTACTATTTTACGTGTTTACGTCAACCACACCAGAAAAGAGTAAAAATTATACTAACTTATTACAAAACCACAGAAAGTAATAAAAGCTGGGCTTATACCCTTACAGACCATTTTACATGAATTTAAATAAGAAGAAAACTTTGGTTAGTCTCTAAAATTTTTCCTACAATTTAATTACAAAACAAAATAAAATAATAATTTAAATTAAATTAATTTCGAGTCTCAGACTTTGGTCCAATCGTCAAAATAGCTAATGCCTCAACGTCCGGGTGAAACCGGTTTCGTTTACATTTTGCTAAGGGCCCATGGACCGATATGATCGTTGCCCAAAAATCCATTTTATAAAATATTTTCGAAAACTGATTTGAAATCCATTTATATAATTTCTATAAAAAATTGGACAGCACCTTCTCTATATTTGGGATAACCCAAAACTGAAAAAGTGTCAACGCCCAAAGTATTTTCAATACAAAAGTATTCCCAGCACTAAAATCCCATTTATCAAGCCTACGAATAATATCCAAAATCACATAACTTCCGAACCGTAATATTCGAAAAACCCGAAATACTCTCGAAACCCAAAGAAAAACCACAGAAACAAGCTAAAGAAATGTCACAGAAGCATTTCCGAAAACCTTCTCGGAAATTCCGAAACAATCACAGAACCAACAAACAATCCAAAATAAGCCACAAATTTAAATCGAGAAAAATCACAGAGCTATTCCGAAACTAACTCGAAAATTCCCGAGAAGCCGACAGAACGTTTCCGAAAGATTTCGGAAAGTCCGAAAATGTCCTGACTAAGAATTACCGATTTCCCGGGGAAATCGGGAACCAAATCTCATCATTGACTATGGAAAATGGCAACGAAAATATACCTGGGTTGCTCGGCTAGAGCTCTCAGGTGAAAATTAGGAAAATAGAAATCCACGCGAACCCGAAAAACTCCAAAAGCACACGAACAGTGCTGGAATATCACGAACACGGTCACGGGGAAAGGATCGAGACCCGCAAGGTTCTGCGGACAGCGGATCGAGTACAGGCGGCCGGATCGGTGCTCACGGGGTACTGCGAAATTGGAACAGCAGTGGCGGGGCCACTCGGGGTTCTCGTTTCCATTCCTGAATCCCCCATCAGTCGGTGGTAGAGGCATCTGAGGTCCCGACTGTAGGGGAAACTGCTGAGAAAATGGTGGTGGTGGAGGCAGAGGTACATTCCCTTCTGGTGGCATGGTAGTAGTCTGCCCAGCCTGGCTGCCTGAGGGTGCTGCGATCTCTGGGTACTCCGTCGTCGGTGTCGTAGTAGGCTGCGACTGTCCTGGTTGGTATGGTGTCGCTGGAGTCATGGGAGGATTCTGTCCCTCCGGAGTAGCCTCTTCACCAGATGTGAGGGCCAAGGCAGATGTGCGTCCGCTTCTTAAATGCATATTGTTGGCGTGAAGAAGATAAGTTGATATTAGGAAGATTTGATATGAAGTAAATCGAATAATCAAGAAAGTTTCGAAAAGATTGGAAGTCAAGAGATAGTAGTAGTTCTGGATGAGATATTCCTATTCCTATATGCAGGCTTGTTGGGCACAGTCATGTAACCCAACAATATTAACGTTGACCTGCATGGGCCACCACAAAAATATGTAACGCCCCAGTCCCAAAATACGTAGGACCAAGTACGTGAACATGCCAGCTGCACATATACGAAGAATACTCCAATATATGGAATCCTCAAATATGCACATAAGCTGTAAACAAAATAACCACAGGCCAGTAATATATAATCTAATCTCATCACAGCTCAACACAGAAGATAATAAAGTCCAAATAAATAAGTAAAAGTATCAAAAGATAGCCGGGTGAACATACTCACTCCAAACAGCTATAAAAAATAGTCTCACAAGATCGGAGTCCGACCTCCGCAAATAGAAAGAAATGAGATGCAAAAATATGTCCACTAATGTCTCAAATAAAGAATAGACTAGACATCAGTAAAGACTGCCTCGTCATCAATGTAGGATAGCTCCAACGCCGCTCCGTACTCCTGTGGAAAATCGTCTAAACCTGGAGAGATAACCAGGTCCTCAGAGGACATAGCAAGATACAAAAAAATACCATGCCATATAAACTGTGATAATATAATAAAGAAAAAGATATGCATACAATCGGGTTCCTGACCATTCTACTGTGAATGTGCAGTTGAGATACAATCCTTCGATGCATGAGCCCTGGCTGTAAATGGGATCGGCATAGTTCCTATAAAGGGCACCAGGGGCCTACGTCCATAACGCTCTGGAAGCGTCAGAGGGCACCATGTGCAAGGGGCTACGTCCATAACGCTCTGAGAAACGTCAGAGGGCGCCTGGAGCCTGCGTCTCCGGAGGAGCGCACAGGTAATCAGAGAAGTGCAAAGAAGCCCATACGTCAGGTATTGTTCTCCCCACCCAATGCCTAGTATCATCATCTCCATGACTGATATGAATCTCTAGTAACCGCCAAGTCTTCTAATATGCAATACTATTGGCAGTTACTCCTATCCGTCGCACGCTCCATACGTATCGGTGGCCAGCCGACTACGCAGGTACGTGTCCTACATGTGACTCACATCACGTGATACAACAAGTGTCAAGGCCGTATGAGATATACCAATACCTCAACATCAATGGGTGGTCACTAGACTAAGTCAATGCAAAAGAAATAAATAAGGCGAGGTAAACGACCGATAGAGTCGCTCGCACCCAAGTGTGACTTGCACGCACAGTTTAAATATCAAGAAACAAAATGCTGATAATAACAATTGAAAATAAGAAGTATAATAATCACAGAGTAAGGTGGCAAGATATCTTGCCTGATGGTGCAAAGTGGCAAGTCCAGGTAATCACAATGTCAGCTAAGAAACGTCACAATCTCTAAAAAAACTTCGGACGCTGAAACAAACATAAAAAATACACTTGGTGTAAAAGATATACCTAGAAAACGCCTGTCCAAAAGTCTAATTCTGGAATAGGGGCAAAATCTTAATTTCGGGTCAAAACGATGTCCGCCGTTGGACCCGCTTTGCACCGAAATGTGCCAAAGTCTATGGTCTCTAAAGTCATCAAACTACATGTCTACAGATTCAGTTTGAGGAGAGGAACTCAACGGTATGTCCAGTTTTGGATTCCGATGAGCCGGGTACAGAATCGTCCGTTTGAGTGGGTCGCGGGCCCGCCAAAAATGGGTTCCGATTCGACCTTCTCAGAATCGAACCAAACTTGGTACACAGGACCAAAATTTCGATTCGGACCTGTTGGCACAAGTTTTGTCTCGATTCGACGACTGTACACGAAGTTATGGACAAGTTTGCAAAACACCGATACGGGGGTATCTCGACGGATACGCGTTGATTTCGTCGCGCACACGCGACGAAACCGAGTTCCGTCAGTTCCCACACGTCCACAACGTCCATACGCATCTTTCGATGCACATAGCCCGCGATCACGTCGCCCGATTCGTCGGGGCACACGCCATATCGAACAAATTTCAGAAAATTAATATAATTAAACACAGGTTTTTCCTCAACTTCAACATCAATCTACTCTTTACACACAAATCGAAACGACGATCCAGAAGATGCGTTGCGATCTTGGTTATATTGTCTTTTACTATTTTCAAGTAGTTCCTACAGAACTTTACTGCACATCAAGAAAATTGGCCGACAAGTTGTCGTTTTAAAACAGTTTTTAGCGTTACAGAAAATAAATTTTTGTTCAACTTCGTCTCGATTTTTCGAGCAAGTCGATGGGTTGTTTTTGAAATCCACCTGGAGGATCTCGAAGAGGGTCAAGTCTACTTTCCAGAATATCTTACGGATCGAAAATCGGTGCTACGAGTAAAAAGTTACGTCGTAGGGAACTAGGGTACCTTGAGTAGGAGAACTGCTCCGTGGGTGACGCGGGGCTGACTTCCGATGCTCCGTTCGTCGCGCACAAAACTCCGTCGCTGGTGAAACGAATTCGCAGGCGAAGAGGGTATGATCAGCCTCAACTTTCGTTTTGGAAGATTAGGGTTTTTGAGGCTTGTGGAAAAAGTTATATATATTTCAAGTTGGTTCAAAAACCTAACACAAACACTATTACTAATAACCCCATTTGGGCCTTGCCCACGGGTTGCTATTGCTACGTGAGCATTGCTGCTGTGCATGGGATGGGGGGGGGCCCACTTAAGTGGGTGGGTGCTAACTATATATATTTATTTATTTATTTATTTATTTCCTTTTCCTTTTCCTTTTCCTTTTCTTTTTTCTTTTCCTTTCCTTTTTTTTTCCTTCACTATGGTCGGTCCCCACATGGGCCGACCACCACAGCATCTTTCCCTTTTTTTTCCCTTTTTACTCTCTCTCTCTCTCTCTCTCTCTCATCTCTCTCTCTCTATATATATATATATATATATATATATATATAAAATAAAATAAAAATAAAAAATATATATATATAAGGCATATAATCCCATAAATTACAATAAATTGTAATTAAGTATAAAAATCTTTACAATAATCATAGACTATATTTAGTAGCACTTTAAAATATCAAGCACACAAAATCACGCACATATTATATATATATATATATATATATATATATATATATATATATATATATATATATATATATATATATTTTGCACATATTATATTTTGCACATATTATATATATATATATATATATATATATATATATATATATATATATATATATATACCAACTAACTCTTTAATGCCAAATAATATATAAAAAGTAAATTTTAAATCACTAAAAATAATTAGAAAATCTTGGGGGTTTACAGTTAGAGAGGTCGGTAATCCAAGTACTAGAGTTAGTGATCAGTTGTATGAGAGTTGTGTTAGAGTGTCAGTTAGTATCTTTGAGTGTTCAGGAAACTTCGTTTCCTGTGACTGATGTAAAATTCCTTATAATTTAAAGGAATATTTAAATTATTTTTGGATTTTATTCAAAATTTAATTTTATCTTATTTTTATTATATAAAAGGACTATAGCCATGGTTGAGTTTGAATATGCAAGACGACTAGAAAGTATGACATGCCTAGCATAGTCGGGTACTTTAACTAGTATGCTAGCCATGTCAGGAATGCCATGGTCATATTATGATCTCTTGCATGTTAACCATTCAAATTATGGTACGAGTTATATTTTTATTTAATTAATTAGTTAAGAAAGCCTTTATGACTTTTTAGGAGACCCGGTTGCACAAAACCTTTCCAAACCTCTTCCAAGCCAAACCCAATCCTATGTAGGCATATTGGGCATTAATAAATATTAATAATTATATTTATTTGTATTTAATTCAGATTTTGTAGTGTAATTACATAGATAGAATTAAATAGTTCTATATTAGGAAACCCCTTTTTAAATCTTCAATCCAATCAACTTGCCAACTCACCAAACAACCAAATCATGCCAAGTGGACCCCCATCATGATAATTTCGGCCAAGCAACCCCCCCCCCATGGCTGAATGTATCAAATTAAATAGGATTTAAATCCTAGATTGCTTAAAATTTATTTAAGGATACGTTTAAATATACCAACTTATCCCAAATCTTAACCAAATCCAAATCTTTCTCTCCCTCACCTTTGGCCGACCAAAACCCCTCTCCCTCTCCATAATTTTGGCAGCAACAAACTCCTCATAGCCTCCATACATCATCTCCTCCATTGCACATCTCTCCATCCTTCACAAAAACTCATCTCCTCCACCATACATTCCCGAAATCCCTCAAAACAAACCCTAAAAACTCCATCTCCCCCATCCAATCCTCTATAGCCATTATCAACTCTTCCATACTCACCAATAGAGGATTAGCAAGCGAGAATAGCGGAAAAGATTGGAGCTTTGGTGAAGAGAAGTCATCATCACCCTTTCTAGCAAGGATCTTTGGTAAGAACCCTAATCTTTCTTCTAAAAACCTTTGCTAAAATTCTGTTGAAAATATGTTATTAATTCTATAGAAATCATATTTTGATAGCTTTTGTTAGTTATAATCATCCATAAAAAATTTATAAAATATAGACATAATATTCATGTGTCGGTAGGATCAAAATTAACCCCATTGTAAAGGAACTATGAGTTATTGGTGGCTATTTTCGAAACTGAATTTTATGTGTGTTCATATACATAAATTATAATTTTTAAGTATTTTTTCATAATTTTAGCAACTCAAATCTGGTCGAAAAAATTATAGGTCAAAACTAGCTAATTTCGGGTAACCCGCTGACCTAGAATGTCCCAAACTTGTAGTATAACTCAACCCTTGTACCTATGATATTATTCTATGAAATAAAGTAATTTATTGCTTTTTAAAATATATTTTTGGTTATTTTAGCAATTTTGAGTCATTCACTATGTTCCGGACGAGTTTCGGGTAGACTAGCTGACTTATTAATCAACTAGTCATAAATATCTTTAGAAATATTAATTCTAGAATTTCAGAGATAAATCTGTAGAAAATTAGTTTAAATTTTATTTTATGATTTTTATACAATTTTTAAGTATGTTATTGAAGTAGGGGCATAACCGACTAATTAAAAGTTTGAAACCCTAAAACTGTGTTTCGATGTCTCGTGGAACCTGTTTGTGATTGTATGGATCTAAATGGTTCTACGAGAGATTGAATATAATTTTAACACATTACTTTTACTATTTAAGTCGTGTCATAAGTTTCATAAGTAGTGACTTAATTTAGTTAATTAATTATCTAGGAGCGTCGGGTTCCGGAGGCATGGACGCGGGAGCGACGTTTCATATTTACAGCATAGAATCAGGCAAGATACCTTGCTTTATACTATTTACATTCAATCTGCATTTATTTATATATCAGTGTTCATTATTTCCAGTTATTACAGTTCTTGATTTACTACTGCTCAGTGATTATAGTTACTTTGTTACTATCCTTGATTGCATATGAACTTAGAGTTAGGAGACTACCGTTGTAGTGTATTGCATATGCCTCGACACAGTTGTACCACGAGGATGTGTGAGACGAGTAGCATGTAGAGGTCCTTGCATGTGGGCTGATCCCCCTTGTGTATACGTTAGGGCTAACTGCTAATAGAGGCGTGTTAGGAGACTTAGCAGTTAGTAGAGGTATACGAGACATGGATGTGACTCTGTTAGGCAATTGGGTGGGAAGAACAGTTCTTAACGTATGGTCCTTATGCACTTTCCTATTACTGATACTGCTGGCCTCTGACATTCGAGGAATGTTACGCTTTGAGGTCCCTGGTATCCTGATGGGACCATGCCTGAGTTACTGCTACTGAGCCAGATACCATGCGTTGGAGGTTTGTTCTTAACTGCATGAACACAGTAGTACGGTTAGATTACCTTATTGTTGTCTTGTCACTTATATTCTTTGTGGCATATTTTGTATTCGTATTTATGGCATGTTTTTTTATGTATCTTGTTACGTCCCTCTGAGGACCTGGTTATCTTTCCAGGTGTGTGCTTCTGTGATTGCAGGTGTTCTAGTCGAGGTCGTGATTCTTCTCTATTCATTCGGAGATGACGTGCCTTGGGTTTCTTTGCTCTCCCGTCAAATCATTTCCGTTTCTATGTATATTTTTCTTACTGTTGGTAGTGGATTTGTCTCCGCCCAACGTATTGTACAAAGACTTATTACAATTGATTATATGATATCTTTATTCTTCATTGTGGATGAGATTAGATTACTCTTGGTGTACTGTAGTTTGACTTATGTATTCATACGAGATTTCCATATATTGGAGTATGCTTCGGATGTATGCAGCTGGCATGGATACGTACCTAGTCCTAAGTATTTTGGGACTGGGGCGTTACATATTTTTGTGGTGGCCCATGCAGGTCAAGTTTGTCACATCGGTTATGCTACTGTACCGATGTGAACCTGCATATAGGATTAGGATTAGGAATCTAAACAAGCTGACTTCCTCCCTCAATTCCAAATCTCGAACTCTCGTCCGATTATCTTGATTTCCTTCTGCTTGATTCCTTTCACTGCAACTTATCTTTTCGTGTTGAATATGGAGGTAGGAGATAACTCTATGAGTATATGTGTTATATTCCTCAATTACTCGATTAGGACTTCATAAGTTGAGTAGTATGACTACAACCTCCCGTATCCTTTTAACCTAGTATTAAGTTTAACAGAGTGATAATGATATATACTAGTGTAGGAGATATGTTTACCTAGAATATATAGATTTCGTAGCCCATACCCATTGGTCAACTAAGGCCTGATACAAGAACCAGTAGGACGACTGTAAGCACACCGGATAGACTTAGATCCTTATGAAACTCGAACTATTTATTACTGCTTTCAACGTATTCTTCCATATATACTTTAAACTACCATAAATGACAACACTATTTATAGCCTAGTTTTGTAAGCTTATTCTTTGTCGAGCTTGTTCAGGAATATGTATACTGGGGACGCCCATAAGCATATTGTCTAATTAGATCAATGTATTATGGTCTGATCAACCATAGTGCACTTGGTTCGTTCTTCATATGATTATCCCACGTAGATTGAGATATAGAGGATCTAGGATCTCATCTGACGATGCATTGACAATTCTTCTTGAATTACACATTTCTTTGAATTACGTAATTGTATTCATGAATTACGTATTTTGTTCAGTATTATGGCATGTTTTTTTATGTATCTGTTACGTCCCTTGAGGACCTGGTTATCTTCCAGGTGTGTGCTTCTGTGATATTGCAGGTGTTCTAGTCGAGGTGCGATCTTCTTCTTATTCTCGGAGATGACGTGCCTTGGGTTTCTTTGCTACTCCCGTCAATCATTTCCGTTTCTAGTATATTTTTTCTTACTTGTGGTAGTGGATTTGTCTTCGCCCAACGTATTGTACAAGACTTATTACAATTGATTATATGATATCTTATTCTTCATTGTGGATGAGATTAGATTACTCTTGGTTTACTGCATTTTACAGCTTATGTATTCATACGAGGTTTCCATATATTGGAGTATGCTTCGGATGTATGCAGCTGGCATGATACGTACCTAGTCCTAAGTATTTTGGGACTGGGGCGTTACATATTTTTGGGTTGGCCATGTAGGTCAAGTTTGTCACATCGGTTATGCTACTGTACCGATGTGAACCTGCATATAGGATTAGGATATAGGAATCTCATCCACAAGCTTGGACTCCTCCCTCAATTCCAAATCTCGACTCTCATCTGCGACTGCATTGACAATTCCTCTTGAATTACACATTCGTCTTTGAATTAATGTATTCAATGAATCTTTCTTGAACTCTTTATTCTTTTATTTCACTGATTGGAAGACGAACACTCGTATTTGATAGATAAATACAGAGTACCCATGGCCATGGTAGTTATATGCACAAGTAGTAACCATCGGCCAAGCCATAACTACAACCTTGCCTAAAGTGCTCGTCCTTCCCTCGACCCTAATAGTAATATCGTGACCTTCTAGTCATTTGAGCTTGAAAGATGAGTAGATCTTACCCTTGGGTAAGCCACAAAATATGACACTATCTAATATCTAGGAATCATTTATTGTGAGTCTCCAAATATTCATCTTGATCTTGGCTTAACTAGCAACCCGTATGCCTTAACTCAAACCTACTTAACTAGGCCCACCAGTTTAGACAGAGGAATAGACCAAAACAAGACAAGCATTGCAAGGACTGTGGTAGACACCCATTCCAAGATTAGAGATTCAGCAATGTTACTCTAGGTACAAAATTCTATTATCAAAGAAGTGACATAATATTAGAACAACATTCACCAGCTTAGCCAAAATCTGTAGCATGACGCCCCGTCATTATGTTGTATTAGTAATCAACAAGTGATGCATGAGCACTACATTTAATACCTCTAGAACGCTTGTGACTATAGTCTGGCAGGTTTGACACAATAGAAATACGACTTAGTAGTTAGGGATCTTTCCCATGACGTGCTTTAGGGTTTGTTATTCCACCGATAGACTCTCGTATACCATGGACAAGCGGGTCATTCCATCTTATCGACTCAGGTACCACTGTACGCGATCATTTCTATTTATTAGGACTCGGGGTACAATCCTCGAAACTGATTCACAACTACCCTATCATGTTATCGATCACATCGTGACTTATTATTACCAAAGGTCAAGGTACGATGTCGCAACTCAAATATTCCTAACCTCATTATTCCTGAAACCATGTCCTAGTCTCTAGAGTGAATAGATTGTAAGCCATTCTTACTTTTAGGAATTTGGGGATCACCGATTGATTGAGGTAAATTGGTTCTCACTAGGATGGTAAATTAGTGACTCATGAACTCCCACTTTCTTTTTAGATCTTTTGGTGTCCCTTACCGTGACTTTGATATTTGAAGTGTAATACTAGCTGTTACCTTCCAACAAAATTTATATGCAAAACTTAAACGAGTCCACCTTCAAGTAGACATATCATGTCCCACACAACACATCTCCTTGGACTCTATTATTATGATACGACTTTCAGGTCAAAAGGGACTAGCGATAACCCTTACCATAACACCGATGTACTTTCGGACTGCAGTTAGAGATCCAACCTTGACTCAAATCTTTTGGCCCAATATATGGTTGTGATCTACTCGAAGCCCTCTACGCACATGCCACTAGTGTGCCACTCAATAGAGGCCTTGTGTGCTACTTAAACACAAAAGTCACGGAAGGCGCATCTCATGACTTACAGAACCTATTCTACCAACCCGACGGGAAATTTGCCCAACCACTTGAATTTGAACCTATTCTACATTACCCTAACCTAATAGGGATGGTTTAAAATTCCACAAAATTTTGTCCAGCCACTATAGATTAAAATCTAAAGTTCATGCAATCAAAGATTGAAGTCCAATTAGGGAACCTATTGAGACTCAGTTAAACCCATCATAGCCTATCGCCATATTGGGACTATAAAACCAAACTTGATGAATAGGCCCTCACTCCTATTATGTAGGCCCCACCTCTCGGCTCACTAATTCTCTTCCATAGATTTCGTAACTGCATCTCTTCGTAGCCTATGTTATGCATCTCTCGGTACCAACTTGCTTTCGGATATACTTGACCAAGACCTCTCATACAGTTTGACCAAACATAGTTAATATATGGGCCATATTAAATAGATAATACCTAGACTTCCTATAGAGTCTGTGACTATGATTGGAAATACCTCATACTTCTATACCTCCTTGAAATTTGACCTTCTTAGAAGCCCTATTACTGTGCTTTCCCCGATTAACCAACTTCTATAAGTTGGGTAGAACATTGAACTTATTATACTCTACCTCTCAGAATGGGATTACAATCGTGACTGTTCTTCCGTCTGTATGGAATTTATGAAAGATCTTTTATTTTGCATTTTATAACCCTTTGCTCGTGCGTTTAGATAACTACGGTAATAGATTGCAACCTAAATTCTTCAAGTCAATTAGAATCATTTTTGTTTAAATCAATAGCAAATTTTTTTTGAGGCAAATAGATCGCAAGCCTCTCTAAGGAACATAAGATTTTGGAATTAACAAGTGGATGGAAATGATTGGTTCCAATTAGACTAATAATTCAATGGTTCATAACGTCGACCCATATTCGTATCATGTGATACCCTCGACCGTGATTTTGATAATTGAAGCACAACGCTAGCCTTTTCCTTTCGACAAAGTTACACTCACGAACTAGACTAGTCATGCTACTCACATGACATACATGTCCCATAAACGAACTTTCCAGTGCTCCATTTAAAAATTACACCACGTGTATGACACATTGTTTCCTCAAAACAAACCATAGAGACCCAAATTCGACCTATTCGATTTCACCATGCAAATATCGACCCATTCCCTTAACTAAACTGAATACTCAAGATCTATGCAAGACGCACACCTATGACGTATGCCTTCCAACAAGCAAGCACATGCCTCCTACACAACACAAATATCAGCCTACACATATTAGTCGTTTTGACTTAGAGTTTTCAAAACACTTGCCTAATCATATTCTATAGCCTGGGTTCTTTAATTATCATCGATTCTCATCACTTGGCCATAAATTCTTCTTTCCTAAGTTTTCAAGCTCACTTCTTAGTTTCCCATGTTAGACGTAGAACGAATCCTTCTGAACCGACACACCTTAGTATATTCCAACAAGAGGTCACTACCAGCTTGTCAGAAGCATGACCCCTAGAGTGACAATGTTTGATTGTAGTAACTTTCTTATAGTTGTTATTGACCAAGAATTATGGTGTTATCGAGGCTCACTTAGAATCCAAGACTGCGGTCAGAAGTGTCCATTATTCTCGTGCCCCTCCCTAGAAATTGTCCTCCTCAAAGTCTTGTAATGACGACGATCTTTACGGTGGCCAACTTCTATAAGTTGGGTAGAGTCTGGAAGGAAGCATACCCCATCTTGTAGAATATGAGGTCAATTGGGATTCCTATGACAACCACCCCTCCATCCTTTCAAAAATTGAGCTAAGATTTGACGTACCTACTCTCCCTCCGTACAAAATCTCGCAATTCTTGATATTATGATTATTTTTAATTTCGAGGACGAAATTGTCATAAGTTGGGTAGGATGTAAAACCCTTATAATTTAAAGAATATTTAAATTATTTTTGGATTTTATTTAATTCTAATTTATTTTTATCTTATTTATTTATATAAAAGGACTATAGCCATGGTTGAGTTTGAATATGCAAGACGACTAGAAAGTATGGCATGCCTAGCATAGTCGGGTGCTTTAACTAGTATGCTAGCCATGTTAGGAATGCCATGGTCATATTGTATCTCTTGCATGTTAACCATTCAAATTATGGCACAAGTTATATTTTTATTTAATTAATTAGTTAAGAAAGCCTTTATGACTTTTTAGGAGACCCGGTTGCACAAAACCTTCCCAAACCTCTTCCAAGCCAAACCCAACCCTATGTAGGCATGTTGGGCATTAATAAATATTAATAATTATATTTATTTGTATTTAATTCAGATTTTGTAGTGTAATTACATAGATAGAATTAAATAGTTCTATATTAGGAAACCCCTTTTTAAATCCTCAATCCAATCAACTTGCCAACTCAACAACAAATCATGCCAAGTGGACCCCCACCATGATAATTTGGCCAAGCAACCCCCCATGGCCGAATGCATCAAATTAAATAGGATTTAAATCCTAGATTGCTTAAAATTTATTTAAGGATACGTTTAAATATACCAACTTATCCCAAATCTTAACCAAATCCAAATCTTTCTCTCCCTCACCTTTGGCCGACCAAAACCCCTCTCCCTCTCCATAATTTTGAGCAACAAACTCCCATAGCCTCCATACATCATCTCCTCCATTGCACATCTCTCCATCCTTCACAAAAACTCATCTCCTCCACCATACATCCCCGAAACCCCTCAAAACAAACCCTAAAAACTCCATCTCCCCATCCAATCCTCTATAGCCATTATCAACTCTCCCATACTCACCAAAGAGGATTAGCAAGCAGGATAGCGGAAAAGATTGGAGCTTTGGTGAAGAGAAGTCATCATCACCCTTTCTAGCAAGGATCTTTGGTAAGAACCCTAATCTTTTCTTCTAAAAACCTTTGCTAAAATTTGTAGAAAATATGTTATTAATTCTAAAATCATATTTTGATGGCTTTTGTTAGGTATAATCATCCATAAAGATTTCATAAAATATAGGCATAATATTCATGTGTCGGTAGGATCAAAATTAACCCCATTGTAAAGGAACTATGAGTTATTGGTGGCTATTTTTGAAACTGAATTTTATGTGTGTTCATATACATAAATTAGGATTTTTTAAGTATTTTTCCACAATTTTAGCAACTCAAATCTGGTCGAAAAATTGTAGGTCAAAACTAGCTAATTTCGGGTAACCGGCTGACCTAGAATGTCCCAAACTTGTAGTATAACTCAACCCTTGTACCTATGATATTATTCTATGAAATAAAGTATTTTGCTGTTTAAAATATTTTTGGTTATTTTAGCAATTTTGAGTCATTAACTATGTTCCGGACGAGTTTCGGGTAGACTAGCTGACTTATAATCAACTAGTCATAAATGTCTTTAGAAATATTAATTCTGAATTTCAGAGATAAATCTGTAGAAAATTAGTTTAAATATTATTTTATGATTTTTATAATTTTTAAGTATGTTATTGAAGTAGGGGCATAACCGACTAATTAAAAGTTAGAAACCCTAAAACTGTGTTTCGATGTCTCGTGGAACCTGTGTGTGATTGTATGGATCTAAATGGTTCCACGAGAGATTGAATATAATTTTAACACATTACTTTGACTATTTAAGTCGTGTCGTAAGTTTCATAAGTAGTGACTTAATTTAGTTAATTAATTATCTAGGAGCGTCGGGTTCCGGAGGCGTGGACGCGGGAGCGACGTTTCATATTTACAGCACAGAATCAGGCAAGATACCTTGCCATTATACTGTTTACATTCAGTCTGCATTTATTTACATATCACTGTTCATTATTTCCAGTTATTACAGTTCTTGATTTACTACATGCTCAGTGATTATTAGTTACTTTGTTACTATCCTTTGATTGCATATGAACTTAGAGTTAGGGGACTACCGTTTGTAGTGTATTGCATATGCCTCGACACAGTTGTACCACGAGGATGTGTGAGACGAGTAGCATGTAGAGGTCCTTGCGTGTGGGCTGATCCCCCTGTGCATGCGTTAGGGCTAACTGCTAATAGAGGCATGTTAGGAGACTTAGCAGTTAGTAGGGTGACTCTGTTAGGCATTGGATGGGGAAGAACAGTTCCTTAACGTATGGGTCCTTATGCACTTTCCTATTACTGATACTGCTGGCCTCTGACATTCGAGAATGTTACGCTTTGAGGTCCCTGGTATCCTGATGGGACCATGCCTGAGTTACTGCTACTGAGCCAGATACCCATGCGTTGGAGGTTTGTTCTTAACTGCATGAACACAGTAGTACGGTTAGATTACCTTATTGTTGTCTTGTCACTTATATTCTTTGTGGCATATTTTGTATTCAGTATTTATGCATATTTTTATGTATCTTGTTACGTCCCTCTGAGGACCTGGTTATCTTTCCAGGTGTGTGCTTCTGTGATATTGCAGGTGTTCTAGTCGAGGTCGCGATCTTCTCTATTCATTGGAGATGACGTGCCTTGGATCTTTCTTGCTACTGTCAAATCATTTCCGTTTCTATGTATATTTTTTCTTACTTGTTGGTAGTGGATTTGTCTCCGCCCAACGTATTGTACAAAGACTTATTACATTGATTATATGATATCTTTATTCTTCATTTGTGGATGAGATTAGATTACTCTTGGTTTACTGCATTTTACAGCTTATGTATTCATACGAGGTTTCCATATATTGGAGTATGCTTCGGATGTATGCAGCTGGCATGGATACGTACCTAGTCCTAAGTATTTTGGGACTGGGGCGTTACAACTGATCAGTGAGGGTGAAAAACGTATGAACCATAGTGAATGTATCAGTGTTTAGGTGAGTTAACTATTTTGAGTTATTGGGGACAGTGGGCTTACTGTCAAGTGTCAGTGAGTGTCCCTGTATCAGTAGGTTAGAGAAGTGTCTTAGTGTGTTTAGAGGGAACCAAGTGTTCAGTTGAAAGGAGGTACTCCCTACTGCAGATAAGGTTTAGGTAAGGGCCTTTAGGCTGTTGCATTTATGCAAGGGTAACGAGGACTTGGCCAATGGCCTGTGTTCGAGTGAGAGGGCATGGTCCTTGAGCCTTGGGTGTACTGCAGGTGGCTTGGCCACCACTACAGGAATTGGGGACAGGGGATTCACCCTTGTTGATCCACCCAGTGGCGCAAGTAAGTGTGGTTGACCTACAGTAGGCAGGCAGCACCTTGTCTAACCTCGTGGCAGGGCCTCTTGGTCAGGTCCTATTAGGACCAGAAAGGGTGTTGTAGGCAGTGCAAGCACTGCACTGCAACGAAGGCGATTTGGCCCTCTAGTGGCAGGCTACATTTGCATTACAGCATAGGTTGCTTAGTAGTAGCAGCAGAAGTTGCACTAGCAGCACTTGGCCATGGCTTGGGTTTGCCTAGAATGTGTTGGCCACTGGGTTTATATTTGTATGAGTGCTCTTGAGAGCTTTTGGTTTTGGCCAATTTGGCCTGTAGCAGAGCAGTAGCCAATTGGCCGCTGTTCATATCATGGTGTGGTGTGTGTGTGAGAGGTTGGGAGCTAATGTAGGTAATAAGACATACCTACAGTTAGAGAGGGCTATATATATATATATATATATATATATAGATATATATATATATATATATATTATATATATATATATACTCCCCCCATCACCGCCAGCCCTCGCGACAGCCGGCCTATCCCCCCCCCACGCGACAGCCGGCCCACCCCCCACCCGAAACCCTATCCCTGCCCCGAAACCCTAAACCCTACCCTGCCCCCCGCCCTCAACAACCCCCCCCCGCTCCCACTCCCTCCCCCCACCCCGCCGGCCCGAGCGACAGCTGACCCACCCCCCCACCAACCCGAAACCCTAAACAGAGAGAGAGAGAGAGCATACCTGAGAGAGCGATATCCCGTCGGAGAGAGCTTCGCCGAAAATGGGGTTCCCGCTAGGTCGTCGGAGAGAGAGAGAGGAGGAGGAAGAGAGAGAGTTTTTTGAGGGGAATGAAAAATTCCCCTTCCTCCCCCCCCCCCCCCGTCGGTTCAATTTAAGTTAGGTTACAGTATTTAGCGACGGATTACCGACGGATATATCCGTCGGTAGATAGTCACTAAATACCTACTAGATTACCGACGAAACGTCCATCGCCACATAGACGCTAATTTAGCGCGCCATTTATTTCAGATTTTGCCGCCAAAAATTGCGACATATTAGCAACGGACATGAATCCGTTGCTAAATCTTCATCAAGTGAGCGAGGAGGTGCGACTGATTTTGACGCAAAAAAACTAAAAAAAATATCCATTGCTTTCTGACGGTAGCAAGTCACAAGGTAGTCGCGAGGCCGTCGCTAGGGCCGACGGATACTATCCGTCGCTAATCTTCCGTCGCCAAATTGCTGTATTTTAGTAGTGTACAGGTCATCCCTCCTCCGTACACCGGTCGCTGGATACATTCCTGCGACAGAACTATGGTGGGCCCTGGATCAACTGGAGGGATGTCCCGGCCGACAGGAAGGCCTTCTGGTTTGAGCATTTTCGGTACGTAAAGTTTATTTTCTTTTAACATTTAGTATGTTATGTTATAACTTATGTACTTCTATAATTTTTTCAGCGTACTTACTTCTTCCCTCCCCACCGCGCCGTTGCTGTCGAGGCTATTTTCCAGCGTCGCCAGTAAGCTCATTAGGGACGCGATCCTCGACCAAAAGGATCGCGATCGCCGGGGAGAGCCTATTCAGGGTTGGATCTCTGCCGTCGACTTGGCGGTAATGAAGAGGAGATTTGAGGAGGAAGCCTACAAGGGAAGTCTGCGAAGTCTAAAAGAGCGCGACAGGCGGGGTCGCAGTGGTGTGGTGGATCACGGTCCATCATAGATTTTTTTACCCATACGGTATGTATCTCGCCGTATACCCATAATTAATACTTTATAGTAATATATCTCTTTCAACTTAACTGACAAATTATAATAATTTCGTAACAGGTTGAATCGGAAGAAGACCCGAATATGATGATCTTGTTCCTCGCCATGCACACGAAGGGGGAGCGGTTCGTAGACGACAAGGCCCGGGACACCTACGTAAGTTTTACTTAATGCTAGTTCATTAATATTTTTTAGTTACGTAGAAAATTCATATAGATGTTATTTCTAGGCCGAGTTTTAGAAGTTTTACTTAATGCTAGTGCATTAGTATTAATTTTTAGCGACCACGTGAGAATTCATATAGATGTTATTTCTAGGCCGAGTTTTTGAGGCTTAGGGAGGCCGGGCCGACACGGTCAGAGGGAGCTGGTGCTAGCACTTTCCAGCAGTTCCCGTCCGTCGCAGCTCAGTCAGATGACGAGCTATGGATGAGGGTCGTTGGTGGCATGCATAGGGATACGTACTATGGTACGGACTCCTATGGTGCCTTTATTGCGTCACAGGCCTCTGCGACCACCACTAGTGTGCCCGACCCCGTACAGACTGAGGAGTCGCTCCGCCACCAGCAGAGTGTCGATGCGCAGATCGCAGCTCTGCGTGACGAGATGCTGCAGATGATGGGGTCGCCGCATACAGATGATTCTGCGCTCATCTCACGCTTTGAGAGGCTGGAGGAGACTACGGAGGCGCTGCGGCAGATGACCCGCGCTACGCAGGAGGCTACATAGCGGTTGGTCGCGCAGATGCAGCATTTCTAGGAGATGGCGGACGAGAGACCGTCTGCTGGTACGTCGAGAGCATCGTATACATCCGGCGGTGCACGGGAGGACATGCTCGTTCACCTGTTGTCACCGGAGGAGTATCAGACGATCCTGATGTTGCGACGACAGTCATCTGGTGGCGCTCCTCCTCCAGCACCGGGTCCAGCTCCAGCTCCAGGCGATCAGTAGTTTTGTTTTTGTATTTTTGGACTGTACTATATTTTTGACTTTGTATGTATTTGGGGATATTCAGTTTTTTCGTTGAGGATATTGAGTTTGTACGTATTTGCGGATATTGATTAGGTTTGTTCAGGATATTATATTGACATTGTTCGTTGCGGATAGTTTTTTTTATTTTTTGTATTCTATTCTGGAATGTATTGTGCGTGCCGGTGTTGAGGGTTCCACTGAGGGGGTCGGCGAACCCAGGATCTGGGATTCTGTATTTTGTATTTTGTATTCTGTTTTTGGCTCAGGCTCAGCTCCATTTGCATTCTGGAACCTTTTTTATATATTTTTAACTTAGCGACGTTTTTAGCGACGTTCATATTCGTCGCTAAATTTTAGTGACGTTAATAAATGTCGCTAAAAGCGTCGCTAAATGCTGACGTGGCAACACGTGGCACCAAATCTGATGTCAGCTCGTCGTCGCTAAAACGTCGTAAAAATGTCGCTAAACGGCGACCACACGATAACATCGCCTTATACGTCGTTAATTAGCGTCAACGAACAAACATCGCAAATAACGTCGCTAATTAGCGACGTTTTGGAACGTCGCTAATATGACAAATTTTTGTAGTGGGAGCACGGGGCAGCGGGTCGGGGGCGCAGGGCGACGGGGTCGAAGGTGTCGCATTGGGCGGAGGGGTCGCAAGCTGGGGCACAGTGTTCGGGGGACGCGGGAGCGAGCGTGGAGGCGCTCGCGGAGGGGTAAGGGCAACCGAAGGGGAGTGCTTCCGGGGGGGGATGCTGTGGGTTAGGAAGGGAGGGGTAGTTTTATCTTTTTTTAAAAAAATTGGTATCATCATAAAAGTTAGTATATAGTTCAGGGTATTAATTTAGCACCTATCAAAGTTAAAGATATCAAGTTGAACATTTTGGATAGCTGAGGGTATTAAGTTGTAATTTAATCATTTTTTAAACAAAATTAAGTTGGTTGATTATGTTTTTTGGAACTATTTTAGTCTTATGGAATAAGTCGAGGGAATCTGGTAAGTTTCAGATGATCATGGTTAAAAACTAGTTTATCCTCAAAACTCCAATAACCAAAATATCATTTTCTCGGTTTATCTCCTTCCTCAGACAAGGTTGACAAGGTTGTGATCGATTGCTGGATTTGCCACTGGGTACATGATGTCGCGGGTTATTGAATTTGTTCTAGCTTGAAAGTAGATTGTTATTATTCCAGTTGTACGGTTAGGGAGGACAAAATATATTCTTGATTGCATGTATATTTTCCAAGATAATCAATAGTTACAACTCCATTCCGGGGGAAAGTACGTGCGTTGGAGCCTGCACGCTGTCAATGCCTATATAGAAATGGATAGAAATAGAGAACCAATGGAGAGTGTATTTGTGTGTGCAATTTCTATATAGAAACTCTACCAAGTAGGATAAAAATTTCTTTAAAATACAATTACAAGTAGGAGAAACTCAATATTAGAAATTTTCATTGGAGATGCCTAATTGAGTTTCTATCTTACTTGTCATTGTACTTCAAGGAAATTTATATCCTAGTTGGCAGAGTTTCTATATAGAAATTGCGCACACACACACATAAAATACACTCTAACGGTTCTCCATTCTATCCTACATGACAAGTAAAAAATTAATTTAATGACGCATGGTACAATATTAATTGGTATGAGAGATAAAGAACTTCTACGATAGTTTCTATACGTAAAAACCCTCCTTCCTATATCGCTGCCATATATGATAGAAAATTGAATAGAAATCATGATTGAGAGAAGTTTTTTCCTAAATGATTTTTTTTTTACCATACGAATAGGGGATATAGAAACCCCCATTGAAGATGGCCTTAGGTACATTCCATTTAGTATTTGAATTTGATTGTACAAAACGAAATATATTTTTTATTTCTTTAGTCCCATATGGATTAGAAAATACAAAGTTAGAGACTATATAAGTGAAACTTCACTTTGATAGTTCAAATAAAGTGGTGTTACGTCTAGGTTTGCTTGTAGGTGTTCATTGACATGTGTGCGCACAACGTTATTTTTTTAACTAATCTTCGAATACATTGGATTGATCGATTAATGTTCAAATTCATTGTGCTTTTGGATTGTGCTCCAACTGTTCATTCGAGATTCATTCCCTCTCAAATTCGTTCGGACTCTTTGAAAAGATGTAGAAGTTTCTATAAATATCTAAGTAAACCCAAGCCTCAAGCATCAACCAAAATATATATCAGACACGCTTGTTGGCACGCACTTTTGCTCGCACAGTGCACGCAGGTGGCGGTCCGACCAGCGGCAGGCCGGCCGGACACGGAGCAGGAGAGGAGGTGAGGGGTGGGTAGAAGGGGCGGCGACCCGGGCGGATGGGGCCGGGGCAGCAGGCCACATGAGGAGGGAGGGAGAGGAGAGGACCACCGTTCGAGCACGACGTCGCCGACCGGACGCGGAGCAAGAGGGGTGAGGGGGGGGTGGTGAGGGGGGGTGGAAGGGGCGGGGCCCGGGCGGACGGTGCCGAGCAACTGGCCGCTGGTTGAGGGAGGGAGAGGAGAGGCCGCCGCTCACTGCCGTGTGCGAGCACAGACGCGTGCATAAGCGCGAGCCAAAGGCCTTTTGAATATATATCAGCACAACCATAATCTATTACTCAACAGTTTCTAGAAGAAAAGATTCAATGTCTCCTTATTTTGCTCAAGACTTATGTTGAATCCTGGAAAAAAAAAAGTATATGCTTGAATTCGACATCTTAACGGAGACGAATAATTTTCTAAAAAAGTGTGCGTCTCAAAATCATTTTCGTTTTATCTCTATTATCTCTCACACATTCAAAGGAGGCAATTTCTATTGTTAGAGCATCATTAGTAAGGCCCATCCCATTTTCTAGATTCTAGATTTAGAATGTAGGAGCTCATTTTGTAGAATAATAACTCTTATCCCTATTCTCAATTTCTACAATTTCGGTCCCAACCCATCCATGGGTGCTAAGGGTTGGACCTCCCAATTTCTAGATTCTAGATTGTAGAAACTCGTTTTGTAGAATAGTAAGTTCCAATTTGGAGCCCAACTTTCTAGATTCTAAACTTTATATTATTTTTTTCCTACATTGATTTTTGACCACACAATTTTTGGGACGGAGCTTGTTCTCAAAAAAATTTTTTTGGGACCGGAGCTCATTTTATCATTTTCTACTATTTTCATACAAACCCAACCCATTCTACATTTACCTTTTTTTTGAAATTTTGGACTCCAAATTGCATTGGAGAGTCCCAACTACTAATGATGCTCTTAGGGACACTTGGAAAGTTGGCCAGGTTACAGGTATGACTACTTGTCCCAATTGTCGATACATTCCTCTTTATACGGAGGACTCGTCGTATATTCAAGGTAAAAAACCAACAACAACAATGAAGTGGATATCTTAATCTTTACTATGAACAAATTGGTGCAAGTTACAATATCAGGATTGACTTTGCTTGTGACTTGTGAGTCAGTGGGGCAGCAAAATTGTTACAGAATCGAGACAATTGAGAACCAGTGCCGGCCATTGATAAGTCAGACAAGTTTAGGCTTAGACAATTCTCCTTTACTAGAACAACCCTCCAGGTAGGGCTGCAAACGAGCCAAGCCGAACCAAGCTTTGGTAAGCTTGAGCTTGGCTTGACTAGAATTAATCGAGCTCAAGCTCGAGCTTGATAAATTTTTTATTTTAGAGCTTGAGCTTGGCTCAAGCTTGTTTATATTAAGCTTGAGCTTGGCTTGGTTTGAGCGAGCTTGGCTTGATAAGAAAGCTCGATTCAAGCTTGATAAACAAGCTCGATAAGCTCAAAATCAAGCTTGTTAAGCTTGATTTAAAGCTCGTTCAACTTTATTTCAAACTCATTAAACTTGATTTCAAGCTTAACGAGCTCGATTTCAATTTAGTTAGGTTTGAATTCAAGTACTTGTAATATTAACAATTTAATTATAAACTTTTAATTAAAAAGTTCCTTAATATCATTATTAAAGACATATAAATATAATGCAAAATATATAAAATTAGAATTCAATAAAGAACAAATGAGCTTCTAAACAAGCTCCTAAACGAGCTTCTAAACGAGCCAGCTCGCAAGCTATAAACGAGCCAGCTCACGAGCTCAAACGAGCCGAGTACTTCTAAGCTTGAGCTTGGCTTGTTTATTAAACGAGCTCAAAAATGAAGCTTGAGCTCAGCTTGTTTAGTAAACGAACCGAGCTCAAACGAGCTTTTATCGAGCCGAGCTTCGAGCAGCTCGCGAACGGCTTGGCTCATTTGCAGCCCTACCTCTAGGTTCAGTATAATTCCATCAAAGATCAGGGTCACGATGATCACCAGAAACAGCTGACAATAAAGATAAACGGACAACTAAAATTAGTTTCAGGATAGAGCAACCCAACTCTTCCGGCCGACACTGTTGAGAACAGAAATGGACAATTATATTTGGATCCAAAAAGTCCGGGATCCTGTCCGGGAATGAGGAGATTGTCATCCCCCAAAGATACAGTCTCTCTCTATGATGTTTGAATTTGACAAAGCTCCCCAAAGGGGACAAGCTTTGATCACTACCGACGCTCCTTTCTCTTTCAGTGGAGAAATGATGATCACGATGCTTCACAAAGAAACACGAGAGTCTACTTTCAAACCTCCTTTTGCGACTTGGTAGAAATTAATTTGTTGGTTGAACTTTACTCGATTGGATCCACAATCAGATTTTTTTCCCCAGTGAGATTGGTCGTCGTTCCTCCCACCATCCTTGTTGCTGTCTATACGGACAAGTGGAACTTTTTAGGCAACATTCTGGTTTATGGAATATATTCGACGCTGAAAAAGAAAAGCTATTTATCTTCTGTGTTTGGATGTCAAAAAAAAAAAAATATTTCTCACCCACCTCAAGAATTCAATTTTTTTAAAATATTTTACATTTATTACGAAAATTTAGGACTAAATTATCTCTGCTTAAAGATATTCTCATGCCCACTAAGAGAGCAAGAATTGATTTCCTTACCGGCCTTTCCAAACATGACCATGGAAAAGGAAATAATCGATTTTCTTTCCTTTCTGTGAACCAAACAAGTCCTTGAAAAAGAAAAGGACAGAAGAAAATGAAGTTTTTTCCACAAAAATTTAAGATAGGAGCTTTGATAATCTTTTGGAGCTAGAAATGGAGTTTTTGTAGAACTTCAACCACACTACAGTATACTTATTTGGAGTGAGGCGACCTAATTCTACCGAACTCCAGTTTTTTTTTTTTTGGTTTGTGTTTGATGGAAAAATGACTAAAATGTTCTTTTCCCTGCATACTTATTGAGCAGCTTACCAACTGGTCTAAAGAACCTCTTGATGGCTTAGAGTCTTCAGTTCAGACTACTGAGAGATGTTGGTTGTTAGGGGTCATCCCTAAAAGCAACCTCCCATTACTTTGACACGGTGACGCGACTCGAATCTGATGTGCTACCAGTCGTACCCGCGACACGCGTCGCACCGATATTGGTGTCCGATCGGGGTGCCAGCCAGCCCTAACTCAAATCAAATGGCCAGGGAATCGATGGAGAAAGAAAGGGAACGCTAGCTAATTAGTGGGATTAGGGGATGATTTTCCCCTCTTTAATCATGAGTGTTATACCTAAATGCACATGCAGTGTCTGTGTTAAGGATTTCAGTAGGACCATAGACCACTAACACTTGCATTGGGAGTCGATGTATCAATCATCATCCAAGGAAATTCAAGTCTAGAAGAACATCATTACCAACTTGGGTCGTCGGGTCATGGTAAGCCAGATGAGACTTTGAACTTGGACAATCCCCTCTGTCTGGGACAACCTCAGGCTCAGTATGATCCCGCAGATCATGTCGAGATCACAGATAATCCTTCGGAATCGACTCACAATAAAAATCAGGGGACAACCGAAACTAGTTCTGGATATGACAACTCAGCTCCGTGGGCCGGCCCTGTAAAAATAGTGCTACCAACTGCGAATCTAAGGATAAGTTTCTTTTCTACAACTTGACAGTGCAGCCTCTTAACATTGTTTCCTTTCCAGATTTCTACAAAATCTCCTTGGGGTTCACAATGATGTAACCTAGCAATATAGATGGATATCTGTGGCCATTGTGTGTCGACCGACCAGTTCATCATCCGAAGGAAAAGCTCCCTAAACTTGGAGCAGCAATAAGCACTTTCGTAAAGACTAGTGCGAGGGATCTCAACGCACCTTTTTCTCTGATCGTAACCCAACTGATACGTCATGAAAGGTTGTCAACAAGTTCATGTCAGTGCAAATAATAGGTGGGTTGTTAACACCGATATTATCAGATACAACAGTGCTATGGTCCGCGAGTTTGGACCACAGTCCTGATCTGCGAAACACGTGTCGCACAGAGGGGACTAGTTGGGAGGGTGACACGTCGCGTACGGTCACCCTCCGCGGACCAAAAGAGATTTCTGTATCATATATGCTACTGAGATAACGTCCATATATATATATATATATATAGATATATATATATATATATATAGAGAGAGAGAGAGAGAGGGGAAGGATAGGCATTTCCGCACTTTTTGCATCCCCAAGCATCCCTCCTACTCACACCGTTGGATGGTTTTTAAGTCATCTAATCTTAACCATTGATTATATATATATATAATATATATATATATATATATATATTGTGCAAATGACCTCTAGTCTAGTGGTTAAGAGAGATGCATGCGGCCCAAGTGGTCGGAGTTCGAGGGCGAAGTTCGTCACAATTATCCATTGACCCTTATAAGTATAAACTCCTATATATTAAACATGAATTTATATGAACCTGCAATTCCCATGATGGATGGCCATGAATATGAATTCTGATACGAAGAAAGAAGAATCAATCAAGGATCAAATTAAGCCTCATTGTCCTTAAGCCTGATTTTGAGCAGAGGAACAGACCGTGTCGGATATTCGACTCTCGACACCTAACCGGCAGGGCCGGCCACAAAGTTAGATTGTCCTATCCAGAGAGCTAGTTTTGGTTGTCCTTGATCCTTATTGTACACCGATTCTGAACGGTAACCCGGATTCTCGACCTTTTGGGGGACTATGATGAGCCTGGGAGTTGCCCCAAGCAGAGAGAAGAGGAGGGGTTGTCCAAACTCGAAGTCTTGTCTGATTTACCTCTGGGCCGGCTCTGCTAACCGGACATTGTGCTTCCACAGAGACAGATCTCGAAGAACACTTGTGAGGGATGAGAGAGGATGAGTTAATGGTTCGTACAGTACCAGTGGCACCCAGTGTAATAAAACTTACTTAGGTTGTACTGAGGGAGAAGGTGGATGAAGCAAGCAAGGGTCAATCGATCGACCAAATTGACCTAGAGAGCGATGGAAACTTATGTGTTTGTCTCTAGATAAGTAGAGGCCTCTTTATCCCGTCTTTCCATCCTAGCTAGCTGTCATGGCCATTGATGATGTTTTTTTCTTTCTTCTGAGTGTTCCATTACTCTGGTAGATGAAATAGTTGGTTTAACTATTCCGAAAAGAAGAAGAGAAAGATCGATGTCATGTTAGTCCAATCTGGATGAGTTAATTAGTTGTACTTCCTATAGTTTGTACGTATTTTGGTAATTGTTTCCGTTATTTTAAAAACAAATAATAACCTTTCTGGTATATAGAGTTAATTAGTTGTACCTTCCTGGTGCAAGAAGAAAGTGAGTGAAAATTAAGCACCCAGGAGGATGTTCTTTTTTTTAAAACAACGAAAACAGTTACCAAAATACGTACAATCGGAGGATATTTTAAATAACCCATCTGGGATAGGGAGGTTACATTATTACTCGGTTAAAAAATATAACGTACGGCACCAAATTATAACAACCAAGAAGGTGAAGATTATAATATGCTGGAAAGAGAAGGCTATAAAAGATTTTACAACACAGTTGTTACAACAAAAATTAGAAGAACAAAAATAACATGACAAAAATTCTTGTCGGATTGATCAAAATTACTGTTGTTCAAAAAAAAAATCTATCATTTTTGTTGATATGCTCTCAAGAACCAGTAGGTTCACTGATATAACTTTTGGAATACTCACAGTCACATCGGGAAAGGGGGGGGGGGGGGGGGGGGGGGGGGGGGGGACGACACTTGACTTCGGACAACATTCATGGCTTTAGAACGTTGTTGCTAACTATTTCTCGTATCATATGTATTCAAGTCTAACTCCAGAAGAGAGAGAGAGAGAAAATAGAATATAAAGGAGAGCCAACCCCTTGCAGCCACCACTAGTCATAATAGACAATTAATTTGAAAAGTAACTTTGCATAAGTGAGTGGTTACAATAGTAACCTCCACTAAGTGGATAGTTACAGAAACTAAAATCCCTGCATTGAAGTACGACAACGGCCATGTTGGAGCACGGTCCCGCTGGAGCATATCCACGCTGGAACATAGTCTTGGGGAGAACAACTCGTGGGAGCATAGCCCTGCTGAAACCTAGGTTCCTAGGGAGCTGATCGACTCCCCGCTTGAACCTAGGTCCGGCGGGAGCTAACTCCCACGGGACCGCAGCCCGCAAAACCATGTAATGAATCCACGCGGAATCGTAGCCCCACACAACCCATGCGATCCACGCACCCGTGCACTTGCGCAACCGACGCGCTCCACGCACCTCGCACAACCCCTGTGCGACCCACTCGACCCGCTACACCACACACGACCCGTTGAACCCCAGCGGGAGTGAGCACAGAACGACACAATGACGTGCAAAGCGTCATCTCGCGTCCGATACGTACGCCTGCCACTTTGCACATTTCGACCACGTCTAGCTCCAAAATTTTTTTTCAAGAAACAAATGTTTTTTAGAGGATTTGAACCTTGTCTTCTAATAAAATTTCACACCACACCAACCAGATATGCGACCACACCTTATATTCACAATGGATAATTTATATATAAAAATACACACTTAAGATTTAACAAATAGGTGTAGCTGTGACGAACTATGAGTGGTGCAGAATTCATCAGACTAGGCTACACCAAACCACTACCACAGGACTTTGATCAGAGGTAGATAAAGAGTTTGAATGATGTTGTTGAGTACATTAATGGTGTGTTCTATTTAGGAACATATCAAACCTAGACAAACAGTATAGTGCTAAATGCTCCATGGGCCTGCCTAATCTTCGGATTTGTACTTCCAGTTGGGCCCCTTCGGCCACATGGCCTGTTCGGATCGGAACGGAACACAGTTCGTTAAACAGTGGCTAACATAATCTCCTGCGACATGCCGCTGTCACCTTCCAATTCGTTCCACTCTACCTAGCACAATATCCGTAGCTACGGATGGCATCTCGCCTATAGGAGTTTTTTTGGCACGTACCATGCGCTGTCCATGACAAAAATTAAAAATAGTACCCCCTCCGAGATATATATATACTAGTAGATAACCTGTGCCATGGCACGGGCACGAATCCGGCTTCTCGGCGTAGGCGTGCAGGCACAGGCCAGCGCAGGGAGTTCCGGACGGAGACGCGGCCCCGAACTCGGCCTTCTCGACGTAGGCCTGCAGGCACCGGGCCAGCGCCAGGGACCGAGCCCGGCGGGCGGCGGACACGGCAAAGACCACTGTGGCGGCGTTCGGGACGGCGTGGGGCCTCATGGAGGCGAAGACGCGCAGGGCCGTCGCGGGGCGTCCGAGGGCGGCGAGGCCGAGACGACGGCGGTCCAGGAGACCGTCCTGTGCGGCATTCCGTCGAACACCCGTAGGGCGTGGTCGGTGGAGCCGCGTCGGGAGTAAGCCGTGAGCAGGACGGTCTGTACGAAGGAGTCGGGCCGGACTCTGAGGAGGAAGGCGTGTGCGTGGGGCGACTGGTGGCGGCTGTAGCGGCGGTTAGTGTGAGCAAGGAAGAGAAGGTGTGAGAGTCGAGAGGGACGCGACGGCGGAGCATTTGGGAGTAGAGGGAGTGGGTCGGCGGGATGGCGAGATGGCGATGGCGGTGTTGAAGGAGAAGAGATTGGGGTTGGTCATGGCGGAGAAGATGGAGGCAGCGGAGGAAGGGTCGGCGTCGGCGGTGCGGTGGAGGAGGCTGCTTGCGACGAAGGGGTTGCGGAAGGGCCGGCGACGACGGCGTGGGCGAAAATGGAGCGGAGGCGGCGGAGAGAGGGACGGTGCAAGAGGAGCTGGAGACGGGGGTGCCGTGGAACAACCGGTTGCTCCGCACCCAACATGGGACCTCCTCATCTCTTATAGAAATAGGGGCAATTTAGTCCTTTCTCATCGTTGAACCAAAGCACATGGGTCGGACCAAAAATTCACTGTGCTTTATATTATAGATATATTGACTAGAGAGGACAACTCACCGTGAGAGGTTCCAGATTCGAGATCTCTCTTGGTAGTCGGCTGAGTGCTTATATGTCACGGACGTGCCAGCCCATTTGGATGGAGGAGTGGCTCCTGCGAGCGCTCTGGGTTGTAGACCTCCCTCCGCGGGAAAGAGTTTTCTGTTGATCACTCTGGATTGCAGACCTCTCTCCGTTCAAATTGGCTGAATGATCGTGTCACGAGTCTGAAGAAGCCAAGTAGAACACCAATATATAACATAAAAGTTATACAGTGAGGCCTAATTTTTTTTTACTATTACATATTAGTAAAATGTCCGCGTGCTGCACATTACATACTTTGAAAATAAAAAGCAAAACCCTTAATTCTTAATTACTTCAAAAGAGCAAATATTTTTTCCTATTCGTAATTATCTAACATGTTAAATTAGTGAATAATTTTACTTAGTAATATAAATAAAAAAAATTGAAAGAAAAACCTCCCATAGGTTCGGAGTGTCATCAGAGAAGACTTGAAAGCAGTGGTTACACGAGCCTATCTATAGGTAAAAGAAGTCTAATAACTATCAGGATCTCGAGTTCCAAAAGCAAAAACTTCTCTCGAACTGGAACTTCACGTGGATCGACTCGCAACAAAGTCAGCAGGAGTAGTTCCTTGCGCACGAAACGAGATTTCTGACCACAGTGCGAACAACAACAGCCTACACTCTCCATGCTACCCAACACTTATAAATAGAAAAATAATATTTTGTTCGCCCGAATGACGTGACCATACTGACCACGTGACGGTCAGCCATTGACTTTTATGTAGCACGGCCCATCCTCTAGCACCGGTCCATCCCGAATTAGGGGACCAACTGCAACGCATCGTGTGACCGTGAGCCGATACGCATCAAGGGCAGACAACGTAGCACGGTCCTTATAATATACGGAGCTACGTTACATGTGGTTTGTAACCGTGGGCATGACCAGGACGACCGTCCAGGACCCCATAAAATTTGGAAGCCCAAAAATTAATTTAATATATATATATAATAATATATATATATATATATATAATCTTGTATCGAAAAATATAACTAATATAACATGACCCCTCTCTATCACAAAACAATTGTAGTCTTGTGTAGTGTTAAACTTGCACACTAGAAGTTCTAGGTTCAATTCTTAGCTATAACATTTTTTAAAAATTTACTTTTAGTTCATTTTTTTTATATATATATTGGTCCCATTTTAAAAGTTTACCTAGGACCCCCATGAACTCAAGGCCAGCCATGGACGTGACTGCCGACCGACGTGACGGCCGGCCATTGACTCCTAGTCTGAATGGAATCCGAAGATAGCGGAGAAGGCTAATGGCCTGCCGTCACGTCGGCCGATGGTCACGTCCACGATTACAAACTACGGAAAATCATTTTCGTTATAAATAAGCCCCTCTCCCCCTTCCCAGTATGCAGTCAGTCAGTCCATCTCTCTTTAGCTCAAACAAATCATCCACAATTACAAACCACGGACAAAATATCATTTTGTTATAATAAGACCCTCTCCCCCTTCCCAGCAGCATGCAGTCAGTCAGTCCATCCATTCTCCTCGCTCAAACAAACCAAGTATTCCCCCCACTATTCAAGAAACCAACAAAAAAAAAATGGTTGCACAAAATCACATTCCAAAGTACTTCACATTTGCAGAGGTACAAACCATCACATTTCTGAACTCAGTTAACATACACAGCATAGCATATATATTTTCTGACACAACTACTAACAGAACATTCATTGTTCCACTTCCAACAGATCTTTGAGGAGTTGAAGAGAATGAAGGACATAGGCCTGCCCATCACAGCAATCAACCTGGCGTCCTACCTCAAATCCATGATATCCGTGGCCTCCCTGGGCTGGCTCGGCCGCCTGGAGCTCGCCGGCGGAGCGCTCGCCATCGGCTTCACCAACATCACCGGTACTCCGTCCTCTCCGGCCTCGCCCTCGGCATGGAGCCCATCTCCTCCCAGGCCTGCGGCTCCCGCAACCGAGACCTGCTCTTCGCGACCCTCCGCCGGACGGTACTTCTTCTTCTAGTTGCCTCCCTTCCCATCTCCCTCCTGTGGCTCCACCTGCACCCCATCCTCCTCCTGCTCAACCAGGACCCCGCCGTCGCAGCCGTCGCCGCGACGTACTGCCTCTTCTCCCTCCCCGACCTCCTCGCGAATTCCCTCCTCCACCCTATAAGAATCCACCTCCGGTCACAAGGCGACACTCTCCCCCTCATGTACTGCTCCTCGCTCGCAGCCCTCCTCCACCTCCCCTAGCTGCCATCCTCACTAGATGCTCGGCGTCCCCGGCGTCGCGGTTGCCGCCTTCCTCACCAACTTCAACACGCTCATATTCCTCCTCGCCTTCACGACGTTCACCCGAACGAGAGCCACGACCGGCAAGTGCGAGACGTTCTGCTGCGCTCCCCTGCAACCACCGGGCGAGGCCAGTTCCTCCCTCGTAGCCGACTGGGGGCCGCTGCTCAAGCTGGCGCTGCCAAGCTGCCTCGGCGTGTGCCTCGAATGGTGGTGGTACGAGCTGATGACACTAGCGTCAGGCTACCTCGACAACCCCAGAGTTACCTTAGCCACGTCGGCGATCGTGATCCAGACGACGTCGTTGATGTACACCCTGCCGACGACACTCAGCGCGACGGTGTCGGCCAGGGTGGGCAACGAGCTCGGCGCAGGGCGGCCTTTGCGAGCCCAAGTGGCAGCTACTTCCGCGATGGCTCTCGCAGTCGTAGGCTCGTGCATCAGCCTGGCATGGGCCACCCTCGGTAGGGAAGCTTGGGGGGGGTGTTCACCGACGACGGGGAGGTCCTAAAGCTCACCAAGACGGTGCTGCCACTCATCGGCCTATGCGAACTTGCCAACTGCCCACAGACCACGGGGTGCGGCGTGCTGCGAGGGACAGGACGGCCGGCGGTCGGGGCATGGATCAACTTGTACTCGTTCTACCTGGTAGGAGCACCGATAGCAGCGATCCTGGCCTTCCGGGTGGACTTGGGGTTTGTCGGGCTCTGTCTTGGGCTGCTGACAGCCCAGGTAGTGTGCGCGATTTCGGTGGCGGCGGCGACGTGGTCCACCGACTGGGAAAAGGAGGCTACCAGGGCTGAGAGTTTGGTCGGAAGGGCAGAGGCGGAGGCCGAGCAGGGAGGAGAGATTGTGTTTCTTGAAGAGGTGGTGCATGGAAGAGGTGTAGTTGGTGAATATTTGGATTGTATATTTCTTTGATCACTATAATTTTTTTTTACACGAGCAATATAATTTCGGGTCCCGTCTGTATTATTTATTGTAAAATATCCACGTCCCATATTAATTTGTGATGCTTTTCATTTCACTCGAAAAGTTTTTTTTTTTTTTGACTGATCATTCATTCAACATTCCCTAATTCACCACACATACTCATCTCTGCGTTATCATTTCTATAGAATCAGTGTCCCTCGTGTAGAGAAATCCATGAGTAGTAGCAAGCACAGAACCGGTCCCAAAAGTCCGCATGGGACAACAACGAATGCGATCGCAACCCATGTTCGTCAGTAACGTCAAAACTATCCGGGCAATTCGGACCAGACCCTTTCTGTTCTTCTCCAGCAGGAGCTTCACCATCACGGATGTTCCATCTCAACGTTCGTGCTAGGATCAAGACAAGGAAGAAGATGAGGGGAAGAAGAAGAAGAGGAGGAAATGGAAACAGAACTAAATGTGGTCACACAACCACCAACTTTAATTTTGATTTGGCCAAGTCTTTTGTAACTTTCTCAAGTGGACCACCAAAGAGTTGGCTCCTGAAATATACCACACAAAGTTGCAGCTGAGAGCTGCACCTCGCCCGTCTGGTTTATTGTAAATGAAAATCCACATAACATTTATTGCTATATTTTTTTAATCAAATTTTGGTATTTGGTTCGACAGGTAAGTAGTAGAATTTGTGCAACAAACGTTACATTATTTCCTCAGACTACCGCAACACCAATTACGGCAACAAATACAACCATTTTCAATGATTCTCTCTTCATACAAAATAGTAAAGCCACAACCAAAACAACTTGTTTTCAATTACCGCAACTTATGTTGCGACCGTGCTTCCCAATCATATCACTCCAAACAGTGGATTTGTAAATCCCACAACATCATATACACGCAACCAAACAATGAATTTGAAACACCATTTTTATCATTTCTAGCGTTTATTTTGCTGTAAAGATGTAAGTGGGTAGATAAATATTGCATTAATTGTTACTGCTACATTTGTTGCAGTCAAAATGGCTGCAACATCTATTGCTAACTAAAGTTGCAGGAGATTTCCAATTACAGTCGACTCAAATTTCTTTCAAGCTTGACTCACATGCTACCTAAGCACCATTAGGCCATCTTTCTTATCTTCAACACCCCCCCCCCCCCCCCCCCCCCCCCCCCCCCCCTTCCGATGTGACACCACTTGACGACTCAGCCTGCACAAATTCTTTCCAAGTGTTCTACGTTTTTATCCTTTTGCTAATAACGGTAATTTCTAACCAATAAAAACTAGCTAGACACAGAAAGCAGGGAAGATTTGACTAATAGTTGGAGAAGAATAAAGGAACAAATGGGATCTATATGATTTAGCTGTGATCACATAATCTAGATTTGCTTAAACTGAGAAGGATTTACCCTTCAATAGAATATACAGTTCATGTCATGCCAAAGGTGCATCTAAAATTAGCACAGAAAATTATTGATCACATCTTCCCTCTTCATCTCAAGTGTTTGAATTCTATGAAAATCTACATAATTTCAGCAACTTTTTCTTCTTCTCGATGATCACATAAGCTTAATCTATAAATGGTAGTTACTCTATACATACTCCATCTACAAAAGGAGTAGCAATGTCTAGGCATAGAGGAGAAATCAAAAGCAACACCATGCAAACAAATACTTACACAATGCTCCATAATTTGCATATACTAATACATAACTTAAATTCTCAATTCTCATGGAATACTACTATGGTTACTTGTTCACAAAGGAATCAGTTGAAATGTAAGTGTACTCGATGTCAGAAATAATTCTGCAGCTGGTTCATATATATATATATTATATATATATATATATATATATATATATATATATATATATAATTCTTACAATTAGGAACTTCTCTACTCCTGGGTTATCAGAACTTAAAGCCCCAAAATATGATGTAGGACAGAAAACATGTGGACATATATTTTGGAGGGTTATACAGATGAATACACCACTTACATCTTAGTGGTTGGTTCCACTAGCCGAATAAAATGCTAGCAGTATCTGAATCCCACAGCCCTAGCCAAAAAGGAGAAAGCACCGACAATCCACAAGCCCTGTAGCAATTATACATGGAAAACATACACCTTAGCAACAATCTACAGATAAATACAACTCACACTAGACATAGTACGTCGCTTGGAATAGTATTGGTTTTCTTATGATCAACCTCTGAAACTTCTCAAGGATATACTCCCAACAATGTGGAAGGACAAATATCTGGCTGATGAAATGCAAGATTCACACTAGTGATCAGTCGTATTTTATTTTACAGTTAAACTGTAGTTACCTTGAAGTTCCTCTTGAGGCATATGGACTGTCCATATTTTTTATCCTACCCAAGTCGTTCCATCTGCATAAAAGAAACAATATATGCTAATTTTTCAGCTTGATAAAAAAATTGATCAATGTACATACAGAATGGAAAACTTTGGAAGAATTACAAAAATAAATATTATAGGGAGTCATTACCAACCATGAGTTTGAAATCAGAAGGCCAGTTAGTCCGATAAGCAGGGTTGGATCCACACGAGCCCCCACTAAATTTTCGGAAAACAGAAATTTAATATAGATTTTGTCGATAATCTTGCAAAAAGTTATAAATAAAAGTTCATTCTTCTTATGAAACATTGTCAAGTTGTAGTTCAGTTGGTAGAATTTTTTTGTTTTATATTGGAGGTAATAGATTCGAAGCATTGGCTTCTCATTAAACGTTTTGGAACTTTCTTTTTCTAAGCCCACACTGACCAAAGTTCCTAGATCCACCCCTGGCAATAAGAATGTAAATAGAGAGAAGGACCAAGCAGCATGAGCATCATGCATGACAAGTAGGTAACAAGGACAGAAGGTATCAGCAAATATTCTGTCTGACGCAACTTGTACAGAGTAAAGATACGACCGAAACCTAGTAGAGAAAGATAGCATCATACTATATAGTGCCAAATGCTAGTACTATGTTGCACATGAAGCACTAAGCAGCACTCCATAGCCTTGCAAAAAAGAGCATATACCATAAAGCCAGTCACACATACATTTGACATGCTTGTTCTTTATGCATATTTCACTTGCAAAGACTACATTCTTAAAATCTTTATTTACAGAAAACAAATATACTTGCAAGTTGCAACACCTCAGGTGGCTCAACTGCGCAAAGAGAAATATATGATTACATTCCAGCTTGGAAAATAGATTTGGTACGACATATCAGTACATCAACCTACATAGAAGAATGATAAACTTCTGATAACATGAGAAACATTGTAGGAGTCTGACCACCACTATGAATTGAGAATCAAAAGGCCTGTTAACCAGTAATAGAAAAGGATGGATAGAAAAGTATCAATCAAGATGAGGGCCAAAGATGCAAGCGAAGTAGACAAAAGACCACAGAGGGGATCAGCAAATATTCTACAGACACTCATGATGTACATAACCAGTTGTCAAAATCCTAGAGTGTGAAATGCTATTATTGTGCTGCACATGAAGCAACCAGTAGCCGTCTGTACCTTGTTGTCCTTGGAAATAGAAAAATGCAAGTAGAATTCATAAATCCTATCCAAAATATATGAAGAAAACTTCACTCTTTTTGTTTTGGTTACATATTACCTGCCCTATAATCTTCTTACCATAATAAGATACTTAGCAATACAACAGAACAACACAACCAAATTGACCCCTCCCTATGTTGCATGGACACGGGAAAATGGTATTTGTATCATGTTTGTACCTATATTCGTGTCCGCGTTCGTACAACATAGGTGACTACATTGTCCCCATGTGAAAATGTCCTATTTGAAAATGTCCTATTTGAAAAAGCTATTTCTAGGCTTTGCAAATGTAAATTAGGCTTGCGTTTGCACAAATTGAAGGATGGGATTGGGCACTGGAATTAGGTTATTAGCTAGCAGACTGCTGCAACAACAGGCATGTCTCGCTGTTTTAGGACTGATTTAGAGGATGGTCAGGTATCGGAAAGCTATGTGGCACGAATACAGATGCGGATACATGGATACGGATAAGGACACAATAAGGATACGGAATACGCCACTTTCAGATATGTCTAATAAGTAGTCAACTATGTTACACAATACAGACATGGATAGGACACGGATAAGAGTACAGAGAACATTTGCCCTGCCCATGCAACATAATTAGAAAGTCTGTTTTAGGACCGTTTAAAGCAATTCCTTGATCCCAAAAATTAACTCTAACGATCACTATGGTATAATTAGTTAAAACTAGATGTCTAGAATGCCTTCTTGCAATGTAATCTAGCCTTCGTTTCTTATATGAAACATCCTCCAGAAATCAAGACCCCGCTCATCCAGATTGTCTGCAAACTAAGCTCTCCATTCTCCAAAGCAATCAAGCTATAAATGGAAAAAAGCAAGCCCATCGGGTGTGGTTCCAGAGCTTCAATTCGTCTCTCCGCCCCAACATGCGACCAGTCTTTGTTACTGGACGTCACTCACACAATAAAACTTCTTGTTAGTTCCAGGTCCTAGCTACAGATTTGATACCATTACGTGACCCATCTGCTCCTTTCATATTCAACTAGTATATTGGGGCTTCCAGGCTTCTTCAACAAACAAGCCCCACTAGCACTAAAAGAACTATAATTATGCAACTAAACTCAGCAATACTTTTGCCACCAAACTCAATCACCGAACGCCTAGCTTGATAAAGCTTACTTTAAACTCTTGACTTGTAGCACCATAGGAAGAAAGCCCTTATCCTTAAAAGGCGTGTGTGAAGTCTGATAATTGAAATATAAATCTTTACTTGTCTCGAGATTAGTTACCTTACCGGCTTACCCGTTAGTTAAGAAGTATGTGCTCCATAGATTGGATGATGAGAATTTGTGATGTTATATTCACACATACTGGAGAATCGTCGACGGTAGAACCAAAAGAGAAATACTTGAATTTCCACTCGTTTCATTACAAATTAGCAACTATCTTATTGTCCAGATGCTGAAATGATAAATGGCAAGAGGAGAAAGACCTGGATCCTAAAAGGTAACTTCAATGATCTCTCTGTTATGTAATACTTTAAGTATTATGTGCTGAATAACATTATATTTTCTTTTTCCCTGAACAAGTGTTAGCCAACCTTCATATTTGGGTTCCTGCAGGCACTTGCGAGTACCCATGTTAACCGACAATTTTGGACATCTAGGCATTCATCAGCTATATGCATACCTACCTCTAAGCTTTTGATTTAGTGTGGAAGATGGGAATTTCTTCTTGTATCATTTGTTTGGACCACTCCATAAAACAAAAATTCCATTTAGGACTCATTTTTTGTTTGCTCTGCAAAAAGAGGCTACATTACGATTATTTGGATAATTTACTTGAATGTTCGCGAATACATATAGAAGGTGGAGAACCTTCTTCATATAAGCCTTGTTGTGGTTTATAACTTGCCTACGGGAACTTTAGTCCCACATTGGAAAACCACAAATGTGTATATCCCAAAAATTCCAATATAATAGCTATGCTTGCATTGGCATATGCACATGGGGTGTGGTGGCCCATGTGGGATGATTTTCCTAGAGAGATTAAACTTAAACTTCAAAGAACAATCTTTTTTTGTTACTCTTTGGGGATCCTTAGGAGCTAGCGACTCGGACTCGGGCTCGAGCGAAGGGTGCAAAGTGGCGCTTTGATGTCGCACTTTGCACTTCGCACGAATGCATCGGGCGCTTGTGCGCATATTGCGCTCGTGCGCTCGTTTTATGCGGCGAGCATTATGCGTAAGGCTCTATGCATCATACGCAATGCGGCTAGAAGTGTATGCGGCAAGGCGCTAGGCGCATGCTCGTGGTTGCTTTTGACTGTCAGCTCTGTCGGTCGATGTTGCTCTCGGTGCGCGACGTAGTTGGTGCTGTCAGCGTGCGACACGCTGCGGTGTTAGCTCATGTCTACGTGCGACGTGCTGCAATGTTAGCACATAGAGCACTGGCCCGTAGATTTCGTAGAATTTGGTCGGCCAGCGCATAGGTGCTAGTTTGCTCTATAAATAGAGCTCCCCTCGTCTAATTTGAGTTGTTGGAAAAATTTAAGAGGAGACAGAACCACAACAGCCAAAGAGTCTACGCGGCACAGAGCAATCGATGCACATGCACAGCCGCTTATGCGCTACAGTGAGCAACTTAGCTCATTTTGAGTTCCAAGTCTTCCCGAAGGTGACCGACAACGTTCCTGATGTTCTTTTGTGAACTTGTTGGTTTCTGAAGACAGATCGCATATAGGACAAATCTTTTTTTGAGCGACAGTGACTAGTTCACTGCAGCAAGGAGTTTACTTTCGTGTTTTGTTCTTGTATTTTTTTCTATCTCATTGTAGCGTCTGTGAACGTAAAGAGGAACACATTTTGACTTTCTTGATTGTATTTTACATTTTCTTGGAAGTCAATTTGTAACATGTCCCTTGGTGCTTCTTGTTGTTGAGGATCTAGTAGAGACAGACTTGATAGTCTTACGTGAATCTCTACCCCCTCACAGGATTTCTCCCCTCTTCTGATCTGTCTTCGGGATTAACAAGTCTATCCAATGTGGGACTAAAAATGGGCTACATAGACCTACATGCTCAAATGCACAGATTGATTAACATAACACTCTCCATCAAGCTGGAGCATGCGAGACATGATAAGGAAAAAAAACTAGTACGGTTAAACACCACATCGAAACACGACCAAGAGAAGAAACATTGACGACGATGTGCTTGTCAAGCACATAGCCACTGTCATGGACAAGGTTGATGGAGTAGATCAAGGTCGACATTGGATATTGACTGATTTTGGAGAGGTAGTTGGGTACTTGAAGGCGAGGCTATGCACGTAAAGGAACTGTTGGCGTGCTAGATCGCCAATGGCGTTGAGGCGTGATGGTGTTGTCGAGGTTGTCAGCAAGGAAGACTGGTCGAGGGAGGTGATTCATTGGTTGTTTGTCTCGAGGGGCAGCATTGGTCAAGACTAGCTCGGGGAGGCCATGGATAAGAGCAACAGTCAGGTAGGTGCCAACGAGGAGGAGATTTTGTGCTCTGATCAGCATTGAATAGATGGATTCAGCAGAGGTGATGGTGAAGAGGACTTTATGTTCTCTTCTGACAATGTATGTGTCGTTGATGTTGATATCGAAGATTGGAGTAGAGGCAAGCCGGTTGACGCTATCAGCCAAAGCTTGGAAGGCTGTTGTTTATTGTAGTAGTTGGAGTTGATACCGACAAGGGTGATCGAGGGAGCAAAACAAGTAAGGGAAGGGGGCTGGTGGATCTAGGTAAGAGGGGAAATAAAAGTAGAATTTACTTTATTTTATTTTATTTTCTTTAAAGAGAAGAGTAGGTTGAGAAAGGTATCTTTATGGAGATGGAGATGTGGATGATGGAGGTTTGGTATGGGAGAGTTTGGGAAGAATAAGGTTGTTAGGGCTTAGGGAAGGAGGATGCTAGACTAGCGATTGGAGAGTTCGGGTTTTGGATGAAGGATAAGGATGGTCAGTGGAGAGCTAAGGGTCATGTCCATCTCAGCTATGAAACCGTGTAGAAAGAGGCTACATTGAGATTAATTGTATTCTTTGGTTGAGTACTTTGATACATATATATAGAGAAATGAACCTTCCTCCTTCAAGTCTATCCAACATGGGAATAAACGTAGATCACATAAACCCGCACACTCAAACATGCCCACTAACTCTAAAAACTCTCCCTCAAACTGGAGAACGTGAAACATGTCCAGCTTGTTACATAAAGTAGTAGAAGAGACCGCGAGAGCAGTGATAGAAGATCAATACACGACCAAAGAGAGACAGAGTATATGTCAGCACATGAGAGCGCTCCACGCATTCAAGCACAACCACACTAAGTCTAGCAAGGTCAATTTCATGTTGAATTGTACTCTACACAGTGAGTATGCAATTGCACATTTCCTGTTCTGGAAATTCCTTGTAATGATATCTTGTAGTGTGCACAGATTTAGTAACTATGTTTGACATCCGTAGACAGTTATAGTGGTTAAATATCAAAGAAGGAATCCACATAGCGATCATGATCATTGGAATCAGTTCCGAAAATAGAAGTGGATCATATCACAAGGGGTTGAACTGTTCTGAAACTGATGCAGAACAACCACAGAAGCAAATAGATCCTCCAAGATGATCCATATTTGGGTAAGAAAATTAGTTTTGCTCATGTTTGGGATTGAGAGGAATTAAGGTTAGGTCCTACAGTAATTGGGAAAAAGTGACTTTTGGCTGCTCCAGAGTTTTGGATGAAATAATGCAGGCACTACTGATTACATCACTGCTACAAGCCGACAAACAGGACAGGAGAGGATTTATGCTATGATTTTGGATCAAAAACTAGGATTCAATGATGGGTTTGAGGGAAACTTATAGAGAAGAGGGGTTTAAAGTCCGTTGTAAATTGAAATTTTTTAAAAGGAGTATAAGGAGGTTCTTGAAGGATTCAATGAGAGCTTTCTATGTTGGATTCCCATAGGACAGCAGGCATTATAGGAATGTTTGAGGTGATTCACAGATGAAAGGGGAAGGCCGGGGCTGTAGGAAAAATCTTCAGGTTGACCAATGACAGGGAAGGAGATATAAGGAAACTGCTTAGTGTCATATATAACTGGAATCAGAGATTGTGGTCTACTTTCTACAGGTTCTCAGGACAACAGGTGGAATTTTCATGGCAACAGGTCACTTTTGTTGGATGCTAAACAAATTTTGGTGTAACCATCAAGTGTTGGCCAGTATAAATGATTTAGAGCTTGTAGTTATTATGGCAATATCATTCCTTTGGGATCTTTGGTCTTAATATACCATGGAGATGAATGCAGTTCCCTATAACAAAAAAATTGCCTCCTACGTGTTCGCTCTCTTCTAGTTTACCCACTCTCCAATTGGGCTCTAGGTTTTGTAAAAGGTCTCTTTCGCTCGTAACTACTTTGGGTTAGAAATTTGCCGCCAACATAGAGGATTGATGACTGATTGACAGCCATCATAGAATTTATTAAATTCTTCCATGGAACTTTCTTGCTATGCTACTGTCTTATTTTGATGGGAGAAGGCTTGAATGATGGTTATTAAATGAAGCTTATAAAATGGAATCTGTTTAGTTAATTCTACTAATCAAACTTCAAGATATGAAAGCAGAAGATAGCAAGATGTGATTTGTAACAATAATGTACCAACTGTAAATGGATGGAACATTTATCTTCACATACTAGTTGGTTGACTTTAGCTTGGTATCGGATGTATATTTCTAACTACCATAATCAAAACTGTAATTAGACATTTGTATGTGTAAGGAGATTGCACTCTATCTCTGGGATGGAGAAAAAAACACTCCATGTTATATTCTATATTAGCACATTCACTTGCAATGTTATGTATTTTAACAAGAAAAGATTGAAACAGAAATGTATTACCTTCCAAAGACCATTTAGACAGTGCATATTGTCAACACCAATTCCCTTGTTTATGGTCCTTCTGTTAATCAGGAAAAAAAGAAATGCAAACTCAAGGAGGGTCAAAAAAATAACACAAGAAAAGATACTAGCATTAATCTCATAGATCAACTATACTGGTAGCAGTATCACAGGTGTCAAAGCATGAGCAAAATGAGGTAATGTGCACATGAAAACCAAGTTAAAAATGGATATAAGTATAACTTCGTACAAGTTTTGCAATGTTCCATATAAGGGTTTAAGTTCACAAGGTTAATTTTCATACTCATACATGGAACTCAGAATATTAAACTGCATAATAAAATCAACTTTGTAACTTAGCGAAGGCACTTGTTGTTATTCCATGAGATCAAGTTTGGGCATGGTGTATTGTCGAGGATCATGATAGATGTGTCATACAATAGTCAAGACTCAAGACCCTATTTACTTGGATACTCAGGGTCTGCTTGTGACTCAGTTTTCATATATCTAAAAGGGCCTTTTGAAAGCAACTTATAATTAAGTTAGATTAGGATGGAAGCAGGCAAATTTGTAATAAAATATCTAATAAGGGTGTACCAACGACACAAGGCTCCCGCTAATGCAGGATCTTGGGGGGGTCAAGACGTCTACGGATTAACCCCATAAATAACGAGAGGAGGTTTCTGCTTGTAATAAATGTACCTATACAATAAATTAAGTCATACTTATTAAGAATAGGTACTAAAAACATAATAGTTAAGAATAACAACATTACACGGAAAATAATATTGTGAATCGGCCAATTAATCAGATATAATGGCAACAAATCGTCAAGCGGCAATGGCCCCTATTCCACTATTGCTGCCACTTTTTTGTCTTTATTCCCCCAATGGGCTACTTCAATAGTGTATAACAAACAGTCACTACGACAGCTCTGAAACAGTGAATGTACTTGGGTGGTGCCACAATCCACTTAACCATACCTTTTGTAAGGATTGTGACAGTAGCAAGTTTTAAATATAGCAAACCACGTTCAGATTCTAAAGAATCTAAACAAAATAGCATGCACTGAGACTGCGTCTTTATTTCAACAGTGTATGACTGCCACTATATCACATCTATCAAAATTGGAGAGAGCTGCATCCACCCCCACCCGCACCCAGTTCCCACCCTTCCACTCTCAGCAATATAGATCGCAATCTTGTGTTGTCACAATAGAGAGCAGCTCAAGAAGAAGGGGTAACTCCAAGATATTTAAGGAGAGCAAAATCAACTCAAAGATAGCATGCGTCATGGTTTTATATTCGACCTCAACAGAAGAATAAGCAACTATATTATGCTTCTTAGCCCTCCATGTAACCAAATTGTCTCCTAGGAAGACAAGGTAACCATTATAGAGCGAAGATCTCTCTCTCTCCGGCTCAAAGAATTACTTGCATAGTCCAATGTTATAGAAAAAAATTGACAAAGCAAAGATTAGCTAGAAATGTACAAATTAACCATAGTAGAGAAGTGCTTAAATAGTTTACTAAGGCAAAAGTTGACTACACTACTATGAGTCTATGATAACCCTCGTGCCAGTCGTAAGTATGCATGAAGCAACCAAACAGAACAAAAAGAGTTTGCATTGTTTTCCTGTCATACTAAGTCTAAAAACAAGAGTTTCTTAGTTCAGATGCACATGTAAACTACAAATACTAGGCAAGTGGGTGGAACAGTGAGGAAATGGACTTGAGGGAGTGTTAAAAATATTGGGGTATCATAGTTGTGGGTAGTTTACAATGTGAAGGTGAGTCTTGTGCAACCAATTATTTTAGTTTGTTTATATTAATAGCATTTGGTTCAAGGTTCAAAAACTTGACATTGGTCATCAATATTGAAACCTATATGAGTATTGGTATATGTGATTTCTGCAGTGATCATGGTTTCGAATTACGTATCAAATTTCCACACTTAAGAAGAAACAAACTTGAAAAAATAAATAGAATAGTTACAAGCAAAGCCTACTTTTTGCAATAATTACAACAGAAACAGTATTTTCTTCAAAATTTTGGTCGGCTATTTCACTCCTTTTCGTCCATTCAGATCCACCCATATTTCATGTGATAATTGCATTGTTTGATTTTCATTTTAGTAAATAATGGTCAATATGCCAAATTATATGAGAAGCTAACAAAACACTAAAATAGATACTAATCATGTTATTAGGATGTAATGTATATAAATATGTTACCGTGAGTATACGTAGCCGAATTCATACTGTACATGTATCATAAGCTATCTAAAAATGTTGCATTCCGATTATGTATTTTGTCCATATCCAAATCCATGTCGGTCTCGATGCAACCAAGCATCTAATGGATCAACAGCTAAAAAACTTATTATCTGCTATCGTTTTCTAAGGGCAGATTCAAGTGGCTCCATTCAAGACAAATGGTAAGATTACTGAGATGTATCCTTAAGTTAGCCTACTTGGTTCCATGCTCCATGACTTGGAAGTCTTAAGGTTGCATTTGGTAAATAAACGAAGCATTCCCATCTCGGATCACATTCCTATTTGTGATGCCCGGACATCATTTTTCTTGGGCTTGATATAATTTGTACATCCTTGGAAATGTAACATTCTTGTAATGTGTAATTGTAGTTGTATGTGTTATATTTGAGTATTTTTTTTCTCAAATAACCCTGCAAAATAAATGGTCATTTATCGTAATATTATAAACGACATAACAAACATAAAAAAAAGGAACTATGCCAACACACGGTTTATGCACAAATCACAACTTGATGTATTGTGGAAAGTGGAGATAATTGGTAATAATGATTAAAGAAAGATTCACATCGCCATTTTGCGACAATGAGGGGTGATTTCTTTGGAATTAGGTCCTCCAGCATAGGTTCGAGGCCAGGGTACTGATACACGAGTCATAAGCTTATCAGGAACATATAAATTAGTAAAAAGTAGAAAGAGAAAAATCAATGGTAAGATCCAATCCTTACCTCAAGTGCAATGCTCTGGCGTATCTTTCTTTGGACATATGCATTCACTTGATTTTGTGCGGATACTACTTCGAAGGCAAATCTCTTCAAACAAATATACTTACAGTAAGAATCATAAATTCACAAAAGTAGCACTTAGTCGATGAGTTCTAACTAGTAACTTTGCATCCATACAATTTTCCATGGATAAATTATTAAGCGCATTTCAGCATTGTACAACAATTGAAGAACAAAAATTCTCTGTACCAAGAAGAGGCCAATAAAACACGCGAGAAACAGCAAAAGAAGTTACTCCCATACTGCAAGAATGATGTTGAACTGTATTGTATAGTACCGTGCCAGATTTGTATTGGACATGACACAGACACGCTAGATACACTATGACGCACCAAAATCTCGTATCGACGTATCAGTTTCGTGTAAATTGCGTGGCTCGACATAGATTTTGCTAGTGATACACTACTCAATTACATTGTCAAGACCAAGCTCGTCCGACTGCAACAAACTATAATCCTTCCAAAGACCAAAATTTTCCTACCGAAACAGCAAACTATTCCACGATGTACCAATGTAAATGTCAAAGTCCTCGTAAATTCTTAATATAACATGTTAGAATTATTGGTCATAAACGAATCAAACCCTTGTTATGATATATTAGAAACCGATGGACTGAAAATTAGGGCTTGATGACAGAAACCCTAGCTTCGAGAAGAGAGATAGGTTGAGAGTAGATAATAACTCACTTCTTGAACATCCCGATATTGGGGACGACCACGAAAAACTAGGGTTTCTTTGAACACACTGAAAAGAAGAAGAAGAAGAAAGAATATTGTTGCGGGTGTGGGCCTAGCCTCCTACAAAGACCGGAAGTAGCCCAATATGGACCTTGGGCTTTTTCTTTGTAATAAAAAATAATAAATTACTGAAACTAATAATAATAATAATAATAATAATAATAATAGTAGTAGTAGTAGTAGTAGTAGTAGTAACCTGTGTAAATCCAAGTAAACCATTACCAAATTCTATAATTCTTATTTAGTCAATGGAGTAGGCTCGAGGAGCATAGTTTTATTGTTTTTCAGACTTCTTTTGATCAAGAAAAATTTTAAGTGAAATATCTCTATTGTGTAAATAATTATTACAAAATATTAGTTATTGTAACTTCTATCGAAGATTTTTTTTTTTTTTTCGCAAGCACTTCTATCGTAGATTTTGAAGTTCCAATAAGCTCAAGCCCCTCTTGCTTAGCATCATCAGAGTTGTATATTTTACAACACCGGCTCCCAATCATCTCGAGAGGGAAATATTGTCGATTTAGGCCATTTTTTTCTTCAGTCTAATACGGTACCTACCTTTTAACAATTTTTTTTTAAATCCTAGAAAACGATACCAAACCTTAGGTGGACTAGTAAATTCACGTACAACGTAAAATAAATTAGAATTGTTATATATTTATTTATAATTTATATATATATATATTATATATATATATTATATATATATATATATATACTAGTCATAATCCGTGTCGAAGGCACGGTTCATTTAAGGTATTCCTCCTCAAAATTTGGATCCCCAATTTTAAACGAACAATAATAATTATGAGGTCCCCATCAAAATATTAAATCCCAACCACTCTGGATGTGAATTTTCTTTGGATTCCCATAAAACTCACTCTCAATAATGCTCATCCACAACCATTATGAGTGCAAACCCCACTCTTTGGATTCCTCATAAAACTCCACTCTCAATAATGCTCATTCCCCATAAAACCCACTCTCAATAATGCTCATCCACAACCATTATGAGTGCAAACCCACTCTTTGGATTCCCCATAAAATTCCACTCTCAATAATGCTCATCCACAACCGTTGATTCACCAAATTAAATTCCAACCACTCTTTATCTTGGCACAGTCAGCCCTAGGATTCAAAAACCTTTGTGTTTGTATAAGATATATATATATATATATATATATATATATATATATATATATATATTAATTATATATATATGTGAAAAAATTATAGGATTTTTTGTTGTAGGGAGAGATAAAAAATAATAATTTTATAATTATTACCTTTCGTAATTTTTTTTAATAAGTGATGGTAGATTTACAAATGGCTTAGACGGTTCAACTTTAAACAACATTACATTATAGAGAATGGAACACGTCAGTAAACTAAATAAGAAAGATTTTCTAACTTAAATACAAGGCCAGCCCTAAGCTCATAGAGGTCCAAGATGATACGAATTTTCACAATAGGGCCCCCATAGTCCGTACATAATGAAAAATTATTTTTAAAAATAAATAAAAGAGAAATAGTAATTAAAAAGGAAAAATTTCAAATGCCCAAAAATCGCAAAGTTTTATGAAAAATCCACCGCAAAATAACATTTTATCGCATGTCCAGAATTAGTGAAAAATATTAAAAAGGTACGGAATGACCTTTTTGCCCTTCTAATTTATTAAAAACACCTACGAAACCTACTCTTCAAAAAAAAATGTAACGATTCTTCCTCTTCTTCCATACGCTGCTCACTTTCGAATCTAGGTTTTCTCCTCCAAAATTTTCAAATCTTACTTCAAAAACTCGTTAATGACTCTCCATTCGCAATATTCACACCCGTTGTAAAATCACGGAGAATTGTCATTCTCCGTGTTAAAATGACGGAGAATGACCATTCCCGTATTAAAATCACGGAGAATAGTCATTCATGTTAAATGACAGAGAATGACCATTTCACGTGTTAAAATGTAGGAGAATAGTCATTCTCCGTGTTAAAATTACGGAGAATTGTCATTCTCCTTGTTAAATTGATGGAGAATAGTCATATATTCTCCGTATTAAAATGCAGGAGAATGGTCATTCTACGTGTTAAAATCATGGAGAATTATCATTCTTCGTGTTAAATAACGAAGAATGATCATTTTTCGTGTTAAAATGCATGTCATTCTCTGTGTTAAAATTACGGGGAATGACCATTCCTCGTTGTAAAATCATGGAGAGTAGTCATCCTCCGTGTTAAAATACGGAGAATGGCCATTCTCCGTTGTAAAATCATGTAGAATGACCATTCCCCGCGTTAGAATGCAGGATAATGGCCATTCTCCGTGTTAAAATTACGGAGAATAGTTTTTTTCATATTAAAATCATGGAGAATGGTCATTCCCGTGTTAACATGCAGAAGAATAGTCATTCTCCGTGTTAAAATCACGGAGAATCACGTAGAATGGTCATCCCCCGTGTTAGAATGCAGGAGAATGACCATTTCATGTGTTAAAATCACGGAGAATGACCATTCTCCGTGTTAAAATACGGAGAATGGTCATTCCCCGTGTTAAGATCACGGAGAATGATGTTTTTTTTTCTTCTTTTTTTAAAGTATATATTGATTTATATCATACTTTTCATTGTTGTTTGTTTTATATCAGTGCAAACAACCGAGCACATTGACCTAATCGTCGAAAAACTTCAAATCTCTCCACGAAGATGATGATGATGATGAGCGATGATTGGAGTTCGACTGTAGAAAAGCACAGTGAACTGCGAACGATCTTTGCGATCTCTGTTGAAGATGAGAGCAATGGATTCAGATCTCTCGTGAAGAAGAAAAAGACGAAAATCGTAATACAAATATGAGTTTGTGAATTCAAATACATATATATGACCAAATTTGTGCGAAAGGGTAGTTTTGGTATTATCAAAACGATAATTTTGTAAATAGAGAGCATCTAAAGGGAATCTTGAAATATTTAATGTAAAAATACATAATTTTGGATATTTCATAAAATCTACCCCGTGGGTATTTTTTTTTTCCATAAACACCCACCCCGAAAGTGATATTTCAGCAATTTCCACACCACCAAGATTTGAACAAAGGACGTTTAGTATACAAGTCTAACACACAAGCATTATACAACAATAGTTTTATGTCAAAAAAGTCCCATGGTACATACTATTTCTAATTTTGGATACAAAATTATTAACATATTTATATTTAACTATTATTTTGGGGCCTCATGATCAGTGGGCCCTGGACCAAAGTCGGCCCTATTTAAATACCAACTTTATAATTAATAAAACTTGACCAGGACCGGGGCGGAGGATAGGCTAAGTTGGCCCAGTTGTAGTCCGAGCTAAGAAAAAAAATATTGCTATGCCTCAGCCCATATGACCATGTCCAATCGAGTTCCCGATAGTGATTTGATGTCATTAGTTTTTTTGTTCGATAAAAAATATTTTTAGAACTATCTGTTTGGTTTATTTTTGTCTAAATAATAGTACATTAGACTTAGAGTTAGTCCAGTGTAACTTAAATTTCTGGCTCCGCTTCTGACCATGAGCATGACTCGTTTTATCTTACCCTTATATTAATAATCAGCAATTTTTACATTTTTATTTTTTTTCCTAATTACTGAAAATGTACAACTTTTACTTAAAATAGAAAATAGTCACATGCGCTGCAAGTGAGCGGAGGGAGATGCTTGAGCAAGAAAAGGGACAGTAAGACCATCTCCAATGGGGGTTTCTATCTTCCCTATTTCTATGGAAGAAATCAATTTTAGAAAAAATTTCTCCCAATGATGTTTTCTATCACCATTTCTATCCTAGGTGGCAATGATGTAGGATGGAAACTTTTTAGGAGGGTTTCTATGTAGAAACTCTCATAGAAATTCTCCTCTCTCATGACAATTATTATTGGGTCCCACACCATTAAATTGGTCCTTTTACTATGTGACACATATGATAGAAATAGAGAACCATTGGAGAACATTTTTTTGTATATGTACAATTTTTATGTAAAACTCTTCCAACTATGATAGAAATCTTTAAAGTACAATGCCAAGTAGGATAAGAATTCAATTTTAGAAATCACCTGGGATAGGGATGACACGTATGCAGTAACAGCAGACAACGAGGGGGGGGAGATAGCTGTCGCCCACCCGACGCCCGCGGGTCCGACCGGCGATGTCTCCCAGAGCGGGCCCCACCCGGCCCGAAGGAATCTTGTACTGCTGCTACGAACTGCCGATCCCGTCACGGAGGCCGATACGCTCGTACCGGTGGGCCGGTACGCGGAAACGTAATAGGAAGGGAACGAAAAAGCGCTTCGCTAGACGACAAAAGGCCCGGTCCAGCTGTCCGGGACACGTGGAAGGGTGTGGGGGCGCTGCGCGTCACTCACTCCAAGCCCCGCTTCTAAATGCGATTGTCCTCTCCTTCTGTTCCGTTGTTATTTGGTACGTGCGGGCCCCACAGATGAGGACACTCTTTTTTTATTTTCTTTTTATTTTTCCCTTTACTCTTTTTTTTTACTACGTTGTTCCTTCGGTCGTAACCTGTTCCGGCAGAGATGAAGGTTACTTTTGTCTTTTGATTGAAAGTAGGAGATATTTAAATACTAATTAGCACATTTGATGACTTAGATTATAAGATGTGATTGGCCACTTTATGGTCAACTTTTGCTTGGCGGAATCGGAAAATTTGGGGAAAAAAAAATATTAGAAAAAAAATATTTTTTTAGAAAAAAAAAAATGGAAGAAAATGGTTTGGCATCTATCCAAAATAAATTCTTTCCACAAACCAATCCATGCATTTGAAAAACTATTTAAATTTTTGGCGTTCATCTGTTTGTTTAATAAATGCAAAAATATATATAAAAAACCTAAAAAATGCATGAGATGTTAAAAGAAAATAGAATCTCAAATTGCACAGAAAAATTATCATATTCTTGATTTATGAGTAACAAAACTAAATAACATTTTCAAGGAATTAGCAAATTCAGGAGATGTTTTTACATCGAGTTACACATGCATGTACGCAAAATTGTAAAAATAATTTAGTTATTGCTATATGTCTAAACACAAATATTTGTATTTCAACTTCTACCACGGTATTTGGTTACTTGAAAATCACAATAAAATGTTTTCCATTCTCTAGCATAATTATAAGCTTTGCAATTTTTCCCTCCATAATTAGGAATTAAGTGTTTTGCCAAAAGTCTTGTATGTCTTATTTTCGGAATTTCTCTACTTATCAAGAAGAAGAAGAAAGTGATCAATCTTTATACATGTTAGGTATAAAATAGCAAATGGAAAATGATTGATGGTACATAAAAGACTACTTACTTATCCATCCAACCCATGTGTCACACCAAAATCGAAACTTTGATTATCTTTAATTATCTTGAGTAGGGGTACCACATGCTAGAAGATTATCTACTTAAACCCTACGGCCTCGCTTGGTTCGCGGAAAGGAAAAAAATAAAATTGATTCTATGATATATTTTTCTTTGAAAAATTATAATTTTAATTATAATTTTTTTGGTATTTGAAAAAACAAAAAAAATTAGAGAAAAATTGAATCCTTAGAGAAGAAAAATAAATCCTTGGATTGGTAACAGTAACCATTTTTCTTCCTATTTTTCTTCTATTGGGAACAAATTTTCTTCCTTCTCATTTTATTTGGCATCCCAACAAAAGAAAGAAATCACTTTCCTTTTTAAAAGTTCTAATTTTGTGAACCAAACGTGGCCTGTGACAAGGGATTAAATTATTCCACCTTGAGATGATGGATGCGTATGCTTCTTACAGTTCTTGGAGTACTATGTAATAATTCGTTTCATAAGCACCGGTTAACCTTCATTTCATCCCCTTAGGACTTCACTAGCATGTGGGCCAAGGTACAAGGGACATTCGTCATATGGTGAGAAACTATAACACTTTTTTTTTGCAAGCTCAAAGTATGTATTGGGCCGGGCGGTCCAAACTCCGTTTCAGATTTTGGCACTAGGCTACAGAGTGAATGAATCAGAACTAAATGAGATCATAAATTTGGCGTCACTTTAGCGAAGTTTATAATGAGCGTGATATCTAAAGAAAATACTTGCGACCAACTATTGTTCAATGCATGCATTGTGAAAAATGAATACAATGGAGGTCTAACTGTGGCACAGAAAAACTTCGTAGGCGTCTAAACAATTGCATCTTCTTGAAAAAATATTTGTTTTAATTTAGTTAGCTATTTCATATTTTTCATGTATGAGTTCAATGGATCATTTTTCATATATGCTATTATTATTAAAAAGGTATTTTATATTTTGGATGCAATTTATATTTTGTGTTTCAGCTTTTTGAAATATCTAAAAGCTTCATTTGAGGTATCAAAAACGTCTTGAAAGTGCAAGCAGGCAATGCTGCATACTAGATAGGATCATGGGCCCACGTCAATTGGGGTTGCCATGTCCTTGAAATCCGAACCAACTAGATTGTATGAAATATATATATCGTTCCCTCCCAATAATCAAGATGAGATAAACTAGTTGAATACCTATCATGTTCATTTACCATTTCTCAAGTTGTTGATACTAGAGAATCGTTCCAGAATAACGTATGAAATGATCGGGACAATTTGTGAGCTAACACCGACGATTACCCTTGTATCACACTACGACTAGGACTTAAGTTGATACAAGGATGGAACGACTAGGACTTATTATAATCCAACACTAGGATTGAATAAGTCCTAGTATTGGATTATAATCGAGGCATCCGTCTCGTGTTACAGTTCGACATCAAGAGTTATATATATAGGTGTCACGACCCACACCCTGATTAGGGGCACGAGAAGCGGTTACGTCCAGCCTACGCCGCAGCATCGGCGGTAGAACGCTGTCTAGGTTGTCCACAAAACTACACTAAACAGTATAAAGGTACCTGTACAGTATATACATTCCGAATGGAGGTGACATAGCAATACAGTCTCAATCACAAAAACAAACTAGGATAGATAGCACGAAAGAAATATATGATAGATGAAATAGAATAAGTCCTGTGTCCAACGCAAGCCCAGATATATACATCATCACAGGGTCTCAAAATATAACATAGAAGCTACAGTCTGATAAAGCTAGCTGGATCGTAGTTCAGTCAAACCTAAACCTAGCTAATCTACACTACTCCGGGAGTACAAAATCTAGTGGCTCTACTATAAGGCCACGGTCCTGCACTACTCCATCTGACTCGAGCCCATAATAGGTCGAGCAGTCTGCCTCAGAGTCATCTGTAATATATCATAACGGTATCCTGTCAGGAAAATGAGCAAGTACAAGCACTAACAGCAGTTCCATGTGAATTGACAAATTCTATAAGAGACAGTATAATGAACTACAAGATAAAGATATATGAAGACTTGGGAACCGTTCGAAAGCTGAGCTACAACCCTTAAACCAAACAAGGACCGGGTTGTAACCCTTCTCCGAGCAGAACTTAGTCTTAATCAAGGTACAATATAAAGGCATGTAGAACATGTGAGTAACTGAATATCATAGCATGGTGAGAAAGTACTGAATGTAGAACAGAACATGATATATGATAAGATAAAGTAAATATAAAATGTGCCTTGAATTATTAGAGCGTTATGTGATCGGCAAGGGAAACATGATAGGATTATCCACTTGGCCCGCAATCCGCGGTGACCTCAACGGAAAGTCATGCCGGCCAACCTGGATAACATGGACATGGAGGTATCTGGTACACTCAACGTGAGGTGAGAGTGGCGCAAGCAAAATAGTGACATGGAGCTTTGATCACATAACCCCTAATAATTCCCATTCCCGAGTAGTATAATGGACCTGGACATGACACGTCATGACACGGGATTCCCTAAGAGGATAGCTACTCCCTCTCAGGAATCGGTGTCTATACAAGTACAGGGAACAAGACATGAAATGTACATATATACCAAGAAAATCAGGAACAACATCTCATGTCATGATCCAATATACTAGTTCGTGAACTATCGTGACTGGAATCGAGTAAGACACTACAACTGAATCGGATATAGCAGATATCAAGACAATAAAAACTATCAGTGAATGTACTCGCCTGCTGTCCTGAGCTGTAGGGTATATCAATGCTCAGAGTGGTAATCAGAGACCTAAAGATGAGATATTTGCATGTTAATTTAGGTTTAACAAAGTTAAGGATGATTTATAAATGAATGATATGAAATCTAGGTCAAACTAGGTCTCACTGAGTCACACTAAGTCCTGTCAAGTCAAATCTAGGTCAAATCAAGTTATATCAAGTTAATCTAAGTCAGACCAAGTCAACCCTGGGTCATACCAGTCTTCACAGGTCAAAACAAGTCGAAGAAAGTCAAACGGGGTCAAGAGTTGGCCTACAGTTGACTTTTGGTCAACTGGTCAACCCTGGTCAACTCTGGTCAACTCTAGGTCAACCCTAGGTCAAAATGGTCAAATGTTGACCAATAGTTGACTTTTGGTCAACTGGTCAACTCTGGTTTGGATTTGGTCAAATCTAGACAAAGTGTTGACTCACGGTTGACTTTTGGGTAAAAAGTCAACTCTGGGTCAACCGAACCAAAATCGGCTCAAATATGACATTTGTAGGGTGTACCCAACATGCCACCAAGTTTCAAGTCAATCCGAATACCCGAACTTCGTATCTCGAAATTACCCGATTACCCCTTAACATTTATCCTTAAACCGTTCTAACTTGACGCCAAGTGGCCTTCCCTTAGGAATTCCACTCCGTGCTTCCTAGGGTAGTAGGGTACTAGCCTATACAACCATTACCTACCAAGTTTTCTAGGGTAAGTGGACATCCAGTCCATCTTACGGCCCGTATCGCCCGTTTACCCGTTATCTTGAATATTTCAAGATACGGGATGGTGCGGTGCGATACCGTCACCCCGAGCCCACATGCAACCCCGATTCCGACTCCGAAGCCTACCCACAAAATCTAAATCACATTATCTAGGTTCCCTCCAAGTTTCGACGCGTTCGAATCACGGAACTCAAATTCACCCCTTCACTAAAACTAACTCAACTATTCATTCACTCATTCAATCTCATTCAACTCTTACTTTTCACACTCTCTTGGGACAATCTTTGGGGGGTTATTTAGTGGGCTAATTAGGGTTATATAGGGCTATATATAAGTATACATATGTATATAAAAAAATATATAGGGGTATCTATAGGTTGATTGGGGGTCAAAAAGGGGGCCTAAAGGGGGTTTACTGCTGCTGAAATGGCTGTTACTGCTGCTGCTGCTGTAGTGTCCCGTCCCTACATCGTGCCCCGTACTCCGTCCACGGGGTGCGCGAGAATGGAACACTGTCGCTATCGATTCGGTCGGGACCGATAGGTCGGGATCGACGAGTCGATCGAACGGGAACGGTTGAATTAAGATCCATTCCTCGTTATGGAATGTCTTCTTCGGAACCAAGTCCCATATTCAGCGGGATTGCGCCTCGAGGATTGACTCTGCGGAGTCGGGAGAGACCTCCCGTTGCTCTGCTTTTTACGCCGCTTGCGTTGGTTTTGGCTTTGTTTTCTGAATGCGCTTTCGTGAATATTTTCGATAGTTTTCATGGCTTGCATTTCGAACTCGTATTTCCTATCGAACTCCTTGAATAATGCAGTGTTCTAATCGGTTGCTTGTGCGATTTCAGGTAATCGCGTAGGCGACGTCTAGCGCGACCAACAAGTCCTCTCGCCGAAGTAAACTCAAGGTGAGTGGCTGACCCTTCTCTTCTTGACCCATTCTATGGTAAATCGATAGTGTTGTTGCGGATTAAAGATTGAATGCAAGGACACGGGCACGGTAAAATGATTGAGTTTTTAAAGAGAATGTAGGCTATGTCTAAATAACTAAAAGAAGAAAATGGTCTTTGCACGGTCATGGACAACTTGTCGACAAGGTGAGCGTTTCCCCGCACGGCAACCCGAGGCCACGGGACCGTTGCGGGCACAAAGGGAAACAAATAATTAGCTGTGCTGGGCACGGGTTAGGTGAGGACTTGCAGCGGGGCTCGCTACTCACGCTGAAAGGACCCCGTCTAACAAAAGCTAGAGGAGTCCACGATGGCTCTGGGAGCCAGTGACCAACACACGAAATATTGCACTTGGTATGGAAATGATAACAATTGACAGGGAAGAACATGGTAAGTTTCATAAGGGCGACGCGGGCCGCCGTCGGTAAGTTCCGACGTAAATTACATTATGCTTGTCATTGCTTGCTTGAAATTCATTAGGATGGTTAGAAACATTCATGAACTAAGTCATATAAACTCATTCAACCAAATGAGAGCTTGGAAATAAACTTGCCACGCACCAGTACAAAGTGTAATGTACTGATCCTCGCTCTCCACGCAGGTATCCCGAACCACGAAGGGCGTGCCACCTAAAATCTCAAGGCGACGTGGACACTTGTGAAGCCTCGTCCGTTTAAAGGCTTGTTCTGGATTCCTTTTGAAGAAGACCCGCACTCAGTCCAAAAGAAGATGACGGCTCGACTCGCCTCGATCGCAGGTGGAAATGTGTAATGGTTTTTGCTTGTATAAAAGGGTGTAATGTATGGAACAACTATCTCATCGGCGTTCATTTTGTAAGTCGAGTCTTGTTGTAGCCCGCACGGCAATGAATGTAATGAAGTCAATGTAAATGATGTTATTATCAATGAAAAAGTCTATTTCTATTTCAAATGTGTCATTCAATTTCTCTGCGTACTCTAACTTGATATTGTGTTTCGGATAACCTTATGACTATGCCTTGTGCGATCGCAACTTAGGTTCGCACGGCATCACGCCCGGGGGACGACTATCGATTCTACGGAATCGGGACGTGACAGCTGCTATGGCTGTGTTGCTGCTGCTGTGGGGGCTGTTTTTTTTGGGGGGGGGGGGGGGGAACAGCCCCCTAGCTGCTGTGGGTGTCCCCCCTTTCCCTTCACAAATTCCTCCATTCTCCCACTCTTCTCCCTCTCTAATTCCCTCTATAAACCTCTCTAATCTCCCTCTCGATCTCTCTAATTCTCTTCTAATTCCTCTCTATCACTCTCACATATATATATATATCACTCACATACATTTCCTCATTCCTTCCCTCTCTACACATACAATACACACACATATACACATGACCACACACACATATATATATATATCTATACATGTATATATATATATAAATGTATATATATATACATAGACACACGCACACTTATATGTATTTATATATATATGGACACTCACACACACACATGGACACGCTCTCTCACATGGACACACACATACTTATAGACAAATACACACATATATATATATATATATGTATATATATATATATAGTATATATATATATATATATAGATATATAGACACACAAATACACATATATATATATAGACATGTGTATTTGTGTGTCTATATATATATTATATATATATATATATATAATATATATATATATATAATATAATATATATATAATACATGTATTTGTGTGTCTATATTTATATATAATATATATAGACACACAAATACACATGTATATATATATATATATATATATATATATATATATATATATATATATATATATATATATATATATATATATACCACTCTAAAAGGATAAAACCATAAATAATCCTTAAACTAGATTTTAGGGAAACCTATCAAATCTAGGGTCAACTTGTAGAGAATGGTCTCCCCTATAATTTATGTGAAGAATAAATGAAATAGGAGAATTAAATGAGAGTTAAAGGATTACCTAAATGTGGATTTGAAGAGGAAGAAGAAGGAGTTGGAAAGAAAGAATTTAAGGAGAGAAGAAGATTTAGTGGAGAAGAAAGGAGAGGTGGAGGGGTGGACTATATGACCAGCCATGGGGGCTTGGGGTAGGGGCACTTGTAATTACAAGTTTGCCCCTCCCTTGCTTCTAGGTTAAGTTAAGTCCCAAAATTGATTTCGGAAGTTGCTAAAATTAAATAAAAATCATAATTAAACTTAATTACTCATGGGGGACTAGTCCAAACTCCTAAACCTAAAAGTTTAGTGTGGTGGGCCATGGTTAAATAACATGCTAATTACGACTCAAGTCGAAATTCACCGGGGTCCCGAATTAACTCGGAATGCGATGAAATTCGAACCCGACTCCTATAATAATTAAATATTAATATTCATGAAATAAAATTCTCAAAAATATTATAAAATGAAAAATTACCATTTTACCCCTAACTTGGAAAAGTGAGGGTGACAATAGGGTCCAAGAATACATGTGACTTAGCAAACAACCAAGCAGAAAATTCCACAAGACTAAAATAGCAACTTAAGATCATATAATGAGTACATGATACGAGATTTGAACTTGAATGGAAACGACCTTGTGTCACGGTTCAAGTTTTATGTATTGGACATGGATAACTTGTGACGTGTACGTGTGGATATTCTAGATGGGTGCGAGACGACTCAATGGGAGCGAACTAACAGTGTCGTATGCACGAGAAATAATATAAGCGTGAGATTTAGAAGTACTCGTGTTGTAAATAATAACTAAAATTTCACACTGAGAACAAGGACAAAAAAAGCTAGAAATCCATTTATAAAATAAAGGTTTAAAAGTCAAAAAAAGAAGTATTACAGAAGTCTATGGAAAAACCAACAAAAACAACTCGAGAAAAGTATTATTTATGGGCTAAATCAGCCTTCGGTATACACTCCACTGTACCACGGAGCTGAAATCAACTTAGAACTTGATTTTGCCATAAAATAAGTCTCTCATACATAATATAAAAAGTATTTTAAAAGTTCTGGAAAAAAAGTAACAACCAAGGATTGAAATTGGGACTTTTGGTATACAAGTTTTAGGGCTTGTTTGTTATGAGAAAAAAGTGGGAGAAAGAAAAATAGATGAGGGAAAAGTGAAGGAAAAGATTCATTTTCTCTTGTTTGATATGGAAAGAAAATAGGAAGGAAGGAAAAGTGGAGGAATTACTTTTCCCTCATAACCTAAGAAATCCAATTCCCCCAAAAGTGGGAGAAAAAGTGGAGCCTTGTGTTAATTAACAATTATACTATTAATTAACAATTATACCCCATATGAATGTATTATTTAAAAATTATTTATGAAGTCAAATTGTAAATAAGTTTTTAGTTGAGGGTAGAATTGGTAAATCCTATATTTTTTACTTTTTTTTCCTTCCACTTTTTCTTTCATACAAAACAAAGGACAATACATCTCTTATCTTTTCCATCATTGCTACAAACACAAAGGAAGAAAATGATCTTTCCTTTTCATATGGAAAAAAAATGTATCATTATCTTTTTCATTCCTTTCACTTTTCCATCCTTCCTATCAAACACAACATAAAATACTAACCACTACACTACAATATCTTAATGTTAAAGAGGGCTTATGATACGTACTATTTCTATTTGAGATACAAATTTTTTAACATAAGTATTTTTAAACTAATTTTTTGTATAGTTGAACAAGAAAAATGCAGAACTAATGAAACCAATTCAAAGTCATTAATCCAATTCAAGTCAAAATTAGGTTATCGCTTGACTATACTACTATGACCATGCCGCGATTCGAGAATCGATCAAACTAATGAAACCAATTTCTAAATCCTAACAAAGCTAGCTAAAACTAAAAATACCAACTCAAGCTGATTAATGAACATGAAGACGCATATCCAAGAAAATAAGATTATGATATAGGTACACTTTTCCAAAAAAAAATTAAATACTAAAAATTTCAGAAGTAGAAATCTGAAAGCAAACCCCACCTGGACTGGTCATAGTCTGGCTAGACATCTTGAGTTGCAATCAATCTTTGTATATATTGGCACAAAATATTTAATCAAAGATGACACGCAACCCAACATCATCAATTTGTTCATTGATATCTGGCATCATATCATTGGTATATAAAACTTGACAATAAAGCCAAACTTGCTTTTGGGCTAATATTAACTATATTTGGTATTTTTTTTTCCTCTAAAATTTTAGAGTGGGGGACCAAGTTGGATGATACAGGAACTCACTTGTCATATTCCAAGATTTTTTTTTGTAAGATATAACAATTTCTCAAATTTATTAGTTTTATATTCCCATCTTACATAAATTTAACTTCTTATATACAATTTTAAATAATTATTAATTTTTATTTTCTAGTTTATTTTTCAAATCTTAGATTTTTTAATCTAATTTCAAACTTAGATAATTTGATATCTTAGATATTTTTCAAACTTAGATATTTTAAAAATATAATATTAGAAAAAAATCTAAGAGATAAGTTTGAAATGTTGGATATTTTTCTCAAATCTTAGATATTTTTCTAATCTTAGTATTTTTCAAATATAATTCCATCTGTTATTAGAAATCTAATTTGAAAAAGTAGATGTATCTTAAAGATACAATTTAAAATTATATCTCATATTTTTTTCAAATCTAATTTCAAATTATTATTAGAAATTATATAGAGATAAAGTTTGGCAAGAAAAAAATATATTCTTAAATAACATCAATTATTATTTCAATTGTATCAACAGTTGGATATATGTTTAAAAAATTGAAATAATTACAATAAATTAAATTGGATAAAGTTAGTAAAAAAAGATGGGATAGGTGAGCATTATTCATTTTTGAACCAAAAATCGAATCGAACCGAATAAGAGATTCAGTTCGATTTCGGTTTTCAAAATGCTAAAATTTCTTACTCAATTTCGGATTTCAGTTTCGGTCCAAAACCGAAAACTGAATAAGAATTATACAATTATGTAAATATCCTGTGATTAAAAAATGTGCAATTCTATACGTGTGTTTTGAAAACTTTGATAATTTATTTAACAACTAGTCCACTTTGTGCGCAACTTTGAAATTCAACAAATGTGTGTATAAAAACTATAATTTTAATATAATCACGATTACAACTTTGGGTCCGACCAATTAAACAATATAAATAGTCCAACCGAATAAATTGAATTTATTATTCAGTTTGGCTTCGGTTTGAATTTTTAGAATTTTGGTTTATTCAGTTTTGGCTAATTCGATTATGTTGAAACCGAATAAAACGAAAGCTCACCACTAGGCTGGAGATGATGTTCAATATGAGATATAAAAAATAGAGGGTTTTAGTTTTAGGGTCTCACATGTATATGGATATTAGAGTTTGGGTCTCAAAATTGACCGATGTTAGAATTTGGGTCTCGAAATCACTGTTCATTAGCCTACGTGAACAGACCCAAATCCTAATATCCATGTATATGTTAGATCCTAAAACTAAATATCCCAAAAATAAAACATAAAAAAGGTTTTGTGAAGATAAAACTATAAAAATGGAAGTGACGCACTTTCCTTTGTTAGTATGGGAAGAAAAGTGGAAGGAAGAAAAATAAAAATATAGACTCTACCAATTATATCATCAACTAAGAATATTTATTACCATGTGACTTTATTGAATTATTTTAAAATAATAATTTTATATGGTATAATTTTAAATTATGATGAACATCCAATTTTCTTCCACTTTTCCTCCCGTTTTTCTTAGGCTAGGATGAAAAACTAGTCCCTCCACTCTTCAGTATCTTCCTTCCATCCACTTGTTCTTCTATACCAAACAAAAAGAAACGAAAATTTTCATAAGAAGCATAAAATATATTTAAAATTTTATTGACAGCACAAAGTTTGATGAAATCCCAAGAATGGCACAAGAACGCCCTTAGTATAGGCGTTTCGTACTTTTCGTAATTTTTTTTTTTTTTTAAAGACTGACACCGTTAGAAAAGTCCGTTAGACGAAGCGAATAAAAAATAAGAAAAAGTAAGGAACGCCCTTACTAAGGGCGTTTTCCTTGTATCCTATATTTTCCGCAGACCGGTTAGATGGGATCGGTTGATGGGATATAAAGATGGCGATGGGATGTAAAGATGGAATATAAACGGTCGGTTGATGGGACATAAAATGGTTGATGGGATTAAAAGGGTCGGATGATGGGAAGTAAGTTGATTGATCGGATATAAAGTAACTGATGGGATATAAAGGATTATTGAAGGATTGATGGCTATGATATAGGTAGGTAACGTTCGTTTACTAGCTAACGTTAACTCATTAGTAACGAATAGTTTGGAAAATTTTCATCCATATATAGTAATTCTCAGAGGAAGAGTATCTCATCCACTTCTTCTAACTATTTTTCCTCATACAGAAGCTATTCAGTTTAGAAGTTCTCTTCGCCTATTGTTCAATTCAGAAGTTTAGAAGTTCTCTTCGTCTATTGTTCAATTCAGAAGCTATTCTCAACCTTCATTTATAGCATTCATAGTCTGTAAGTTCGTGATAATGGATCCAAATTTAACAATAATTTGCTACCATGGAGGTATATTAGATGGATTATCTTATCAAGGAGGTAGTACTCATCTTATTTCTACTTATTATGATATTTCACTAGCTAGTTTACGTAATATTATTAGTGAACGTTTTTCTATTAGTTATGATTTACTATAAGGTGGTTTTTTACAGATACTTATTTAGTAGTAGATAGTGAGGAAGCATGGAGATTTGTTGTTCAAAATTGTTTAAGTTCATCTTGCATTAAAATTTACATTAATCCGTCGGTATCAAATACTCCCACAAATATTATTTTCAGTAGTCAACCAATCCTGGAAAATCAATTTGGTGCCGGCCCTAGCACTGTAAACCAAATTGAGGAGAACATTGACACTGAAAATATGGATGTTGATGATGAAAATAGTGATGATTTAGTTGAAAATTTAGATTATTATTTGTCAAATGATGATAATTTAGACTCTTCAACTTCCGAATTATTTGTTGGTAAATCATTTAATTCTCCATCTGAATTTAGAAATTTTATTTCTGATCTAGCAATTGATATAATTTTAGTTGTTCATCTAAACATAATAATCCCCATAGAATTGTATATACTTGTGATTCTCTAAATTGTTGTTGGAGAGTATATGCTAGAGCCGTCGGCAACGGTAGTACTTTTGAAATTCGTACATTGAAGCAAGGCATTCATGTTCAGGTGGATCTATAGGAGGACATCATCCACTAGCTACTACCGCATGGGTAAGAAATAAAATAATTGGTAAAATTAGAGATGACAACTCCTATAGTCCAGCACACATTGTGCGTGATATACTTAGAGACCATCGTTTGCATATTACATATTCCAAAGCTTGGAGAGCTAAGGAACTTGCATTATCAGAAATTAACGGTAGTTACATTGATGCGTATGGTAGTCTTGAAAAATACGGATTTACAATTATGGAAACCAATCCAGGAAGCAAAGTTTTCT